>OU015491.1:77709227-78064227 GCA_907164885.2 Dolomedes plantarius | reverse complement strand
TATATATATATATATATGTGTGTGTGTGTGTGTGTGTGTGTGTGTGTGTGTGTGTGTGTGTGTGTATACTGTTGCCACTAGAAAAAAAGTGTATAAATAATAATAAAGACGCAAGCAAGTCAATAAAAAAGAAAAAAAGTGTCTAAAATAAGTGTCCTACGTACAAAGGAATGATGAAAGCTCAGACGATTGAGGAGTGAATCATTTCGATTTAACCAATCGAAAAATATGAAAGAAGAAAATGACCGGGCAAAATTATTATTTTGAGTATACAATAATTAATTAGTGCAATAATTTATAAGTTGGTAATTATTAATATATTAATTTTAGTGTGCATGTAGGATTAAGAGATAATGACAAGAGATTTTCCACTCGCATACAGGAAAAAGTAAAGAAAGGATAAAACATGCATCGTTTACAGCTATTATCAGAGATCAGCAGAAGAATTTACACTCTTAGTTGATTCCAAAACAAAAACAAAAAATAGTAAATTTAAGAAAATAAAATAATAATGATGTTTAATGACCAATAACACAATAATTATTTTAACTTTTAATAACAAGATACAATTTATTAAAATCCTTACTTCCTTGGGTTTTCGCATCTTAGTGACGGTTATATCAGTAAAATGTATTTATTTATTTATTTATATATAAAAAAACTTATATAAAAAAATAAAAAATAAAAATATTTAAAAAAAATTATATATATATATATATATATATATATATATATATATATATATATATATATATATATATATATATATATATATATATATATATATATATATATATATATATATATATATATCTTCAAATACGATTTATCAGCATTAATAAAATCATACTTATGTTATTATAATTATGATACTCATGATTTTTAAGAGTCTTATTAATATAAATATTAGTTACAACGTTATTTTAAATTGTTACAATGTACTTAGTCTATGATTTCATTGACATTCAGAGAAAATCTAAAATTTTCCTACACACTCTACAAGAAATTATTTCCTACAAGAATTCTGGAAGAAACGTTCTGATTGTCTCTGGTGAAGATAATACTCAATACGTAATTTGCGAAACCAAACTATATCCCAGAAATTAAAACTTTTTAATATAGATTTGTCAGAGACTGCTGTATATTTCAACCGAACACGAGTCAAAAGACATTCGCGTTACACATTTTTTATGATTTGTTTATTCAGTATGAAGTCTAGAAAGTTAGCAGAAGCAACCTTGTCAAATACAAATCAGGCATATTAACTTTATCCAGAGTTCTTGAAGAAACAGTCATTTTCTTGCTACTGGACTTGTTAAACAACTGGACTACAACACTTCAACATGCACTGAAGGGTAAAATAATACAACTGATATAAGTAGCTCAATTCGAGGAATTTTTAGGCCTTGAACATGCGTGATAGAAATGCAGAAAGCGCGTTAGCTCATAAACAAGTTATAAAATTTGCAGTATTATCTCATGTTGCGTAGTCGGTGAGCAAAACTATTAGAAAACAAGGTGTAGAGCCGTGAGAAAGAAATACCATTGGAGACTGGGGTGAAGCTCATGTATAAAAGCATGTATTAAACGCATTACTAGGTATTCTATTCACAAATCGAGAAGGTTTTATGTTATTAACATCTGTTACCAACTCCTTAAAATTTTATAGGTGCAACTATAGACTGTTGCCACAATATTTGATAAGAATCTAAACAGTTCTTGCTCCAAACTACCTTAACGTAATGGTTTGTCAAGGTGAATATTCCACTTTATAAATTCAAGATTCCTTAGTATAGTAGAGCTTTTTTTTCCAATCTCCTAAATTTTTTATAGAATTGTAATTTAAAGATTACATGAAGAAAAATTCGAATATGGAAATTCATTGGTATGCATAAATAAATGCATAAAGTTATTTTTGAAAGTTCCCCAAAAGTTGATGAGGTAACAAAAAAGGGAACATGACAAAAGGATATCTATCTATAAATTTAAATGCATATATTTGTTCACATGCTTCATATGGTGGAATTACACATAGCTGTACATGGGGTAACCGAAAAAACCTATGAAGGTTTCATAGGTTTAATACAGATTCCTAAAAAATACACAAAGAGCAACAGGTGGTGGATATTTTATCAGTTAAATAAGTCGCCCTCACACACACACACACACACACATATATATATATATATATATATATATATATATATATATATAATATTGTTTCCATGTAACTAACAATCAAAAGTTTTATAAAAAATTTCTATTTAAAATTGTCATCTAATACAATTGTGTTAAAATCGAGATACTTTTGGTCTCCATTGTTATTCATTTGTTTCATTTATTAAAACCTCTCTGTTAACATTTAGATAACGTTTTCTACGGCAGTACATTAAGGGACGAAAATTACTCTGTTATCATTAAGATCGTATCAATATTAAATATTTCAATGATAATTACGCATAGATTGTTTCTGCCTTTTAATTTATTTCACAATGCACATTTTTAACACATTTAAAACTTTTATAACCCATCATTACAATAGGCTTCATTTACTATTTTCCCTATTTTTATTTACTACATAAAATGGGAAAACAACTTATGTTATTGTACCGTTTCTTTTAATAGAGACTGCTTAAAATTTACCGGGAACGGACTTAAAAAGGTAAAAAATTTGAAACCATTATGAAAGTCACGTTATGACTATAAATACAAAATATCCTAAACATTCTGATGAAACTCATATATTTTTCTACCTTTTAACTTTTAAATGTCTACATAAAACCATCGTTAGACCATTGTTGGTTGCAGCTTGGCAAAATATTGGGAAAATGCGGATAATGAATGAAAATTTTCTCCAAGATTGGAGCAATATTGTGGAATTATTAGAATAATTCAGCAACATATTATATTAAGTCGGCAGATAAAATTTCTAAAAATATGTCACTAAAATGTAATCAGTATTACCTTTGGAGTAATTTCAATTAATAACCAATATTTCACCAGTACTGCCTTTTCAAGCGAAACGTTTTCGATAAAACGTGTATGCTGTAAGACAGTAATTCCTGAAAGCAACAAGTGTTTTCCTCAAAAATTATTTTACTTCAGGATGTTTCTACGACAATTTCATATATCCTATTTCTATTAAGCAACAACTTTTCGCCTCTTAGAATGTCAGGACTCTAGCTTTCGGATAAGTAGTTTCCTCTAAAATTTTGCAATTAATACAACAGTTACAGTTATGTATATATATATATATATATATATATAATCACGGGATAGCGTAACGCAATGCTCGCTTCCCCTCAAATAACAAAAGATCGGGCAGCCTTCTCGCTCCCGTCAAATACACAATCTCTCGTGCCTACGCACCGACTCACCAACACAACCTCTCACTCTCGAGGTCTGTCCCTCTCCTCCTCGTGCACAGGGCATTTCACACACCACCCTTTGAATCGCCTCCAAGCCGGGGTCATTCAACCCTCGACTGTCCTCTCAAGGAATGTCGCAGGAACAAGGGTTTGGTGCGTCTCTGCGCTACGCATAGCAACAGAGAACGTAACTATGGCATAAGCATAAAATTTGCACAAAATCCTACACGCACACACACACACATATATATATATATATATATATATATATATATATATATATATATATATATATATATATATATATATATATATATATACACATACATACATACATACACACACACACACACACACACACACACACACATATATATATATATATATATATATATATATATATATACATACATACATACATACACACACACACACACACACACACACACACACATATATATATATATATATATATATGTGTGTGTGTGTGTGTGTGTGTGTGTGTAATTTTTACTCCAGGATGTTTCTACGACGATTTTCCATATCATATTTCCGCTAAACAACAGCTTTTCGCCTCTTAGAATGTCAGAACTCTAGCTTTTGAATAAGTACTTTCCTCTAAAATTTTGCGTCAGTTTAACAGTTATAGTTAACATCAAAATTAGTTTTAAAACATTTATTTATAAACTTACCGACGACGTCATCCAAATGTTCAATATGACTCATTTTTTAACGTCAGCAATTTCCGTTTCCCTTTTTCTTTTCTACGCTCAGTCTAGAGACACTAATTTTATTTAATGTGTCGGAAAAATCTGAGAGAAAAGGAAAGGAGAAAAACATAAATATGTAATGGAAAAATTTGAGATTACTGGAGTCGAAAATTTACTCCAACATGAAATTTATTGCTCCGAAAACATGTCAAACAAACTCTAAATAAGATCCGAAACGATCAATCCTTAGAAAATTTTTTATTCAGAACTGGAAAAACAAGCAACACGTGGTTCAGCGGGGCGTTTCGGATGGTCATTTACAAGCAGGACCACCGAACCGTGAACAAACAATGCTCTCTTTTCCTTGACAGCTTCGGATATGGCAGCAAACGGGGATTTTTCCTGCAAGTTCTTGAACTATGAAGCTCTTAAGATGGGGAAAACGACAAGCTTTAACTCAGCCGTAATGAGGTGGAAGCAACTGGAAAAGTCCACCTTTTTCAAAATAAATTTCACATCTGGACTAAAAATAATTAGTTCTATTTTGGGGAATTCACAGTGAAGAATAATGAGTTGTTTAGATAAGAAAAGTGATAACAAAACTATTCTTCATTAAGAAGAAAAAGAAAAAAATGAGAACCAAATGGGAAGAAGCAGCAGCGTTAGTTGAGCAATCTTGATTGCAAATGGTCATTGAATTTAGGTCGAGACAACATAGTGGATATGAGTTACAGGAGATCAACACGGCTATTAAAATTTCAAATAACGGCAAAAGGAAATCGTACAAATTAAAAAGTATATGACAGAAAACAACATAGAAAGTTTACACGCTCTTTATTTCGTCTATTTTTATGTTGGAATTTAAAGCCCCAAAAAACACCAGATGATTATTTCAGTCAAGATAAAATTTGATATAAAGATTTTAGAATTATTATTTGATTCCTTCCAGTCCTGAGTGTACGAACGTAAGTTTACTTAGCCATTTATCAGTTTGCAAGCTCCTTAACAAAATAAATTAACCGAATTATTCATGAGAAATATCGAATGTGCTTGGTAATTTTAAACATACTTATTAAACAGGCAGTAAACACAAGCATTCCATAAACACAATTTCAAATTACTTCATTAAATATTCAGGGAAGTATAGAAGTTCTTTTTAATTAAAAAAAATTTTTTTAATAGCATTAAATTACGATATTCTTTCTCCAAATGTACAGGCAAAAAGTTAGATGAAATTGATGGACAGCACTGTAATCAAACATTACTCAAATAACTAGAGTTTACGTAGGCATTCTAATCCAATACTACATAGCATGTTAACAACTTTCTTCAGGTCCTTCTAAAAGAATTGCACCTTTCAGACCAGATAGATTGGAAGGGATAGTTGTAAAAAAACTACAAACAAATCCAAGAGAGCTTGCTCTGAACTCCCTTAAGGTAAGTACAACAAACGACTGTGCTTTAGAGAACACAAATTAGTAAAATTAATGGTTTCCAAAATTATGATCGATATATCTGACACTATATATATTCATTAATTTTTTTTCAAGTTCAGAAGACGAATTAATGGATCATAACAAAAGTTAAATGATTGAATTTCATATAACTTAATATGAAAGTGCTTCCTTAAATATATAAGAGTATCCTCGATTCCTTTGTTTGAGAAATATGCTGGGTGATTACGAAGTTCAGACAAGTCAGTATTATTAAAATTTTTATTTTTTCAACACGTGTAAGGCAACAGTTTGACGGACTGTTACCAATCTTGCTAAGTAATAATGTGTAAATATAAGGTTTCTTTAAACAAAATATCAGATTATTTGCTTAAATATCTAGGGAAATAAAATTATTGAAATAAGAAAAAAACTTTTTCTTGGGCATTAAATTTTGATATTCTTGGAATATAAAGACAAAATATTCAAAGAAACTAATAAAATTTTAATGAAATTCGTTTCTACGAAGATGTATCCGAAAACTTTAAATTTGTAGATTAAATATCCTAAGGAATAAACGGTTCTATATATTTTAAATTTTTCCTGTCGTATCAAGTGAATATTCCCCATTTTAATAAAATAAAAATGAACGATTAAACAAATACTACTCAAAAATAAATGGACGAAGTACAAAATTAGTATGTGGAGTAGTTTTAAATGTTACCGATACTAAGCCCGTCTGCACACGGAGCAACTCAAAAGAAACTGATAACCGACTCAAATCACAAACCAGTCCGTGATGAGTCGCAACCTATGTAATTGAATGGAGCCACGCACACGGCGCAACTGGTTACAAACTCGTCGGACGGGTTTGTAACCAGTTGCGCCGTGTGCGTGGCTCCATTCAATTACATAGGTTGCGACTCATCACGGACTGGTTTGTGATTTGAGTCGGTTATCAGTTTCTTTTGAGTTGCTCCGTGTGCAGACGGGCTTAGTCCTGTTGATGGAGTGATAACATATTCTGACGTTGATTACCATATAAGCCATTTCATCCGACGATTTACATAGAGGAATTTAAAATTTTAACAAAGCATGCCATACAGTCAAATTTTAAAAAATAGAAGTTTTATTACCATCTAAAGTGCAAAATAATGTTTTCGCACGACTGACGCTACGTCAGTTTTTGTAATGACCAGTTCATTTGCATTCCAACAGTGAAAATTTTTAACTGTGAGGTAAATGTTAATCACGATATACTTTTATAACGATTAATATAACAGAAAAATGCCTGATTAAGTCTTAACTTCACAAAAATAAAAATCACAAGCAAATTTTAAAGCTACACAAACGCTTTAAATTGGGAAAATTTGCAATCATTATGAACTAATTGTGCTGAACAGTAATCTTGTTATACAACTGTCCATTCTAAACTTTTTTTTCTCTGTCGTCACACAATCATACTTATATTTTTCATATTTTTTTTTCTCCTCTACATTCTCCGGTGATGCGTATTTATACACATTATCAGATTTTAGGTTATTCCATCGCAAAAACCTGTTTCTCAAGGTCTAAACAAACTCGAGTTAAAGTTGTTTCCACATCTGTGGTACCATGCAAAGTTTAACACTATTGATGATAAATTTTTTTTTTAATCATTTTCAGATCTTTCCGGGTATAATGAAAGTCATTTCTGTTAGCCATGAGAGGTGTTAATAAATCCAGACCTTTCTCTTCTTTTTTTTAAGTAGGATAAAGAAGTAAACATTGAGGGGTAAAAGTGAAGGTGTTACTTATTCTGAGACTATAACAATGCTTCTTTAGCAAAATGAATAATCTCTTTGTTGGGCCGTAATATTAAAAAGTTTCCTTTTGGGAAACCAAATGTATTCGTCATCAAACACTCAAAACCCTTTATTGTTCAGCGTACTTTTCCAACATTTTACAATACAATTTAATTCAGATTATTTACGCCTAAAGCTGGCTGTACTTTTAATGTTATGACGAGATCAGCTGGTTATCCTACACTTTGAATCAAGAATATGAAATATAATTTCGTGGCATCTTGAAATGTATTTTGTGGTATTTGACATGGTAATACAATTCATTAAAATACTTCTTTTTGATCTATCCCTTTCATAATAATTATATAGCACACACACATACACACACACATATATACATTTGTATGTATGTATGTATATACATACACACACACACACACACACACACACACATATATATATATATATATATATATATATATATATATATATATATATATATATATATATATATATATATATATACATCCAACCAAATAATTGATTCAAATAAGTTAATAATATCAGTTTATAGATCTACTAAATATAATAATACTCCGTTTAAAATGAAAACTAAAGGAGTAATCTTTTTAATTCAGTACACCGATATATAAGCAATGGAAAGGGCAATTATTGTTCAGTGAGACATAAGTTCTTATTATGATTTTGTTTTTCCCGGTTTACATCCAAACAGTCGAAAACTTTCAGTTCAGTAAATACTAATACAGACATATTTTTGGGTACCAATTTTTAATAGATACCTCCCTCAATAATGCCCCCCCCCCGTTCGAAACAAACTTTTAAGAGTATATTCGTATTAATATTACAAACATAAATGTAGGGACTTAAAAGAAATAAACCGATTACAAGAGATGACCAATCGAAGTACTTTTAGATTTTTGGGAGCCAGAACTAAAATTTATAGAAAATTCAGCAATTTATTTTGCTATTCTTGTGGAAAAACAACTGGTGATTGATAAAAACAAGGAAAAAATTACGCAGTTTGCTAAAAAAACCTTTTGCCATTTTAAACTGTAAAATACGGTTTCGAATGTATCAAAACTTGGCACGCATAGTCAGAACACAAAATAACACAATGCATTACTATATACTCAATACTAGCAGATGCATGTGAGTGGTAAATGTTTGTGCATAAGAGTATATCTATCTACCTATTGATAGTTACCTCCTATCAATTGTGCATCAATATCTTAAATCTTGAGGGGTTTATTAAATAAGATCATAATGCGGCCTGTAGTGGTGTAATGGTACATTCAGCTCAGTCGTTTGGAATGCAGTGAGTCTTCCCCAAACACCCAGCTGTAATAAAGTGTGAAGAGCGCACTAGAGTGACCGTAATAAGTTTGTACTGTGATTAATATTACACAAGGTTTTCCAAATACTATTCTCCGGTAATATATATTATCTTTTTTTAAGAGAAATTTTCATCAAAATAATATATTTTTCCTTCTGCTGTCAGGAGTAATATTTTGTCACATTACCAAGTTTATCTAACAAAAAACAAACTTGGTAATATGACGAGATGTTTGTTCCTCTACCAGAAGCCGAGTCAGTAACGTGACGGGAAGTTTGTTAGTTTTCCCCTCGAGGAAGTTATAAATTAATCGCATAAGATGGATGAAGTGCTGTTTTCTTTCAGTCATAAAGGAATTTTGAATAATTCGCGATGAATTATTATAATGTGTAATTTAGGCGTATTATTTTAGAATAAAACCCCGAGTACTTTATATTTTATGACCGGTGTTCTTTTGAAGCATTTTTAATTTAAGTTAATATTTCTCTCAAACAAACTTGTAGTTTTATAGTCAATACACCATTTAGAGAAAATTCCAATGAACATAATTGTTATTGTTCTTTATGTAAAAAATATTCTCTTCCCATTAAATATGGAAAAGGAATCTCGAAAGAAATAGATTTAAATAAGGTCTGCACTACTTAAAAAAATTATTCAGTTAAAATAATTTTTCAAAATTTTTAATTCAACGTAAAAATTATCAAAGAAAGAGCCATAGCTTTAAAAAAATATTAACAAGTTTTTCATGTAATTATAATAAGATATAAGCAAAGCTTTAACCAAATTGTCCCCAACAGGATTATCTTAAATTGCCTATAGAGGCTGATTATACTATTGAAGTCAGTTTTCCCTATTTTCACCAAAACATTGATCCCTTATTATTTAATAATAATTAATTATTTAATATTTATGATTTAAATGTTTGCTAAAAAAATCTCGTAAAACAGTCTCAAAGCGCTGATTTCGCTGAAAGAGAGATATTCATCATAAAGCGCAGACTCTCTTTCATTGTTTTCTCGAGCATAAAGACACCAATAACGGAAAACGGAAATAACCTATAGATAAATGTTTGTTTACTCATCGCTTTTCTGTTTCCTTTATACTGAGAATTACGACTATTATGTAGGATATAATGCGTGAGGCTGTATTCAATTTTTTCAAACTGTCTGTAGAGTAACTTAATATTCCTGAGAAAATAAGTCTTTTTAACGTAAAATACTAGTTTCTAGGAGCGTACCAGCCTTGAGAGAAGCATTCTCCTCTTTAGAGGTGGCTGCAAATCGTATGGGATTGATAGTAAATGATTCTAAAACCAAATATATGCCTGTACAGAAAGCACCATCTGGTGATACAAACAATGATTTGAAAATTGGCCCTCATGAATATGAAACTGTTCCTGGTTTTAATTACTTTGGATCTTTTGTTAATGCAATAAACTATATCATTTCTGAAGTTCAAAATCGTATCTCACTGGCCAACAAAACCTTCCTTGGACTTCGCTCCTTATTGAAGTCTCAGTTTCTCTCCAGAAAAACAAAGGTTCTTATCTATAAAACTATCATTAGGCCTGTCCTAATGTATGGTTCGGAAACTTGGTCTCTAACAAAAAAAAAAAAAATGGAGAATACAAAAGTGCAGTCTTCGAGAGAAGGGTTCTCAGAAGCATCCTTGGTGATGTCAAAGAAAATGGCCTATGTCAGAGACGTTTTAATAAAGACATCTATAGATTTTTTTAAAGAGCCGATATTATTAAAATTTTTAAAATTAAAAGAATGAAATGGGCCTCTCATATTGCTGGAATGGATGAAAAAAATCCAGTAAAAAAGATTTTTGTTGCAAGGCCCTTTACTAGTCGGAAAAGAGGGAGGCCCAAACTAAGATGGCTCGACTCTGTTGAATCAGATTTTAGAATGATTGGAGTGAGGAACTGGCAGACCAGGTCTAGAAATAAGTTGCCCTGGAGGAATTTTCAACAGAAGGCCCTGGCCTACCCTGGGCTGTCGTGCCAAATATGATGATGATGATGAACATAAAATACTAATACTTTTAAATACTTTTATTCCTGTTGGGCTTGAAACTGGAGGAGAGGGGGGGGGGGGGTTGCTCGGTTCAAATCCAGCCGGACGCCATTACTACCTTCGTGTCCAGACCGGATATTGGCATGTTAAATCGGAAAGTCTTTCTATGATGTCAGAGAGGGTGGGGAAAGTACGAGCCCCACAGATGTCGCCCTTGGGGTTGCTCTGTCAAAATTGAGGTGGCAAGAGAGAGTGTTGTTAGTTCACCTATTACAGGGATGACGAACCTTTTTGTAACACGTGTCACAAAATGTCTTGAAACCGTAGAAATTAACACCACGTGTCCCTTATTTTTTTTTCGGCCTTTGGAAGACCTTCGGATATTCAAAATTATACGTTATGTATTTAAAACAAAAACAAGTTTAAATTTTTATTATGGTTTATTTAAAACTATCAATATCAGGAAGAAAATAAGTACAGAATTATCGAATTTATTGTGACACTTGTTGTTGTCTTTCGAACGATAATTTATTTATACGTGGTTCGATATTTGAAACTTTTAATCGTACGCATGCAGTGGACAAGTCGATGCCGAGGCGATTTCTATTTTCACTTTTAATAAAATTCACTGTCGAAAACAACTGTTCGCAAACGTAGGTTGATCCAAACATTGTCAAAGAGCTCTTGCTAACTTTTTCATCGACATTAGCGAATTAGGCAACGAGTTCCATTTAGTTAAAATAATATTTTCAATGTTTGTTGTTGAAATATATTCGTCACAATTTCCCAGAAGTTTACGTTTAGTTCTGCAAATTTATTCTTCCATACTACACTGTTTTGAAATTCAACCATTTCTAGTTATTTCTAGGTCTATTAGGTTTTCAAATTATTACTAGTATAAATTAGGTTATGGAGTAACGACAGTCCTAATCAGTCAAACGAATCGATCAGTCCGACGAATGAAAATCAAAATTTGAAAGTTAAATTAAACTGATGTTAAAACAATGTGATCGTCTCGCGTGTCGTCTAAAATTGCTTTTCGTGTCACTGGGTCACAGGTTCGCCATCCCTGATCTCCCCCATTGAAAGCAACCCACGATTCTCGGGAATTACGTGCAAGTATCTTCATTCACAAGTGCCGCCGCATTGGCAAACTTTTAATGTTATTTAAAATTTTAAAAGGCATCTGTAACTTAAAAAATGGAAGCTACCAAACGGATATTTCTACACGTTTTTAAAGTGAAACTAAGGAAATTTCTTGTTTCTTTTGATTATAATGTTTCTCTCTCTTTAAAAACTCCAGATATTCTAAAACTGATTGTTTTGCACCACTGATTCTTTGTATCTTTCTCAACTACTCATCAGCTTGATTGGCGCTGGACGCTCTCTAAAATGTATGACATCACAGTTAAATGTGGAACTAAAAAATCTTTGAAAATAACTGTGCGAACTGATGAACTAATTATAAGGAGATTTTGAGGTTAGAATTTATGATTGATCATTTCCAGACACAATAATGTTGTAAATAAGGGAATTTAGAGTTGGGAGTATTTTCTTTTAACCATTTACAGGACAATCTCCTCTAACAAATTATGATACCTCCAGAGAATTGAAAAACATGTACTAGTCAGAGTACTATATCACATGCCCGAAGAAAAAGTTAGATTCATCCGAAAGTATACATTTTTATAAATTTTAATTACATTCCTGTGGTACGTTAAGAAGTTTTCTCATTGTTTTTACTTACGATGCTAAAATTGTGTTATTGGCGGGAATTACATACCTGTTAAATAAAATATGATGTACTATAAACTATAAACATTGAACTTTTACAAAGTTCATTTCTACTAATTTATTTCACGTCCCCAAGATAAAATACATAAACACTTTCAATAAATTACAAACCTATGATTTTTGGGGATTGGAGATCTCGTATGCAATCTCTACAGGTACATCATTAAGGCTTCTGTGCCTTAATGACGTACCTGTAGAGTACATCATTAAGGCACAGCTAACCCTAATGGATTCGCTCACCTCGATGTTTACCTATGGAGAAAATGTGTCTGCTATTGACAGCTACATAAATTCTGATAATCCAATAAAAATGGTGTTTTCAGATAGCCTGAATTTTTCTGCATCTTGCGACAGGATTCATTTTATAAATTTCGCCCACCAAAAGGAATTGGTGAGCGTTTAAAACACACTATACCAGATTTTTCCCTGTAATAATTTAAATTTAAAAAATATTATTTGCATTTTTGTAAAAATAGAAAACGCCCCAACGTGTATAATTTCTTTCTCTATTATGGAGTACAATTTAAGAAAAAAAATCTTTCAATCCAAGTCGGCAATCCTTGGACAAATTTTCTCCATAGGTTAACATTGAGATGAGCGTACCTAATAGGGTTAGCATATAACAGCCTTAACGATTTCCCATTGTATATTACTACTTATTAGCATCAAACAATTTAATTACAAGCACTATCTACTTTTATCATATTTTGGTTTATATCGCAGGGCGATTTTACCTTTGTTTGGGTAATATAAATACGATACTCCTTTCGCCAAATTAAACTAGCACATTTTGAGAAAGTTTCAGGTAACATCTATAATTTCCAGTGTGCCGATACAAATACGAAAATAACACATTTATACTGAGTATATTTCTTATTTTTTCCCCAAATCGCAGCTATTTCCTACTTATTGAACAAAATTCAAACCTCAGTTTAATGCTTAAAAAGGAATAATAAATTATTTTTCAATTTGAAGTCGCTTTCAAGTCTTCGTTTGAAAAAATTTCTTTCTTTTTTTTTTAACTCGTGTGATTCACTAGGAAATATATATTTTTAAAACATACAGACTAATAGATAAATATGGAATTCCAGATATATGGAGTTCTTAGCTGCAACCCCCCAAAAGAAAAGAACTATTTAAATATACTTAAGCCAATTTTTCAAAAGGAAATCCTCTAACACTTCTATAATGAATGCTAAGTATTTGAATTTTTTTTAATTACTAAAGGGCAAATGAACAGACGGTATAAAAGGCTAGGTGAATGAACAGACGTATTTAGTAAAAATTAACATTTCTTGTATGAGGACCTACTTCACGCACTTATCCGCGTTTGATTTTAAACTTTGAACGACATCATTCATTCTTCGAAAAAGAGATTTGAAACTGAATTAGAACTGACAGTACTTCATAATTTAACTCTAAAATAGATTAAGTTCATCATTGATAAATTGCATTCAAGTGTTTAGACAGCCCAAAACGTATACACTAGAACAGTGTCACTGAATAAGAACTGCTGAGCTTAAACAGGAACCCGTTAATGAGAGTAAATTTTGATGAATCCATCCCATACGAAAACAAAATAATGTTGCGACGAAGATAGAGTATAGTAACAAATTGGAAAATGGAGTTAACATTACCGCATCAAGGGGAGAACAGTCCATTTTATTAATGAGAGACCGACCTTAACCTAAAACGGCGGCAAAACGTCCTCGTTACGCCATCTACAACCATTTTCGCAGTTTTTGTTTCGTTTTCTCTCTCGAGAGAGAGTCTTTTAATAGAATTCACTATATCTGAAACCCGCCAATACTACGTACTGTTTACAACTGTTTTGGGGACAAGATAATTAACTAGAAGGACTCGACACACATATATTTGAATTAAACTATTTTTATATAAATACAGTAAAACTTCAGCAGATCGATATCCATTGTAACAATAAATCCCTGAACGACAACCCCTTTTAAAACTTAGTTTAATATAAAAAAGGCGCTTAATAGAAAAATGAGGTAACATTTTCCTTACAGGGTGGGATAGCAGGTATCCCATGAATACGGGACCAAGAATGAATGAATATATATATATATATATATATATATATATATATATATATATATATATATATATATATATATATATGTATGTATGTATATATATATGTATATATATATGTATATTATATATATATATATATATATATATATGCATATATGTATATATATATGTGTATGTATATATATACATACACATATATATATACATATATGCGTATGTATATATATACATACACATATAACCCCCTTAATGTCTGTTCTTATAAAGAGGGTATGAAATTTCCCGTTCTAAAGAGAGAATAGGAAAAATGGGCCCCGTAAGCTGCAGGTTAATAGTTTTATTGTAATTCATATTTCCTGTATTAAAGATTAATTTAATAAAATGTATTTTCAAATAATCTCATGAACACGAATCAATACTTGATGTACTCTTTAGAGGGAGAAAATGTGTACGTGTTTTTAGGGTACGCTCTGCAACATTAACTATCTTTACACCAATATTTACTTTTAACGCAGGATTATGTTCCTCCATAACGGTCCTTCGGCAAGCAAAATTTCAGGCGCTAAAACCGACCGTCCATCCGTCCTCGCGAGTTATAATTTTGGCAGCGTGCCAAACTCAGTCTGTATTGCTTCGATAAGCAGTAAACAGTTAAACAGAAAAGTACCAAAATGCGTTAAAATTTTGACATACATATATGTATATAAATATAATACATACGTACATATATATAGATACATATGTACATAACACATACATATAGACATACAAAAGTGATAAGCAACAATAAGTAATCCTACGTTAATAACCCGCGGTAGTTTCGTTAGAAGAGACTACCTGAAATTTTTTTTTTATTGCGTATTTTCCGAAAGTTTTTGTCATAGAAAGGTTTTACTGCATATAAATAGTAAATATAGAGTGCTGCTGAGGTGGCCGGAATAGTTGTACTGTACCTACAGTGTTGTTAATACGTTGTTTTCATGAGCAGAGAGAAATGGTGTGACTGTTAGTAACATTGATGAAATTTAAATTCGGAAAACAAAAAAATCAGATATAAAACGATTTTACGTTAATGAAAATAAACAAAAGTGCTATTTACCACTGATTCAAAAGCAATTCATTTGTTTATTAGAATTATTAATTTTTAAGGGGATATAAACAAGTTTTCTGTTTAAAACTGGAACAAAATTTTCTACATTTATCTTTATAGAAATATATATTAAATATATTTAATTTACGTAATTTTTAAAACTTAATTGAATTAGGGGTTTCTAGTCCCTGACTTGTTTCATTACTTTTGATGCTTGTATTTTCATAGTACAATAGTATATTTTATTCAGACCTAATCACACGTAGAGCATTTCCAAAAATTAACACACAATGTTTTTTTAATACTCTACTGAATGAGCTTCACATACAACAAAAGATTAAAATGGTCTATTTTTCTTTTTTTTTTTTTTTTTTTGGGGGGGGGGGGGCATTTTAAACTGTACTTAAAAAAATTTAGACATCTAATTTTTCTTGTTTACCAATTTTTAATGATTTTGTTAGCAACATATAAAATTGAGATTTAACCTTTTCCTTACGGGGTGGGATAGCACGTATCCCAAGAATACTGGCCCAAGAATAAACACAAGCGTAAGATTCTGGCTGTCTCATCTCAACTGTCAATCATGGAGGTAGATCAATCAGGGTTTGGGATGGAATCTCATGGTTTTCTTCAGGCCCTATTGTAACCCTAAAAGGGAGATTGAATGGGAAGGGCAATGTCGAAATTTTAGCTCACTAGTCCATCCTATGGTGCAAAAATTGTTTCTTGCAGAAGATGGCGTTCTCCAGGATGGTAATCCCCCTATACATACAGCTAAATATATCAAGTATTGGTTTGAAGAGCATAAAAAAGAAGTCAAATATCTAATCTTGCCCTGTACAATCCCCCCGACTATACATCATCCAATCACTGTGATCTTTATGAGCGGATAGAGCCAGGTATTGATATCCACCACAGCATCTCTACAGGAACTTTCATGATTTTCCCCTAAAGAATGGTATAATATATTCTTAACCACTATTCATGACTTGTATAATCCAATTCCAAGGTGAATCAGGTGGTATTACATTACAAAGGTGATCCTGCACCGTATTAATAAAGGTTTTCATGATGTTTCTTAGTGTTTCCATTATCTTGATAACCACCTGTATATATATATATATATATATATATATATATATATATATATATATATATATATATATATATATATATATATATATATATATATATATATATATATATATATATATACATACATATATATGTATATATATGTATACATACATATATATGTATATATATATATATATTCATTCTTGGGCCCGTATTCTTAGGATACATGCTATCCCACCCCGTAAGGGAAAGGTTTAGCAAAATTTCATGTCTAAATAGCAGAAAAAATTTCTTTGAAAATAAAATTCTTTTAAAATCGTTTATTCGCAAACAAGCCTGTCTTTCGTTTCTAGAAGACAAAATTTAAGTATACAAACATAAAGCTTTTCCAAAAAATTTTAACGCCTAAAATTTAAAGGGATCGGTAATATAAAGATGTCACAATATCCTAAGCGATTTCTATAAATAAGACAAACGATGAAAGAAATATTTTTTTCTTTTTTTACTATATACGGCCTTATTATCAGCTTAGAGGAAGATTTATGTTTTCTCTCAGTTATCTGATAATAAAGGTCATTTAACTGATTCACTCGCCTGAATGACACAATGTTCAGCATATAACAGTTACGTAAAAATGATGTCAAATCATGACTAATGGTCTCATTTGATAATAAATGCTGTTAATTTCACATCTAAAAATAAGTTTTCCCCGATGCGCATAAAAATCTTTTTGTCAAAAATAATATATTAAATAAAATCGGTTTCTCTGATGGAGCTATATTATAGTATTTTAGGCAATTATTTTACAATTTAAAATAAAAAATTACAAGTAAAAAAGGTCAAATCTTTCCACCAAACTCGATAAATTGAATTCAATAGACTAATTCAATTTAAACAGATTAGGCGGCAGCACTACAGAAGCCAGACATCGATACCTGATAAGATATCAAAATATTCCAGGATGTCATCTCTCCAAAAATAAAGTTAATTTTATTTTAAAAGAATGGGTAGTTTCACGAAATACAGAACTGCCCCGTGATGACTCTTGTAATAATAATATATATATATATAACAGTTCCGTAACTGACTGTCTGACAGATATCGCACAGACCACACCACTGGACCTAGTTTAAATTTTGTACGGCGATTCTTCTTATGGTGTACGGGTGCACTAAGAAAGATTTTTGAAAAATTCTTCTTAGATATTTTTAAATTAAATTTTTAAGCTGTTTTTGTTACATTCTTGAAGTTTGCATTTAAAATAATAATCTGAGGGTTATAAAATTTATATCACGAGATATGTATCATAAAAAATCCTTTAAAATGAAATCTTCGAATCTTTACCTCCCTTTTCTGATTTTTGGTGAATTTTTATAGATTAATTTTTAGAATTTAATTTATTAAATGCTGATCGCGTGATATCTTTTCTTTTTGTGATACTTTAAACTAATTTTGCGGCAAGTGCATAACAACAAAATAAATTGACAAAAAAATATTAAAATACGGCAAAAGATAAAATTTAACCACTAGACTAATTGAGATGGAAGATTTTTAAGAATTTAATTCAAATTAGTATGTTTTATGGACATTAAAAATACAAATTAATTACATGTATTGACCGTTGTATTTAATTTGAATATTTTCTTCAACATTATTTTGTCTATAAAAATATCCGTTACGATTATATACACATATATATATATATATATATATATTTATATATATATATATATATATATATATATATATATATATATATATAATTTATTGCATACATTGACCATTGTATTTAATTTGAATGTACTCCGTAGCGAAGCACAGGTATTCAGCTAGTCTTTTCATATATAGGGCTTCCAACTCCTGTTATTATAATTTTCTTTTACGAGTTAATTTTTAATAGATTTCAAAAGTATATGAGATAGAAAAATTTATATTTTATATTTTAATAATATAATGTTGTAAAGACATGCACTGTGTCAAACAGTTTGAAACTCTTGTTTCATAAAGGTACCAGATGCACATTTTGAATCACTTAAGAAAATAATAGTGTTTCCATAGTGATTACGGAACATAATACAACCCTTAACTCCGATGGATCTTTTAAATGGGATCTAAAGATGAACATAAAGAGACATTCATTCTCTATAATCGTTCTTTATGGGTTTGGAAAACTGTATGTCTCTTGTTTGCAAACATAAACCTGACGTATCAACTACAACATACGCGATATATTCGTCTTCAGTTTTATTCAGATTTTTCCTCTCAACCGTATCTAATAATAGATAAAAGACTAATAAAGAAAATCTTTGCATTTCCTGAAAATATCTGCCTTATATCAGAAAGGTAACGACGATCTCCGCTCTGCTCAGACAATGCCCTATCAGGAATTCCGAAAGGTCAGCGACACAAATCGTAAATCAAACGGACAGGTCCCCTCATTTTGTTTCTTCTCTTCACTTTGATTCCACCAAGAAGGAGAAAAAAAAAAGGAATATATATATATATATATATGTTTGTTCCTTGAACCAGACCATGAAGTTATTTAATCGTATCTTTTTCAGAGTAGAACGAAGATGTTTGTAAATTAAATTTGTGCTAACCACCACGCCTCAGATTCTTGGTCAGCTGGTGAATTATTCTTTGTGTGGTATGTAAAGGCAACCGTATCCAGTCATGCGGACAGTTTCCATAGTGACGCTCCTCGAACTCTTTTTCTACCCAGCAGGAGTTCAAAACGGTTGTGAACCATGAAGGGGTTTCGTTTGCGGCAGACGCATTCGTGGTTAAAAGAAGATATGTAGGCCAAGAGGAAACATTTCACAATGAGAACGATTCGTTAAAGTGATTAATTTTTTGCCATGTATTTGGGAATTTTTCAGCGTGAAATTTTTTGACCAAAAGAAGGAGGGAAAGAAAATGTTTATTTGCTACAGAAATTAAGGATTTTTTTTTTTCAAAAATAACGTGCTCAGCAAAACGGGGTTTTGAACTTAAGCTAATTAAGGAAGTATCTTACCTCATTGTTTTTAAAGTGTATCGGGCACTAATGCGTTTGTATAAAAATTCAAATACTGCTGTTAGTTGTGTATGATATAAGTTTTCTTGTTTGTTTAAATGTAGCAATGAAAGAGATTTTCTTTTGTTTCCCATCTGATCCAACTACCGTATGGCACAATCAACATTGCCGGAGCATATTTATTTTTCTATTCGATCGAAAAGTTATTTGATTACTCATGTGATCAGCCCCATAAAGAAAGCAAAATTCATCACTTATCCTATGAAAGATAGCTATTTTGTTTTTGGTCAAAAGTTATTCCATTTTATTTGCAAAAGAAATAATTGTCATACTGCAAAGTTAAGAAACTGTTAAGCTTTTGTGGCTGTTGTTTACATACAGCAAGGTAATTCCTTTAGTATATCTCATACTGTTAAAGTGAAATTTCTTTTTGTTTGATCTAAAAAAAAAGATAATTCAATTCTCTGGTGACTATCTCCAAAGCCAAATCAAAATTTTATGCGCATCCTATGAACTACGTGTGTTTTGTTTTTAGTTAAAAGTCTATTCTATTTTACACGATTTCGATATTTTTTTATACCGCAAATTTAGGACAAACTGTTAAGCTTTTGTGGGTTTTTTTTTAAAAATATATCAGAGAAATAGATTTTTTCCAATACATCCATATTGCCTGAGTAGAAACGCTTTTTCTTAGATCTGAAAAAGAAAACTAATTTCTTTGGTAATTATCTCCAATGTGAAAGTAAAATTCAACACACATCCTAAAAGCTAAGACTATTATGCTTTTGGTTAAGGCCTTCACAATTTCGTATGAACTAGACATACTTTTTGCTGCAAGGATAGGAATCGTAGGTTGATCACCCGCAAATCACAGCCCATGAACATAGATAGCTCCCTTAAATTGGAAAGCGGATATTTATTTAAGGCAGAGATTATGAAATGTTCATATTGCAAATTAAGTTTTCAAAATTCACTTGAAGTTAAATTTTAAAAGAGAATTTTAGTCGTAATAGATTAGTAAAACTTTAAAAGAAAGTCCATAGTAAATTGACGGAAGGCTAGGAGAAAGTTTGCAGTTGAGCAAGAAATGTGATAACCCACTGATCTTGAGCCAAAAAAGATCTCTGTCGCACGATTATAAAAGAAAAAGTTTGGTTGTGACCCCATCTCTAATTCTGGTGGAGCTCAGCCAGTTGATATTCCAGTGTAGAAGATCTGCTGATTTGATAAGGGATTACCTCATCGAATAAATGAGAACTTTGTTGAATCGTGACGAGAATATAAATGTACAATTAATTTGGCCACGGTTGACAGAGCCAAAAGAAGTTAATGACTCATTAAAATTATTTCATTGAGTTATGGGGCAGTAATACAATTGTTACATTGATACCACATGCAAACTAGCTGTATTCGCTGTAGATCCATGGTTTAGATTCTTGATAACTTCAAGAAATTATTTACCAATAATGAACAGTATGTTTACGAATATGAGTGATTTTTTTTCCTGCAGATGGAATGACTGCAAATACTCACATTTCTTTGAAAAAATGTGTTTGCAATTAATATTACAAAATATAAGTATATTTGTACGAGAAAGATAGGTAGTTTAAAAAAAGTGAAGGAATGAATGCCACTTTATGAACAGCATTGAAACGTATTATGTATATACGTTCTATCTAAAGGTTATTATGGTTGGCTAATCGACGCAATCGGTGAGGACAGATCTCGGCATCTAGTTTTTCGCATCTCCGAAAATTCTCTGGCTCCCCCATTTGTGCAAAACATTAGATTTTTATGATAAGGCTAAAGTATAGCATAATAGTTCCTGATTGACAATTTCATGATTTATTTTATTAAAATGATCATTATGTTACAAAAGATTAAAAGTCGATAAAAATTTGACAGAAATAGATCATGAGATGAATTTTCTACACTTAATAAAGTAATTACATAATTAAAGTGAAAAAAAAGCCTCCACATGCACTCTATATCTGCTACGCAATAATTGCAGCCGATTAATCTGATATTCCTGAATAATAACAGATAATAAAAGGTCAGTATTTGCTAGAAAATTATTTATATGTTTCAACTTGGCGATGGAAAAAAAAACCTGCACACGTGCTGTAAAACATTTTATCGTTAACCTTGGTAGGAGACTAGTGAAGACATGGCCGGAGTTGACATAATAAAGCGGTCAGTGCACGAACTGCGAGAAGCCCCACATCACTGCACTCGACGTGTGTCATAGAGTACCAACTTTAAACTCTCGTCACGTTTGGAGGGAAGTTTTGATAAAAATTGGCGATAAATGGTTAGAAAAGCGGAATTATTCCCTAATGAGATACTTTATGATGTAAATGTACTTTATTACTTAATTTTAAGAACTTGTTTGGATTAATGTGCTACCGTTCAGATGTAATGATACTGAAGACGTTAAGATAACGTCCAGGTGTAAAGATACTGAACCGGATGTAATGATGCCTAGCTATTTTTAAATTGCATATTTCTTCATGGCAGATAATCTTTGAGTTATGCTTGTTTTTAAGTTACGGTAATGCTAAATGAAAGCGAATTTGCTATTAGAAAAAATGGGAAGCTAAATAACTGTTATACAGAAAAAAATAAACCAAACAGTGGACACATGCCAAAAATATTAATCTTTTACCTTGTATGGTTTTTCGTTGGCATTCAACTGTTATCCACTGTGAGCGAGAGATAAAATGAAAATAAATTCCGAAAACAGAGTTTAGGGGCAGAATAATTTTGCAAACCGATATGCCCCAAATCTCATGCATTAATCAAATATGTCTTGTAAAGGAAACCTTCCAACATCACCGAAACTGGTAAGATGGGATGAATATATGAGATATGCATATTTTGCATCACTTGGGTGATTATGTCTCACGTGATTTTTATTTTAAAAATAAGACTCATCTGCGATAAATAGAGAACAAAATTTATCACCTAACCGATTTCTAGCATGCATTTATTCAAAATGACTATTGTATTCAGAAAGAGAGATCGGGGGGGGGGGGTTATCTTTTCAGATGAGAAAAAAAAAGATTTTTTTTCTTGACTCAAAGTGTCATAAAGTCATTTAGTGAATGAAACTCTCCAACTCGTTGTGTTAATACAAAGACCTTTTTCTGTAACATGGTTTATTTTAGAATGTGCTTCATATCATGCTATTGACGGCATTGTGGGAAATATCCCTAAAATAAATACCTATCTTGTTTCTTTGCCAAAAAAAAGAAAAAAAGTTTCACATGTTTATTCATTACAGCAAAAATTGATTACATGATTCATTACATGATTCTTCATTACAACAAAAAGGTAAAACAATTAAAAATTTAAACATGTGTAAACTGATGCGCTTTGAAGACATTCCTAGCGAGACCACCATAGTAATAAAAAATAAGACTTACCCTGATTTGACTAAAGTTACCGCAAGTGTTGAAAAAGTGAGTGTTTCAAAAAGGGTTTTAAATAGCTTAATATTATGCAATGAATAACGAGAATCCTTCTTTAACTGCTTCCTTGTGTATACTCGTAGAATACTCTTATCTCTTTTTATTGACAATAAGTGGAAGAAACATTGTACAGTTAGTTCATCAAAGATTTGTTTCGTACAAATGCTGCACTTCCCATTTCATTCGTTCCTACCTCTCACTCCTCTTGCTGCCGGAGAGAATATACCAATACCTCCAACTTGTCGCGCCCACGGGAACACGTTGTTGTGTTTTTACTAATGCCTCCTAGCCAGATAAATCTTAAACCTACTCCATTGAAACCTACAGGGAGAAAAGATGCGGCTCCTGTTCAGCTTGCAACTATTCTGCTCTCCTAAGCATAAAAGACGTATCAATTTTTTTTCTGAGAAAAAAAGACTGAGATATGGCCAATTCTCTTAGGACATCAACAGTTTTTGTTGAGATACATCTTATTTCTTTAATGATTTTCTACTATTTCTAAATAAGGTACGGCCTTCTGGCTTAGGAATAATGTTCAGGTAGCTAGCTCACAAACAAGAAAAACCGTAAAAATGGGGAAAAAATGAAATACGTCCTTTATGCTTAGGAGGGCAGTATTGGGCACCACAAGGGTCGGGGGCCAACTTTCTGGACGGAGCCACCACAATTTTGACCCAGCAGTCCTGTAAACTACACGAAGGGACTTTCCGATCTACAGATTTAACCCGGCTTAGGCGCGGCAGCAGTCAGTCGCGCTTGCCGATGTTCGAACCGAGTACCCGAATTCCGAAGTCCTAACCATTGGGTTGCCCCGGGGCTTACGATAGTTTTGACGATGAATCAAATCGGTTAAGAGGAAAGAAACGTTGAGTGGTAAAGCCAGTTCGAAGCCGTACCATGTATTCATGTTCTGCGACGATATTTTTTGGAAATCGCAGACCAGCAGAGTATTTAATAAGTAGAAACTGAAATTTTGTTAGTCTAACCAAAATAAGCTAATGTCCTAGATAAAATACTTCTCGCGACCGCTATTTAATAAAGTAATTTGTAGTAGTAAATTGAAAGCTTTGTTCATTTTAGTTATTTATTTAACCTAGAAAACTGATATTCAAAGGAAATATTACTTTGCTAATTTTACATCCGTAAATATTTTATATCCTATAAACTAAGTTATTTACTTCGGTAACTATGTGCTTTATAGCCATTTTTTAAAGCTATAGTTTGTGCCCAAGACAGCCAACTGGTTTGCGCGTTGTCCTTCGGACAGAGGGAGCTCAGTTCGAATTCCGACAACTGCCACTGAATATACCTTCGTGTTTACGCCGGGTATAGGCACGTTAAATCCGTAGGCCGGAAAGTTCTTCCATGTGATATGTGGGTGGGAAGAGGGTACGAGCTCACCAGATGTCGCCCTCGGGGTTCTCGGTCAAGATTGCGGTGTCACTTGGCTAGGTCGGACTCCAACCCTTGTGGTGGCATTAAAAACCGGAGCCGTGTTCATGAGCCCGCAGCCATCTAGAGTATTTCGGCCGGGGGGCATAAGTCACAACAACAACACAACAAGCTATCGTTCCGAAACTCTTTGCCATGACCAAGACAAGAAGAACCATGACATCACTTGCAGCTTTATCGCTGATGAAGGATCTCGTGGTAAGCGATGATTGTTATCGGCATTTAACACCTGTGACGATAGCTTTAAATATGCAACATAATGGAGATTAGATTTTTGATACCTTGATAGCCTGTAATTCATGCTTTTATCTTACTTCCAGTTTCGCTATCATATCATTCTCTAAAAGGGAAAACTGAGTAACAATGATCACGTGTTCTTAGTATCATACTGCACTATGACAAAGGTATTTGAGAGCGAAAATTCTCTCACGGCTCTGTCACCTATAATAAAACATGTCACATAATAAGTTCAATAATTATCGGAGAATAAAAACCAAGGTTAGTATGATATTCACCGGCAGATACAGAGAAAAAGTTTAATTCAAGGAAGTTTTGTTAAGAAAAATGGTCGAAAAAAAACTTCATGGCGCACTTGTTACGTCTCTGTTACATAAAATTAAAGCAGATACATTTTTTCAAATGCAAAAATCTGTTGAATATACCAATAAACGTAGTATTCATACATGAATTTTCTGATGTGGGAAAAAAATCATTGAAATCTTATTTACTATTTATTAATCCATGTCACGAATGTACTTTAATTATTCGAGAACTAAATTGATTAACAAGAGATGATATGTAAATAATGAAATATTTTTTTCACATTCAAACTAATACAAAGCCTTTGACAAAAGTCAAGTTTCCGTTAACGTGATCTTAGCGAACAAAATTTAAATTCTGTGCACTATTAACGATGCATCATTGTAAATATTTCGCACCTTCCTCAAGTTAAGGGAATTTTTTCTTCAAAAAGGTGTTTGAGGAATCTGTTTTTCTGTTTGCATTCTTTCAAATAACCTTTATTATGTAAAGAGAAAAAACCATGCTTTGTTCTAAATTAAAGCTTTAAAATATTTAAAATAATAATAAATCATTATTTTGATGACCCAGAAAGGTACCACTGTTCTACAGAGGCCAAATATTCTTTTGACTTTTCATTCAGCTAAACTTCTCATTAGAATGAAATTTTAAAGAAGATTTAAATTGGACATATCTACATTAGCTAGGGGAAAGGCCTGGGAACATCTCTGTAATAGTAATACGCCGATACCGGACATTCCACGTAGTTCTGCTGTTGCCACATGCCGTCTTTTAACAGGACAAGATTATCTCAATGCCCACCTTTTTAAAATTGGACTAAAGGACTCCCCGGCCTGCTGTCTCTGTTATTCTGGATAGTTGCCACATTGACACGTGCCGTGCACTTAATAGTTTTAAGTGCACTGTTCAGAAATATTGGGAAGCCAGAAAGTTAATTGTTAAAGCCTGGCATTTGTGATAAATAAATAAATAAACTTTGATGTCCCATTCCCTATATAATTTAACAAAAGAAAATGATAAGTGTAAAACATAAGCAATTGTGTCTTGTAATAATAGCATATTATTTCTTGAAGATAAATATTTAATATCAGAGTTTAAGCAATTTTGAAAAAATGATAACAAAGAACGGCACATAAAATCCAAAATTTATATGATTCATTAAAAAGTTTCTATCACGCCTTTCACATAGAAATCTCTCAAACAGTTTTCGAGGTATTTCAATGAAGATCCTATATAATACAAAGATAGCCTTTAAGGACAGAATTTTAGTACTATATCATATCTGAAGTAGAGGAAATTAGATTGAAACAATGCTATGATATTCAAAGAATTTTTCAGTTTTCGTTTAGTATCATGTCTAAACTTCTAACGCAGAATAAACTTGTATATTAAACTGAGTTTTCTATAGATTATTTTTTAATGAGAAATTTAGATATTATCACGGATCACATAAATAAAAGCACAGTTCGTCTAACCATTCATAGAGTATCGAAAAGCTCATTAAAGAGCCGTTTATCCAACACAGTAGTTACTAATATACATAATTAAACGTTGTCTGTGGTAGATTAAATTGCAAATTAAAATGCAGCTTATCAATAATAATAAAAAAAAAAGATTTAATGGCAGGCATTGTCTACTCTGTGTAAACGAAACTCGAGTCCGTAGGATTGACAGGAGGCGTAACAGAACACGAAAAAAATCCTGGACCAAAACGAGTTTTGACTTACCGCGTACATGGAAAATAGAGACGAATGACATCACCTTGATATCAAGTTGGGAAAGGGGGGAAGAGTGGCTCACCATTGTTACATTGACTTTAAAATGGAGAAATTTCATCGCACTTTTTGACACTAACAGAGATTGAAATGCGGCTCATAGGAGCAGCATCAAGATACTAAAATGATCCATTAGAATTCAAATATATTATAAGCTATGAATGAAATCGATAATTTTGTAAAGTAAGAATTTATTTACCAAAGAGTCTTTGATACTCAAAGAGTTAAAGATACCCATTTAAACACGCCATTTTATTTTTTGATTATTGCTAGAATTGAAAGAGTAAATATCGTTAGTTAAAATAATCATGGAGTCTGATTTTCTATGATAATTTTTCCGTACTGGATGTGAGAACTTAAAAAATCAATTACATAAATCAGTAAAATACCGTATTTTTCGGACCATAAGACCTTTTTACATAAAAAAATCGACATATTATTGGGGTACGTGTTATGGTCAGAAGGTAACATTAAATAAAAAGGAATATTTTATTATATATATATTACATATATTTTATGTATATTATTTATTATATTTATTAGATATATATTTTTATCTTTATTAAGTAAGAAATTGAAAATATCTTTATATTCCTAACAAAATAGAAAATATTCTTTTCTAAAATCCTCCCATAAACGTAAGGTGCGTCTTATGGTCCGAAAAATACGGTAAATAAAATTTTAGTACACAAAAAGAAACATAGAAAATGTCATAGAAACTTCGAGTAATTTATACAGTTAATATATCCTAAAAAATAAACTTCATCTAAATCATTTTCAATTATTTACTTATTACTGTGTTACATCCATCTATATTCTTGGCGGAAAATTAGTGAGAAACAATCAGAATTATATCCTTTTATCAGTATACAAAACGTTCCATAATACAGAATCCTCGTTCAAAATGATCTTATTTCTGAATTTAGTGTACTGGATGAAAATTAAGTATTCAATAAAGCGCAGTTGAAGCATTTCTTTCCATTAAGTGTTCCCGAAACCCAGTCCAAAACTACTCAGCGTAAACTATTTAAGACAGTTCACTTGTTGAAAGCTAAATGTATCATACTCAATGGATTTCAAGAAACGAGTTTAGGATACATTATTGACCTTCAGTTCCAGCACAATGGCCATTACAAAGCGTCAGATTTCGCTGCTAAAGAAATATTCTTTTATCCTCATGTTGGAGAACGATTTTCACTACAATGGAGGGATTAGATAGATTGCCCAACAGGAAAAAAATCGTTTCCTTTTCTACACCCTCACACACGCACGCAGACGCGGAAAGACCACGTCAGGCTGCGAACGAAGAGGCTTCTTTATGCTCTTGTGGTTTTAAAAGTTCCTATTTGATTACTATGCGAGGAAAAGAATGCATAAGTAAGGTAAAGGAATGTAAACAACTTCTATTTTTTGTGAATTACGGGGACAGTAAACTTTAAAAAATATTTTTTATTTTAAATTTTCATTGCTCTCATATAATACTTTGCTAAGTAATTAGTAGGGGTAAGTAAATTTCGCAAAAAAGAAATTACAATACATAAAATTTCGCATTTATTAGCATACATATGTATGTATACATGTGTGTGTGTATATATATATATATATATATATATATATATATATATATCTATATATATATATATATATATATATATATATATATATATATATATATATATATATATATATATATATACTAGCTGAATACCCGTGCTTCGCTACAGAGTACATTCAAATTAAATGCAACGGTGAATGTATGCAATTTATGCCAAAAGAAAACAAAAAATATATTTATAAAAAAATCGTAACGGATATTTTTATAGACAAAGTAATGTAGAAGAAAATACTGAAATTAAATCTAAAAGAACATACCAAAGAATATTATAGTACAGTTAATATAGTACAGTTTGATGTACATTTCTTTTACTGTATTTTAATATTTTTTTTGGATAATGTCCAATCGTCTGCTGCATTAGAAAAAAAAAATAATTTTTTTGTCGGTTTGTTTCGTTGTTATGCACGTGACGATAAATTAATTTAAAGTATCAAAAAGAAAAGAAACCACGTGATCATCATTTAATAAATTAAATTCTTAAAATTTATCTTTAAAAATTCACCAAAATTCAGAAAATGGAGGTAAAGATTCGAAAAAGATTTTATTTTAAAGGAATTTTTATGATCTTTCTCGTGATATAAATGTTATAACACTCGGATTATTATTTTAAATGCAAACTTTAAAGAATATTAGAAAAACAGATTAAAAATTTAATTTTAAAACATCTAAGACGAATTTTTCAAAAGTCTTTCTTAGTGCACCCCTACACTACGTATAAGAGAAATCTCCATGCAAAATTTCAACCTTTTAGGTCCAGTGGTTTGGTCTGCGCGTTATCTGTCAGTCAGTCAGTCAGTCAGTTACGGAACTGCTTTATATATATATATATATATATATATATATATATATATATATATATATATATATATATATATGCGTTATCTGTCAGTCAGTCAGTCAGTCAGTTACGGAACTACTTTATATATATATATATATATATATATATATATATATATATATATATATATATATATAAAGCAGTTCCGTAACTGACTGACTGACTGACTGACAGATAACGCGCAGACCAAACCACTGGACCTAAAAGGTTGAAATTTTGCATGGAGATTTCTCTTATACGTAGTGTAGGGGTGCACTAAGAAAGACTTTTAAAAAATTCGTCTTAGATATTCGTCTTAGATATATATATATATATATATATATATATATATATATATATATATATATAGATATATATATATATATATATATATATATATATATATATATATATATATATATATATATATTTATATATATATATATATATCTATAATATATATATTTATATATATATATATATATATATATATATTTATATATATATATATATATATATATATATATATATTTATATATATATATATATATATATATATATATATATATATATATATATATATATATATATATATATATATATATATATATTAATTATATATATATATAAATTCAAAATTACGCATTTGTTAAAAAAATCACAATTTTACGCACTCGGTTAGGTAAGTATCAAAATTCTTAGTTAAAAGCTAACATTGTAGTAGTCTCCAAAGTCTCTTCCTTTAAGTCCTTTATTAAGTCTTTAGCAATAAGTAATAAGCAAATTTCGAGAGGGAGATCTCTCAGTTAAAGACCGTGGATGGCCTTAGATAAGCAAATATGTTAATAAATTATTACTATTGCTACCTAATTTCGCTTTAAAAATGCCGTTTATCACCGATTTTTCGCCGAAAAGTAGTAAAAAAATAATTTTCGCATTTATTCGCTCATATCGGCAAATTTCGCATTTATTCCCATCTATTTCGTAAATACGAAAATTACGTATCCCTAGTAATTAGTAACAGACTCAAATAACTATAGTGACTATTCATGGACAATATTTTTAGGAAATAAAATTTTTATATTTTTAAAATAACTTTGTTTACTGAATTAGTAATATTCTATGAAAATTTCTTTTCCATACAATGTAGGAATTTTTATTTACATGAGATTTTTCATGCCTCGAAATCAAAAAGCATTATTTTTATTACTGCATTCATACAAAAAAAAAACCTCATTTTTTCACTTAAACAATCTCTTTTATTCAATTCAATACATCACATGCCATCCAGTTGTGTGTATAACTTTCATCTGTACTGAATTTATATTTGTTAGCATTTATTTAATATTGTATATATAGCGCAAAATATTAATTTGAAACGAATATAATAATTAGAAAAGCCCATGAAACATTTTTTCAAGCATATAAAGTGCAAGAAAATTTCAATATTATAATATAACTTTAATATACTAGAATATAACTTTAATTCTTAATTTTAAGACCTAAGCAGCCCGACGAAGAAATTACTCTACACTGAATAAATAGGAAAAGTACAAATTTTATAGCTAAGACCTTGAAAAATTTGTTTAATCAGCACCCTCAAATAAGTCTCAACGGAGGAAAATATGTTCGACCTTTACACTTTATTGGTTGCAAAATCTCCCACTCCTCGATTTAGAATTTCAAATAAAAGTAGTTGTAATCTAAAGGAATATTTATTTCAACCCTAAGATTCGAGAGTTTTTCTTTTCAATTTTATACTTTACATCGTGAGGTGATCTGCCAGAGGAGAGTATTCTGATGGGTGTGTCTGATGATCTATTTGACATATGGATCATTGAGATGGTTTCTCCAAAGGTTCCGATAACTAGCCTCGCTAGTACGCAGACCCTGGTTTTAAAACAAAAATAACTTTGCGCTCAGTTTATAGTAATCAGAGCTTTAAACCACATACATATGACACCTAAATGCATAACAGAGTTGAAAAGCAAAAATAAAAGTTGTCTGATTGAAGATTTCATACAAACAATTAATATTCTTTCGTACATAAAATTAATTCTAATAATTTTATGACATCGCCGATGAAATCAGAGCTTTAAACCACATACATATGACACCTAAGTGTATAACCGAGTTGAAAAGCAAAAATAAAAGTTGTCCGATTAAAGATTTCATACAAACAATTAATATTCTTTCGTACATAAAATCAACTCTAATAGTTTTATGACATCGCGGATCACAGCTACGGATCTATTACTGTGATTGGGGATACCTTAAAAATGCACTAAAAACTTATTATTTAAATTTGATATTTTTTAATTGATTGTAAATGATTGTAAATTATACTACATAAATTATTCTACCATCACCAAGTAAAATTGTGATAAGAATCCATAATTGCAATTAGTGATGATACTAATTGTTTCTTAAAAATGTAAATCGTTAAATATTTCAGTATAGAAGAAGGCTGCAAGTGCACCGATGCCTTTATTTCTGTCATGATTTAGAAAATATGAGAAATAACGTAAGATTAAGAAAATATGAGCAATAAAATAGGAGTTATATGCATCCCCACTCGGATAGAACCGTAAGTTTCGGACAGAAATTTTTAAAAAATCCATTATTTTTCTTGGTATTCCCCCAACGGTATTGAAAGAAAAAAAATTTTTGCCAGAGTTTTCAGCAACCAGCATATAAACAAAACAATGTATTTTTAACAGAGAACTTTCGGCGGGTACTTACGAACTCGTAGATTGTAGCTGGGCCGGCAAAGCGTCACAGATAACACAACACAACACACACGCCGTCAAAAATACCTCAGGTCCTCCCTTCAGAGTTGTTTTGGAGCCGAAGCGGTGGTTGATAGTGAATGAATGGGTGAGTGGCACGGCCGGCTCTCCTATCCGCCTTTCTCAGTTAGCTTAGCGTGACGCATCCCGAAACTAGGACTGGCAGTCAACAGGTCACGCTTTGGCGACGGCAGAGCGGATGCACGCCAGAATTGGCGGCACAGCAGGCTGCGGAGTTCACTTTTCTGCGTTCGGGGAGAGTTTGTCACCTTCGCATTGCCTGAAAAACAATTATGTTTCTGTGTAACAGTTTTGTTTAGTGTAAAAGACACTAATTTGGAAACACTCCCAACAACTATTAGACGTTTACACAACAGTTTCGGGAGCTTGTGGCAAATCTGGCACACTTGTTCGTAACATATTAGAAGTCAACGAGCAAAGGCTCTCGAAACGAGGGTGGGAAGAAAGGGTAGCATTTCCCGGGCCCGTCAGCTTTTAAAAGCATTTTATTTTCTCCGGGCCTGGCGTCAGCTTTGGACCCCCTTCTATATGATATCCAAGCTGTTCGAACAATACAAAACACTCAAGTACTCAGTTATTCACTAGCATGGCTCGACTTTCCCAGAAGCCTTTTTAAAGACGTGAGCTGTTAATCATAAAAGAAGTACTCTCACGCTTGGCATTAAGCCTATTTAATGAGGAAAAACGTAATAAGAGAGTAAAAAAATTAAGGGGGAAAAATATCACTGAATGAAATAAAATATTAAATGTAGCCGGCGCATATTCGTTGGTTGTGTACTTGCAAAAGGAAGCGGGAACTTCAGTGTAGCGGGACCTTTGTAAATCATACATGCCCAGAGATAAATATCTCTCACTGCATAGTCATGTGTTATTCATGTCATCGTTGTTTGGAAGCATGTACATCTGTGAACAACTATTTTCACGAGTGAAGCACACTGAGTCAAATTAGAACCATCATATCGGATGAAAATCTTGAGAGTTCCCTGAGAATTGCAACCACTTCAATTGACCCAGATACTGATGCATTCGTCTCTCAAATTCAATGCCAAATATCACATCAGTTTTATGACTCCAACAGTTATCTTTATAATTATAAATAAAATTTATAATGAAATGAATATGTTAACTATATATTATACTTTTTTTTCTATTCAACTATTTTTAATGTTAGGCATATTTTTGTGTGGCCCAAAACAATTCGTCTTCTTTCAATGCGGCCCAAGGAAGCTAAAAGGTTGGACACCCCTGGTCTAGACTCATTAGAAAACTACTGTTTACTTTGCTTTCCATACCACAGATATTATACTAATACTTAGCAGCCCAGTCATTTACAGATTTTCAGAAATAGCTAAAGACATATTAGAAAAGAGTGCCCGATGGGCAAGTAAAAATAAATTGGAGTTTAATTACGAGAAGTCACAATATATGACCATACCATCTAGGGGTGAAGTCACGAGGAGGCCGACAATCAAGATCAGAGATGAACAAATTAAGTATCATAAAGAAACAAAATACTTGGGTATTTACTTTGACGAAAAACTTAACTTTATTAATCATATAAATAAGACGAAAGAGAAAACGTTAAAACTATTTTATGGTTTGAATAGAGTCTACAAAAGAACTTGGGGGCTAAAATCAGTGAATAAAAAAGAGTACTATATGGTAAAAAATATTACTATATGGCATACAGTCGGGGTATACGAATACAACGGTAATGGATAATAAATTAAAACAAACACAGCCGACATTTTTACTGGCAATAACTAAAAGTTACAAGACAGTGTCCACGGATGCGTTGGCGGTTATGACGGGTTGCATGCCGCTTGATATAAGGGCCAAAATGGAGGTGGATATATATAGAATGCATAATGAAGGAGAGGAAATAATCCTGTAAGGGGAGAGTTATAATATAAGAAATTGTGAAACTAAGCTTAAGACTATAAGAAGAATTAGAGAATTGAAGAAATATAGTTGGACTTACGATCAAAAACAAAGAACAGACGTTCGATATTACACAGATGGGTCCAAACTAAATAACAAAGTAGGTGCGTCCTGTATCAGGTATAAAGGGAACACCAAAGAAGAAAGCCTGAGGAGGAGGATATCGGATTGTGCATTTTCATACAGTGCCGAATTGACAGCTATAGATATGGCTATTGAAAATGCGAGTGAAAGGGGAATATCGAGATTCGAATTATATAGCGAGTCTATGAGTTCGCTTCAGGCATTGAATACATATGAATATAAAGGTGAAATGGTGGAAGATATAAAACGAAAGTTAAAGATACATTATTTAGAGGTTTTCCTGCATTGGGTCAAGGCACATGTGGGAAACAAAGAAAATGAAGAAGTTGATGAGGAAGCAAAGAAGGCTACCTCAATGAGTGTAATAGTTGGTTCGTACAAATTAACCAAACAAATGAAAAGGAGACTTAATAACTACTATATGAAAACTTGGCAGCAGAGGTGGGAGGAGAGCGATGTGGGGAGGCCGGTATTTCGTGTCTTTCCTAAGGTTAGTTGTACGAGAATATCGGATAACTTTTATATAAATCAAGCAATTACTCAACACGGTAGTATTGGGGCATATCAAAAGAGGTTTCATGGGAAGTCGGATCTATGTAGATGCGGAAAAGAACAGACAATTGAACATTGCTTATTTTATTGTGGGTTATGGAATAATGAACGCAAAAAATTACCATCGGGCATAAGGAATTGGCCTGCACATCGTTTCTATCATGACTTTTATTGTAGAGCGTTTATAAAAGGGATCATGAGAGACCCCATGGTTCAGCATCTTCCTTTGTTGGGAAACGTGGCCTAGTTCGACTTTCTTTATAGTATATTTTAGTTTCGTTCCTGTGTATAATCGTACTATGTTTGCTTTTTGATTGCTTAATTCAATAGTAAGTGTAACTGTATTTGAAACGTCCACTTATATGTAAAATTGTAAGAGTGAATGTTATTGTATTGAAACTGCATCTTAAATGTTAAATTGTAAGTATATAATTTAAATCGTAATTGTAAATTGCAATATGCTTATAGCGTAATGGTTAATTTACTTGTCAGTGTAATAGTAATTGGAATTGCTCCTAAAATGTAAAATTGTTAGTATATAATATAAAATGTAATTGTAAATTGTAAGATGTGTGTAGTGTAATTGTTAAATGCAATAGTAAGTGCATTGGAGGCATATGAGTAAAATAATGTTTCAAATTAATCACACAAAAAAAAAGAATTATTTAATTACTTTAGAAGAAATAATTATTATAAAAATGTTTACCAGTAAACCTGTTTTTTAATAGTTTGTAATACAATTGTATTATGTATGTAGTGTAATTGTTTAATGCAATAGTAAGTGTAATTATGTTTGAAATTGCATCTTAAATGTAAAATTGTAAGAGCAAGGTAATTGCATTGAAATTTTACCTTGAATGAAATATATGAGTATACAATGTAAATCGTAATTCAAAATTGCAATGTATCCATAATGTAGTGGTAAATGTTATTGTAACTGAAATGGTAACTGAAATTGCATCAAAAATGTAAAATTGTGAGTATATAATGTAAATTGAAATTGTAAATCGTAATATGTTATTAATGCAATGGTAAATGTAATAGTAACAGTAAGAGCAATTGAAAGAGCACCGTGAATGTAAAATTGTACTATATAATGTAAGCTGTAATTGTAAATTGTAATATGTTCACAAGCGACTTTAAATATGCCGTATAAGCTTATCGCTGTGGTCGGCGGAACCTTTAGAATTATTAACTTCCAGAGAGCTCTCCTAGAATCGGAAATTTTTAATGCGGTGCGAAGTTAAGAACAGTTATACAATTAGCTTATGTCTGCACTTGTATACTATTTCCACCAAACTTATGTATCACTGCCACCAGATCTTCCTTAACAGATGCATTTCAACACTATGGTCTAACATTCCCGAAATTTACACAAATTCAGAAGCACTATGAGCGTATTAGGAGAAGAAATGGGGCTGGCTCCCCCGAAATTAGAATCTTGCATATATTACTACAACCATAGGCGTAGCGACGGAAGGTGCCAACTTAACTTGAAATAAATGAAAATGTTCATAGAAGTTCAGTTAAAATCGGAAAATTGTAGAAACCTTTTAAGAAATTTGTTTTTTTCCCGCTTTTTCAAACTGTGATACTGAAGATTCCGATTATGTCTTTAGCTTTAACATAGTTTTTAACAATGATTATGATCCATAACAAAAATTCGATGCTATATTTTTTTTCTCGTTTTTTTTATATATTTATTTTTCTCATAGTACAACTTTTGAATACTTCTCAAACATCAATTCTATTGTTATTCAATTAAAAAAAATCATAATATTTCATATTTTAAGGACCGTCCGGTAATCAATGCGCTAAGAAGGGCCCTAACTGAATTCAGTTCGTGCCCCCAACTCCCCTCCCAAAAGTTAGAAGCACGCTACGCCTATGACTACAACTGCTTTCTCCACTTATAGGGTAATTATGCCTAATATGAGACCTTGCCTAATATAAGACCCCAGCTTATAGGACGTATAAAGTGCTGCCACCTGGGTACTGGAGCGTAAAACAGTAGTCTATTGCATCATTCGTAATCGGTGAGTCAGTCGAGTGTTTGCAAGTGCACACAAAGGTGCAGTATTTTTTTTCCCGAATGTGTGCTCGTCGACTTTTTTGCATCACCATTTTCATTGGCTGTTTTCACCTTTAAGGTGATACTCTTATTGAAACTCTTAGTAATGGATAGGTAGCTATAAATGTGGAGTGTGAATACGCCTGTTTGCTTTTAAGCTAACGTCAATCCTAACCTAAAAAATTCGCTGGCGTGTTCAGCAACATGGTCCTGCCCAATACGAGACCCCAAATTATGTCTAATATGAGATAGGGTCTCTTATTAGGCATTTTAGTTTTCACTCCCACAGCCTTGTTTCCTCTGAAGCTGCAGATACAATGACGCCCAGGCGAAATCCACAACCATGTAGCGGTAGTGACAATGTGGAAGGTATTGATCAAACAACAACTTGAAACCAGTTCTTAGTGACCCCTGAAGAAATAAATCCCTTGCCTACGTTACATGAGAAAAACACCTCAAAACCAAGTGGGGCCCGTAAAGCCGATATTATCACATCATCGCCCTATAAAAATAAATTGATTTATAGCATTAATAAAAGAACTTCAGCATATTCGAAAAAAACTTTGTTTCCTACAAGAAAAAAAAGGAATAGACCTAAAAGATAAGAAATCAAAGGATAAACAAGGAAAAGGAGATTAAGATAAAAAAGTAAAAGGACAAGGCAACAAAAAAGGGGAAAAAGAAAATGTAAAGGGGTCCCTACAGGAAGGAGAAAATTAAGGATGTATGAAAATGCAACACTAGTTAAAAAACAGAGAACTAATAAGCCTAATAATAGCTATGATGATCTCAGCTCATTTGAAGATGATGAAAAACTTTCTCTCCATGACAGCAGTGGTGATAGCATTGATGAAAATGACGCTGAATGCCTTTTTTGTGGTTGTTTATTTTCAGAAGACAAACGGGGAGAGCAGTGGCGTCAGTGTAGAAGGTATTTCAGGTGGGACCATGAAGATTGTGGAGTCGACGAACTTTTTATTTGTAAACAATGTGAAAAGTTCGAAACTAAAAACAAAAAGTAAACAAACCTGTAGTGTAAACCAACTAATTTGTTTAAAATGTCACTTTTCTTTTTCACCTATTAGTATGTATAGGTAACTGTTATCTAATTATTGTGTACAGTTTTGCTTTTACGAACTTTTCAGTAACTCTAATTCATATTTAGAGTTGTAGAATGGGGGTCTCATATTAGGACTGCTTTTTTCAGACCCCAAAACTGGAATACTTGTGTTTATAATTTCATACAAGAAAATTGTAAGATTATTTTAAATTTTATGTCATTGTTATATGTAGCAAAATATATGTATTAAAAGGATATCAAGTTGGTACTATAATCCCTCACTTACTTTCCTAGTTATATATGAAAATAAAATGGGGTCTCATATTCGGCATACTTACTATACTAATTGCAGAAACTGCCCCAACATCGAACTGGGACCTGATCATGTTTTTCCTTGCCCTGCAATAATGGCTGCAATGTAGCAGATTAGTGATTGTCCCCAAGAGGACCTTGATGCGGATAATTGCCTCCAGATAGCTGAGAGTGCAGTATGTCCAGATAGCAGTGAGGCTGTGTGGACGCCCACGGTGTCATCTAGCTTGACTGTGCATGGACACGACAACCAACCAACTGCTTTCTCCAAAGCGAAACCTATACTATTCAGAGCGGTTTTTTTTGTTGTTGTTGTTTTTTAATTTCTAATTTTCGCTATGTCGCTGCGAAGTATCCATGCTGAGTGAAAATTATGTTGTAAAAAGGGAAAAGGGGCCCTTTAAAATTATGCTTGTGTTTACCAGTTTTCATTATTATAAAAGACTCGGGTTTGGACACACTCCCATCAATTATTAGACGTTCTCATAATAATCGCAAGGTTCTAGATTCGTGAGAAAAACCGGGAACCTTATTCGTGACATATTAGTATGTTAATAAGCAGTCCCGTAGAGACCGAATTGGAGGGGAAGAGGTGGTGGAAAGTGGAAGGGAATAGCTTTCCGTGAGCTAATCAGCTTTAGGCGGTTAATATAAAATGTAAATGTTCTGCTAATTTGGTCATTGGGTGTACTGGTACTGCAAAAACGAGGATTTTGACGACCTAATGTGTAGAATTTTTTCTGCTGTTTGATATTAAACATAACAAAAACTTTTTAGTTAAAATTCCGTTTATGCATCTTTGTATTTTTCCAATCTCTCCTCCTCTATCTCTTTAACTAAGCATATATACGATACTGCTCTGGTATTTTCCTTTGTACACATGTATACAAAAGCATATGAATATAGACACACACATATGTATGCACACACACACACACACATGCATGCATGCATGCACACACACACACACACACACACACACAAACACACACACACATATATATATATATATGACGCCCGGTGGCGTAGTGGTTAAAAGCGTCAAGCTGCCACCCTACAGGTCCAGGGTTCGATCCTGCGACTGGGAAAGGGCGACTCATGCCTTTCATTCTCTTGAGTGGGTCGATAAAATGAAGACCAAGCATGCTTGGGAGGTAACTCTGGTGTCCCGCGTCAGACATATGCTGTACGTGACCGAGACATATGCTGTATGACACCCCCCAGTCCACGGTCGTGAAAGCGTAGATGGGCACCGCAGGCCTTGATCACCAGTGCTGAAAAGCAATTCGGTCTATTGTGCCATGAGTTATATAATATACATATGTATTATATATATATATATATATATATATTTCTCCAATAAAATTCTTTTCTTGATACAACAGAGTTACTATGAGAGATCATAAGCAAATAATCCTGTTCTCCATTCGTGACATTTTAGAGAAAGAATTTTAAAGATATATATATATATATATATATATATATATATATATATATATATATATATAATATACATATATATTATAGAATATATATATATATATATATTATATAATATGCGTAAGTGTGTAATATTGAAAAATTTTCAAGGATTAAAACTTTGATTTTTATCTTAGTGATATCTTAATGACTGGAACTCCTTGTTTCTTTTCTTCCTAACACATCTATCTCAAACTTCACCCTGACTTCATTGTTAATCTATACTAATGTTGGATGTTTCGAGTGGCGATAGGTGGGTGTGTCCCAACCATATTTCTGCGCCATTGCAAAAGCTTAATACAACAGAGTTACTATGAGAGATCATAAGCAAATAATCCTGTTCTCCATTCGTGACATTTTAGAGAAATTGGTTTACGGCGAGAGCTCCCAAATGTTCCGGTAGGCTATCAAGTGGAGAGAAAGTAAATACTACATATGCAGCAAGATCCTCTCTTGCGAATCTGTTGGGTTTTTTTTTTCCCATTCACCTACATTTATTGGAGAAAAGAATTTTTATTCCTCATCCGTGAAATACAGGATATTTTTTTTCACAGGATATACCTTTTTACTAATGGAATTCGAAAGATTAAATTTAGTCTAGAAACATGAATACACCAAAATATGCTAAGTAACATAGATTAATGTAAGTTAATATAGCCTGATCAACTAGATAAATATTAGTTACATATCTGTGTTAACATTTTTTCTTGTTATATGCCTCAAACAATGAGCTTTTTAGGTAGTTTTAAAACTGCATCTTAGAGCTGGATAATCCTTTGTATTTATATAATCTGATTCATGATTTTTTAACCTATCGTTGTGAATGATAACTAATGAAAGGAAAAGGAATTGACCATGAAAATTTCATTTGAGGGGCAAGAGTTATTTTTTATATGTTATATTTTCAAAAATATTTAGGACATTGTAAAAAGGTTCATAGGATAATTTATATATATATATATATATATATATATATATATATATATATATATATATATATATATATATATTATATAATGTAAAGAACCTTCGTATCTCAGTATCTCATTTGAAACTTTATAAAATCTAAACTGGAGATTATGGCATAAATTAAGGCATTGTAGTGGATTTCAACCGGAGAGAATAAGGAATATCAAATAAAGGGCCTCTCGCCCCTTTTAAGCGAAGAGTATATCATTATCACGGACTTATAGCTAATAATGAACAATAGTACTGTTCAGGAATAAATGGTATCGAAGGATTTGTTTTGAGCGATCTTGCTATTTTTGAACAATGTAAACAGTAATATTTGAAAACTTCACTTAAGCCCGTGGGGTTCATTTGAAAGGCAAGTGTCGTTGTTCGATAATGGAATGATTGAAACATCCTCCCAAACAGCGGAAGTTACAAATTAATTTATTTTCTTTAAAGAGAACATTACTGCCTAAATGAAATTCAATTGCTACAGATCTTTGATTATGCGAAGTTAACACCTATGGAATTGAGACGCTCTTGTTTTCGGTAGAATTTATGAAACCTTTACATATTTAATCGTACTATTTACAATGGCTGCAAAAATCGTGTCATTTTTGTTTTACAGGACATGAACAGATGGTTCGATGACTAGAAAGTAGCCAAATGACATTATCTTTAAACCATTCAGATGAAGAAGTAGGCACAAAATTTAAATACTCTATGCCGAATGCTTAGCAAAATATCACATTTCATTCAAAAAAATCCTATTTAGAAGAGAAATTTCTTTGCAAAATATAGCAGAAGAGTTTGAGGAAGAGTTATAGAAATTTCAACACGTATTTGACCATAAAGATGACTAAAAAACTTTAGGTTTCATAGAGGGAAAATATAGATGAACGGTTGGTTCAATGAAGAGCTGCCAAACTGGGAATAAGTATTTAACCCTAAAACTGTAATGAGCAAAATTACCTTCTTTAAATATTCAAAAAGATATTTTATGTCATTTTATAACTTCTAATAAAATAGATGTGAATCAAAAGTATAGTGAAACGAAACAGGAAAAAATTCTTTTGTAACTGACAAGTGCAAATAAATAAAAATAAAAAAACGAAGTGAAACAGCTGTGTGAACAAGCGTTCGTTCTGAAACAATAATATCCTGAGGCATATTCGAAATACAAACTTGATATGGTTAAACCCTTGAGCTCTCTTCCTATGCACATATAAACATAATCACTGATTGAGATTCTCCGCTGAAATACTGTTTATATCATTTCTTTTTATGAGAGAATATAAACTAACAATAGCTATGGCGAGAAATTCTCATGTCGGAACTTGCAGTGCTTTTCGATTTCTTTTAGAAATCTTGTGAATCAGACAGAGGATTGCTTTTGGCGTCTGTAACAGCTGCCTTTCGACTCAGAGTTTCGGGAAACGAAACCGAACTTTTCAAAGGAGAGAGCGTCGACAAAATTTTTGTTTATTTTCCTGAAACTATTTATAACTCGTTAGTACCGAATTGTACGGAAACGCATTTTTAACCAGCAGCCGAAGAAAATCCTCTACCGCCATGTTTCTCGCAGCTTTAACGAAGGAGAATTAGTTATCATGGATTTATATATTTTAACTAGTTTAAACTAATGCCCTGGCTTCTGGTATCTAACATATCGGCATTTGCGGAAACGAGAAAATCGAACATCTACAATGCTGCAGGGATGGAGAATTTGTCAACTGTTGCGATCGACTTTCCTGAACTAAAATATCTTTGTGATTTACTAAATGAATTTATATTACAAGCTAAACTAGGAATTTCCAACCTTTTTACGCTTGCGTCACCCTTGGGAATAAGATCAGAAACTTGGGGCACCCTTGTTAGAATTTGTTTTTTTTTCATTTTTTTTTTTTAATATTAATTCAAACATCTGCAGAGGATTACGGTTATTTTTGAAAAACAAGATGAAAAACACAGGAATGAATTATTAAACTGAGTGAATAATTATTCGACATATAAATGAACATTTATATAATCAGTAGCGTACCAATGCCTTGGCATAGGGGCAATGGGTACCATGTCAGAAGGGCGCCCTTGGGACGACAAACATTGTCACCATGGACTTGCCAAGGGCACAAGGAGAAAATAAATAAATAAAAAGTGTATGCCTCTTTGTATATATATATATATATATATATATATATATATATATATATATATATATATATATATATATATATCACAGGAACATGTCAAATTTAAGTTCAAATAAATATTTATCCCATTTCTGATTTTATTTATTTATGGAAAGATATAAGTAACAAACACTAGAATAGGATATATTAATACAGTTTCAAAAATAACTATGGGATTCAATATAGTATTACACTAGAGGACTATAGTGGAAATCACTAAAAAGGGCTTTTGTTCTTTGGCTTATATTTTTGTTTAAAAAAGGGCTTTTGGTTTGATAGTTCTTTATTTATGTAACTTCTTTACATATATTTTTGCATAAAAAAGGGCATTTGGCTTGAAACATTCTGGAATTATATAATTTCTTTTCTTATGTTTTTTGTTTAAAAACAGGGCTTTTTCTTGAAACACTCTAAAATTAAAGTATATAATTTCTTATCTTATGTTTTTTGTTTTAAAAAAGGCCTTTAGCTTGAAACATTCTTAAATTACAATTTTTCTCTTTTTTTTAAGGGCTTTGGCTTGAAACACTCTAAAATTATATAATTTCGTTTCTTATAATTTTTGTTTTAAAAAAGGACTTTGGTTTGAAACATTCCTAAATTATATAATTTCTTTTCTTATATTTTTGTTTAAAGAAACGTCTTTGGCTTGAAACAGTCTTAAAATTATGTAATTTCTTTTCTTATACATTTTGTTTAAAAAATTCATGTGACTTGAAACATTCTTAAATTATATAATTTTTTTTAAGGGGCTTTGGCTTGAAACACTCTAAAATTGCATAATTTCTTTTCTTATATTTTTTGTTTTAAAAAAGGCCTTTGACTTGAAACATTCTTAAATTGCATAATTTCTTTTCTTATGTTTTTTGTTTAAAAAAAGGGCTTTGGCTTGAAACATTCTAAAATTATATAATTTCTTTTCTTATATTTTTGTTTTAAAAAAAGGCCTTTGGCTTGAAACATTCTTATTAAATTACAGAAATTCCATTTAGGTAATCGCGTTGCTTAATAACGACCATGTCGTGTGCCCTTTGTTCGCAACCTTTAGCTGGGAAATGAAATAGCCGTCCTTGACAGGGTCAGCACCCATTCTATTTGCCAACATTTCCTCTGTCCTCTTAGCGCAGTGTCATGTTTGTGGAGCGCCTCCATTATTTATGCGAATCGAAACGATGAAATAATAAAAATAAAAAATAAAAAAAATAAAAACAGAAATCGACTTGAGTCCATTGCATACATTTTTTTTAAAGAAAAAAAAAAATGAGGCATGGAATGCTTATTGCACGTTACTAGGTACTAAGAATGCGCGTGGAATTGCGTGATTTTATGGCATGGAGGTTTTTCATCTAACAAACGCATACGAAAATGTTTGTCCCGCCATCTGTAAAATGATAAGAATAATAAAAACCAGCTCTGTAAGCCATACAACAAAGGTTTGCACGCGCCCGGATTCAGCTGAATTGCTGAAATAATGTTTGGGCTCAGCACGTTTTCTGAACACATTCAAATAAACATATAGGACTAAAAAATATCTGTTAATATTCATACCAAATTTTAAAATCTGGGCAGTTTTATGAAGCAGTAGTATATATATATATATATATATATATATATATATATATATATATATATATATATATATATATATATATATATATAGTGGAACCTCGATCGATCGTTCCCCGAATCATCGTTTACCCCTATGTGTCGTTTTCTTCATCCATTCATGATTAAAATATTTCGTTGTTATGTTTCCGCATCTATAGTTTTCCCGCATTTATCGTTCAGGGCAATAGGTCCCTTTAAAAACGATACATCGAGGTTCCAATGTATATATATATATATATATATATATATATATATATATATACAGTGAAACTTGTCTTTGGCGGTTAGTCTCATGATTCCGAATAAAAGAAGGCCGTTTTGAGGGGTAGCCGCGGGAAAGGTGTTAAAATAGCATTGACTGTATGGGGTGTATTTAATCGCCTCTGAACAATATATGACCCTTTAGAGGGGTGGCCATCGAATACAGGTGGCCGGCTAGAGAGTATGCATATACGTTATAAATAAATTAAATAAATATGTGCTTATTGTTGCAGACAACAGGCAAGAGTTTAGAAATCTTACTAAATAACTTTAAAACCTTTAACAAGTATGAATACTTTCTGTGATTTATTTAATCGGGCCTTTATCCAGACAAATTGGGAAAAAATGTACAAAAAGTATCAAAATTCTGTAAAGTTAGAGGATGAATACTGCAATCTATAAACACATGCTCAGTAAAATATTAAAGGTCAACAAACCCTCTCTGAGTGCTCTGGACCAAGAACAAGGCTGTCTCAAAATTGTTTGAAGAATTTTCAATGAACACCGTTGAATAAATTTAAAAAGATTCCTTCAAAAAGTACCTTTCCTCCTTTCCAAATGTGGGGTGTCCGATGCCCAAGACATCCTTATGTACCTATCGGTCTTGATTAGGGCCCCATAAGAAGGGCGAAACCTAGGTTCAAGGCTACCTGCATGCTGGAGATGTATATTTTTACTTTAAGGCCTGTTCACATTGCATTCAGAGCGTTGCGTTACGTTAGTACATTGGCTCCGAGATGGTTGACATGATCTGTGATTGGTTTGACGCATCACGTGGGCAATGAATTGAGCTCTGTGATTGATTAAAATTTTTAAAGCTTACGCTACGCAACGCTCCGCATGCAGTGTGAACAGGCCTTTACTATCCTCTCATTTGCTAGGCTTTATGCATGTGGTCACCTCAAACTGTAGTGCCACAAATCGCGATAGACGATAGATTTCTTCGAAGTGGTCTGCATGACGGCACTCTGTCAGTCACCAGTAAAAATTTAGAGAAATTCCGCATGAGTATTTCCTTTCCCTCGAATATTCCCCGAAAATAAGACCTAATCGGAAAATAAGTCCTAGCATGATTTTTCAGGATACTCGTAATGTAAGCCCTACCCCAAAAATTAAGCCCCAGTTAAGATCGTCAGTATGGTTTCGGTTTCGGTTTCGGTTAATCGCGGTTTTTGAACTCCAATAACCGAAACTGAAAACCGCAGAAAATTGGTTCGGTTATTCAGTTGTTTCGGATAGCATTTTTTTCAAAGCAAATCTCTAAAAGTTTATTTTTTTTTTAAATTAAGCTAAACTAAAGCTCGTGCTTGACGTTTTGTTTATACAATTTTTTGTTTTTCTGGGAATCCCAAATTTTGCTAGCTAAAGTATATTTGTTATTTCTCTCCACCTATAAAATCAAATTAAATACTAAAATTCATATATAAATCAAAGAAATAATATTTACAAGATAAAAAGAACATTTTATATACCATGTTTTTAAATTTTCTGTTGAATCATATAAACTTGACAATTCTATGTATTAATAAATACTTTTTTAAAAATTTTTTCATGAATTATCCCATCAACTTGAAAAAAAAATGAAGTTGATTAGAAGTTAACTTGCGTTTAACTTTTCGTTCCCGTCCCGGTCGATAGATGGCTGCACCAGTCTACAAAACAAAATAAACTGAAAATGAATTCAATGCTGCTTAAAGATGGCTAAAAGAATTAAAATAATGCATTGCCATCGTGTTCTGAGCTATTCTAAAAGTTTCAAATGTCTAGCTCAGAGGTGGGGAACCTTTTTACCATTAGAGGCCACTTGTAAATTAGGTAGTAATAAAGGAGGCCGCAAAAGTTGATGAACCTATAAATGCGACTTTTATGAAATTATTATAGTTAGATATAGTTTTAACAATTTGGTGCATTATATAGAAAAATAACCAAAAAAATTAAGTCCTTATTTATTTATTATTTGACATAAAAAGTTACAATATAAAATATTTTTGTATTCACATAGGGATAAAAACTTGTTATAACATTAATCATTAATTATTATTTTTTATGCAGAAAAAATAATACGTTTTAACGTACATGAAGTCAGTCGCAACAATAATAGTAAGAAAATAGTTTTGTGTAGAGATCATATAACATGTCTGGTAGTATTGCTAAGAAACTCTGAGCATTAAATTACATATAAAGTGTAGTTAAAGTATCATACAATCAAGGTAAACGAAGCTCATTTGGATAAATATACAATTGTAGCGTCTTGAGACAACAATTTCAAAATGTCAACTTTATTTTGGCCGACACTGTACACATATTCATGGCGTTCTTTATTTAATTCTATTGATTTGGAAATTGTTGTAATCTATATAATTAAATATTAATTAATACAAGTGCTAGCTTTTATGAAGGTCGTAAGAGAAGATCACGGAGGCCGCTTGCGTTCCCCTTCTCTGGTCTAGCTAGTCGGGAAGTTAGTTAAAAATCGATTGCAAGATTTGTAAGAGACAAACACACACGCAAACAAACAAGAAAGCAGGTTAATAAAAACATGGTAAAAAATATTGAATGTTCACATCATATGATATCCGGATATATAGGCATACATACAGATATATCACTATAAATATATAAGTCATGGGAAAATATAGCTGCGCAGAAATTATGTATTGCATATGTTTCTTAACATATTAATACAAAAAATACCTTTCAACAACAAAATAATGGAAACAATAGCAACGTGAATGAATTTCGTAATTCTACAGTAAAAAGTAATGTTCTGCAACAATACATTAAAAAACAACACAATTATGAGCTTGAATTGATCTTAGACTGTAAAACACGCGGAAATTCGATTGAACCGATGATTGAGAGAGTTTTACTATTGAAAAACAGCAGTGGCGCACCCAGGATTTTTTCTTGGGGGGGGGGGGCGAGATGAATGGATAAAAATATTTATAATGCATGGGGGGGGGGGCGAGATGAACGAATAAAAATATTTATAATGTAAAATCAATATTTCTACTTCTTTGGAGGGGGAGGGCCCCCTGCCCCCCCCCTGGGTGCGCCACTGAAAAACAGCATTCGTAAGAGCTTGAAGGAATTAGGTTCATCTGATTTGTTAACAGAAATTTATTTCGAGAGTTTTTGTGCATAAATAAGTGAATAAACGTATATTGTTGTAAATGAATAAATGTAAATTGTCGTGCATAATAAAATAAGACATGCCCTGAAAATAAGCCGTAATGCGTCTTTTGGAGCAAAAATTAATGTAAGACCCGGTCTTATTTTCGGGAAAACACGGTATAATATACTATCAGCGATCTGAGGGAGGAAAGAGTCAAAGACCGTTTATAGTCTGAAATAACGAATTTCCGAGTTCAAATCTTCTGCTGATTACATCTATGGGGTCGAAAGTGATTAATTCCTTGAAAATAGGTAGGTGCAGTAAAACTTCTCTTGCCGACAACTACTCTAAAATGCCATACTTTGTTAAGAACCGATTAAATTCTCCCTAGAGCCAGTGTTATAAATAAACCTCTTTTCCACGGCCACCCCTCAAAACGGTCACTTTTTTTTCGGAACCATTATTTGTCCCCATAAGGAAGTTTCACTGTATATATTTTCATAATGAAATCTCGCTGTAACAACATTTTTTCCAAGAGAAACTTGGTTGAAGTTAAATTTGTATTACTATAGAAGGAGTCAAGTGCAATTCTTTGATATAATTTTCTGATAATTCTAAGACAGAAGTTGCACAAACGGTGGTAAAATTAAAATAAAATAACTTTTATTTCATTATGAGTAATTCTAATCCGTCATCATCCGTAACTGTAACTTTACGAGTGCCTATTTTAGCTACAGGAAAATAAAAACAAAAATTACGTGATACACACACTTTGTTCCAAACTTTTATAAATTATAAATTAGAAAACTTGAGTTACGTATTTCAGTGAATGGAATTTCATTAGGATAAGTAGAATAACTGATGAAAATATCTGTTATTTTTTTTCGCTTCATTTGGCAACTTATCAAAAGATAAAATATACCATTTTATTGGACAACCAGGCATCTGTGCCAGAACACCCGATACAGTTTAACTGATCGAGCACACCTGGTGAATTGATAGGGATCTGAGACGCAAGATAAAATAAAAAAATAAGGCACAATTTTTATTTTCTTGACTTAAAACATGCAATCCAACTCTTAGAACAGAATAGCACGAACTGCATCTTTCTGCGATGGTTACATTGCCAGATGCCACATTTATATGCTGCAAAGTCTACGAGTTCCCCTGCTGTACATCTGTACTTCAAGTACATTTTTCTCGGAATTGAAGTTTTATCGACTCATCTCCTTCAAGACAACGACGGCTCCAATGGGGGGTGGGGGGCAGTAGGGGCAATTGCCCCCGCCAAAAAAAAAAATGCTCGGTGAATTTTTTTTTCATAGCCTAAAATTATATAATCCTAGACCTAATACTAAATGAGCTTAAATTTACAATGAGAGGATGTTTATTTCTTTTATTTATATATATATATATATATATATATATATATATATATATATATATATAACCCTAAGGGCCGACGTTGCCCCCCCCCCCCCCCCAAATCTCTGAACTGGAGCCGCCACTGCTTCAAGAGGATATATCTGAAATTCCTCTAGCTAGATCCCTGAAATTTTGTACAGCATTCTTTTCATTTGTTTATTAAAGTAACTTCAGGAATTTTGATTTAGAGAAAATTCAGGGAAAAAAAATTTCCAAGTATAACAATGACCCAGAGTTTTTTTTTCATTGCCTTTCAAAGTGATTAGAATTTTCATAGAGAAAATTTTTTAGCTCCTTATTACAAATTATTTTAAAGCATTTTCCTATGCACAAAATTGAAAGTAAAAATTATAAACGTAGAATTACTGACTCCGCAAATATATAAAAAATTAAATTTCCTTCTTATTTTGATTTTAAAATTTTTTTATACAGGATTCCAAACTGTTCAAGTGCTTTTGTCTGCAAAATAATCTTTATAAAACCACTTTCTGGAGGAAAATCATCCCAAAACGGGAGTAAATAAAGAAAAAAAGATAAAAATTTGTCCCCAAGAGGGAATTCAGCGGTGATTCAGTTATTCTTCCGATATTAAAGGGCCTTCGCATTTTCCCCATTTCCTCGTTGCTGAGCTATTGTAATGAGCTCTCATTGTGTCAGATAATAATAAAAAATGTATTGGAAAATAAAATGCATAGATAAACCAGTGATAAAAGCTGATTATCCCAAAACAGCTTTCTCCCCATCTAAATACTACATCATGAGAAATGACATGAACGGTATATTTTCATCGGCAAAAATAAATGCAGGGGGAAAAAATGGTGTTTTTAATTACACCATATGAGGGTGTACTTATATCAGACACATGATAAAGTAATTTATATCTTCGTAATCTTAATGAGCTTTCTAGACTTCTAGCTGAAAATACAGACACTCGGTATCTGCGGATAGAGAAGTGGGCGGCCAGTCTCTGAAATGCAATCATCTTTATTTAAGAGTAAAGAAATAGTTTGGAAATGAATAAGTTTCTTATTATGTACTAGACAATAGATAACGCATGTGCTTTGACTGTCATACGTCAAATTAAGTTACGTTTTGAGGTTCTAAAGTGTTTTGGGTAAAAAGAGGAAAATTAAATTTAAAATAAAAATAAATTTATAAACTTAAAATAAATTAATATATTTATAACAAATAGAAGTCTTCATTTTTAAATTAAATGCCCGAATACATAAAGCAGTTTTTTCTTTTTTTATGTTGATTTTACTTTCTACATTGCCTTTCTACATTAGGAATAAGCAGTTTTAAACTAACTGCTTACAAGGCAGTTGCTCGCAGCGTGTCACATCTCTACTCGGACAAAAACGAAGAGAAAAATGTTTGTTGTTAAATGCAGAGATTACTAAAACTCGTAGAAAAACGCATACCAGAGCTCCATACGTAAAATGCATGGCATCAGTTTTCTGTTCCTCGTGCCTTTCGGTGACGTTTTATGAAATTGTCTTTGAACATATCCACCGTATACAGCGGCCATAGGTTTTCTTCGTCTCTATCTTAGTGCTATTCTATAAGTCACTAATTCTTCCAACAGCTCTCTATGCTGCACCTGTCTGGACCCAAGCTGCCAAATCTAATATCGATATTATTGAACGCTTCCAAAATCGAACTCTGAAGACTATTAGAAAGGTCTTCAGATGCCTCTTTATTGTGGTCATTAGGAGGGATTTCGATATCCACACTTTCCGTGGGGTCGCTGAACAACTCTCAGTCAACTTTTATAACAATATCGACAAGATTACTAACGAGATGAATGCTGAATTCCCCGATTATGATTATCGGGACAATGCTTGCCGTAAGCGTCCTCGGGCTGCTCAACTTGAGCCAGCGTCAGACTAATTTTCCCCTCTCACTCGCGTTTTTCTGTAGGGTTTTCGCTCGTTAGGACATCTGTTTCTTTAGAGGCACGTTTTCTTTTCATTTAAATTTAATTTCCCTTAACTCAGCACAATAATCCATTGTAAAGAAGTTTTTACCATAAAACATGTGCTACCAATTTCACGAGCACCTTTATTCAAATTAATCATAGTCATGACTAGAGTTAAAGCCTTTGGCCCGGGTACTCCGAAAAGTGCGATAATGGCGTCGTCTCTTTGGGCTCGCCACCGTAGGGTCAGGTATACCATCAACCAGTTAATTGCATAACCGACAAGTACGTTGAGATTAATAATAAATAAATAAATAAATCAGAAATGTTCTAACATTTTACAGATGTTGATAACTATGACGCATACACAAAGAGCGGCGCTAGAAATATATGCTTGCATTCCACTTAAAATTAAAAATAAAAATAAACTTCATAAATGAAAACGTTTGATTAGAGTCATCTTACGCCACGAATGGCACAGCGTAGCCGTAGTAGATCTTCGGATACTCCAATTAAACGTCACTGACTGTTGTACAGGAAACAAGACTAAAATGAATACAACATATAAAGCCGTTTCATGGAACGTCACCGATGCAGCCACATTAAATATGAAGTGCAGAAAATGGAGGCCATGCGTTTTACACGCGGAGCTCTGTAGTCTCAAATTTTCAATGACGCAGTCTTTTAGGTATATATTTCCATATGAATTTTAGTAATCTATGCTTTTGTCAACAAACGTCTTGCCTTGCTGAAGGAGCTGAATTGTCGCATGCTGCGTGCAACTGTCCTCTATCGCTTTCTTTAATTCCCGTGCTACCTTTCATTCAATAGACCCATAGCGTTTTTAAACATGACGTCACTTATCGCTTAGTGATCTCTGGATATAGGAAACTTTTAGCTTAATTTTAAGTCTCAGATTTTTCCCACAACCTCTTAAAAACGCACTAAGATCCTGTTCACGTAGGAGTCCGGTAGCGGAAGCGTTAAAGTATTGAAATATATTTAACCAATGACAAACCTCCAAACGATTAGCAACGAAATTTTTAACGCCTATGATTGGTTTATTTCCGTCTCAGCGCCATCTTTCCTTTTACGCTTCCGCTACTGGACTCCTATGTGAACAGGCCCTTACTCGTATTAAAATACATTTAACCAATTACAAACCTCCAAACGATTAGCCAAGAAATTATAGTCCTATGAGGTCAGCGTTAGGGCCTGTTCACATAGGAGTCCGTTGCGTAGCGTTAAGGAAAAGATGACGTTGAGACGAAAATAAACCAATCATAGGCATTAAAAATTTCATTGCTAATCGTTTGGAGGTTTGTCATTGGTTAAATATATTTCAATACTTTAACGCAACGCAACGGACTCCTATGTGAACAGGCCCTTACTCGTATTGACATATTTTAAACCAAGCAGGCCTTAACAGTTTTGTACGTAATCGTTTGGAGGTTTGTAATTGGTTAAATATATTTCAATACAAGTAACGCTGATGCTGACGGGCCCATATCAATATTGAGATAAAAATAACAGAGGAAGGACATAATACGTCATGGATGTCAAATTTCAGCTGCCACCAAAACAATGTATTGCTCCCTAAAAACATATCCATGGTATGTCTCACGAGAGGTTTTAGTTGATCTGAACAACAATTTCATTACTTCATACCCGGCAAGAACCCAAACATTTAATCCATATTTCACATTTCAAAAATGTCAATTTTTGCAGTCTTAAAATTTTTAAACAAGATGTTTCCCCTATATATGATTTTCCTGGAACTGTGCTCTAGCTTTAACATATCCATCGCGACAGCTGTATGTATAAGTAAGTAGTTCGAGATAGAGATTTTTGATTTTAAACTTTGAGCCGATTTACCACGTATACGTGCTCGTTTAAAATATATCTTTTTTTTTTTCCACTTTCAGTAATCTGGTTCGTGATAACCTATCTCCTTTCTAAAGTGAGTACAAACATATTATTAATTCTAAAGTGATTAGAAATGAGTCGGATGTACACTAGCATAAATTTTCTAATTTTTTCAATATTTAAAAATTTGCCTGATTAGATAAGTAAGATTTTTACATGGTACATCACCAAGAATTAGACCTTAAAAATCGCCAAATGGTAAACAATCATCACCTTATTGTAACTGCATGCCTTTTGAGCAATGCGCAATGTAATTCCTGATATAAAAATTAGAGTTACCAAAATGGTATTTTTCCGTTAGCTGGGTACCAGACAAAAACCGCCAAGCTTAAAAGTTGGCGCAGTTATCGCCAAGCCTAAATGTTGACGCGAAAAGAATATTTAACCCTGGTGGACTTTTATTTTTATTAAATTTAATTCACACTAATAAATTGAAACGTATATAAAAAAGATAACAATGAAATTTAAAAAAAGATCAATTTACACAGCAGGCATGAAATTGTAAATTTCATTTACAATTGCAGAAAATAAATTTGTCTTACCATGCAAACGTCGCAACATAAATTCAATTACATAAGATTCTAAAATAAATTCGCGTGAACATTTAGGCTTAACGATAATTGCGCCAACTTTTAGGCTTGACAGTTTTTGTCTGGTAACGGTCTGGTTCCAGCTAACGGAAAAGTACCATTATTGGTAGAATAGTATGGTAAATAAAGGGTAAAATTCTTAGTGAATAAAGAGTAATGTTAAACTATTTTCTTGTGAATATAGATATTAAGTTTCAAGTCTGAACTTAAGTAATAAAAATATTTCTTAAAAAGCATATATAGTCACATAATTATGATATTAATACGAAAGTAAGTAACTACGAACAACAAAATATTAAATATAAAAAATAACTGGATTTTCAGACACACTAAAATTTTAGTTCATTTTCTACTTTCTCCCTCCCCCCCCTCTTTTTTTTAACTGATAAAGTTAATCTAAATAAAGCATTTAATTCCTGTAGCAGTTTTTAACGGTTCATTAGTTGAGAGCTTGGTCAATAGGGTTTTTTCAAGTCCTTATACAGTAATTCTATTGATTGTAGGGTTGAGAAATGTCCAGTGCCTGGAAAAAATGTCGACATGCGGCTAGAGGGCTAGAATAGTTTCTCAACTTGGTTGTTCATAGATGCATAGAACGAAGGGGTTGTTCTGTGGTATAAAAGTGGAATTTTGGTAATAAGAATTAAGTATAATATGGGAGCAAGAACTTTTCCTCACACGCACACACACATATATATATTTGTGTGTGAGGTTAATTTTTTATCTGCATTGTAATGCTTTGTTAATGGCCTAATATATTTTCATACTGTAAACTGCATTTGTCCAATTCAGGGTTTTTTAAAAAAATTTCGGATAAATTTGTGTAAAATGACCATACGTTAGTGTATAATATGCATGTGAGAAAAGACCGATACTGGGTCCAATAATTAACAGTTTAAATGCAAAAAAATCTTGTTGCAGTGGAGGAGTAGGACTACGCTTCAAAACTTGCGACCTTTTGTATTGGCTATACAGAGTATAGGAAAAAACTTTTCTTTAAATATATCTATCAACTCAGCCACCTCCCACCACCTTCATAATATTCTAGAAACCTTCTGCTTTCCCATATAGCATAATATAGCATGATATGGGCATGATATTCCCATATATCATGATATAGGGGGATGAATAGAAGATGCATCTTCTATTCATCCCCCTATAACATTGATTTGCTTTAATTTTTTGCTCTGTTATATGATATTCTATAATGTATATATATATATATATATATATATATATATATATATATATATATATATATATATATATATATATATATATATATATATATATATATATATATATATATATATAAATTATGTGGACAAAGTCGGTACAATGACCATATGTGTATTGTAGGGGGCTTTGTTCAGTTGTTTCAAGTTGTCGATAATCACAACGTTCTACTAATATTAAAAAACGCTTTATTAACCCTCACGAAGAATCCTGATCTACAAACCCAGTGTATCACAGACAAAATAAAAGAGTAGAAAGCAATATTGTAGCATAAATAGGTTTATATAATCCAAATGTAGGATAAAACTTATCCGTTGAAATTCTCTCTGTGATTCCCAAAATTTTTCTAGAATCTGCGATAAGTTATCTAAAGGAGATAGTGCAGATTTGTAAAATTGTCACCAAGCCACCAGTTTCTTGAACTCGAATTTCAATAGCATTCACCTGTCTCAGGCAGTACATACATATACCCTGTTGACTTTGACTCCAATTTGGCAAGTTTGAGAAAATTTTTGTTTTGTGACTTTAAAGCGCAGGGAAAGCTCCGCCAGCATTCTAATCGACCCTATAAATACGAAAGTACTCGGAAAGAATCATATATTTTCAGGAAAACTGCTTAAAGGACTTTTTTATATTTTAACACTATAATGGAAGCTGATTGCTAGTTTTTTAACATATACGTTATGATTATCGTGCATCCTTAGTAGGGAAACAGAAAACATCTTTGGTTTTACCACCTACCATTGCATTATTCACTGAATAAGTGTAACAAACTTTCAAAATTTGTGCCAATATTTTGGTCACTCGGAAAAAAAATATAAGCACATCCTCCATAAACGCACGTATTTCATTATTAATAAAACTATATTACAAAATATGCATACATATAAAACAATGATCGTATATGCCGTGACATCACTTATCGATTAATGCCCCTAGATGAAGGAAATTTTAAGCTTCGGTAAGATTTCTAAGCGCTTCCCGGTATTCATACACTTCTAAAGCAAGAGTTATTCACCATGCAAACTCTTTTTGAATAAGATTGTTTAGCAAAAATTCCTAGCTATACTTTCCTCACTTTCAGTCTGTGATCATATTTATCAGTTGCGTGGAAAAATATTTTCCTATCAATGTGCATCTCCTAATATCCCACTTTTCCGGGTTCTCTAACCATCTGATCACACATGGGAATGCGATGTCAATGCGATCGCACATCGCATTCTCCTTTATTTCTTAAGGCTGCTGTGTACTAACTCTATTGGATTCGCTCACCTCAATATTAACCTATGGAGAAAATGTGTCTACTATTTACAGCTACTTAAATTCTGATAATCCAATAAAAATCGTATTTTCAGATAGCCTGAACTTTTCTGCACCTTGCAACAGGATTCATTTTATAAATTTCATCGACCAGAGGAATTTGTGAGCGCTTAAAACACACTATACTATATTTTTTACCCGAATAATTTAAATTTTAAACTATTATTTGCATTTTTACCATGTTTTTATTAACTCGCTTTCTTGTTTGTGTGTGTGTTTGTCCAGTACAAATTTTGCAATCGATTTTTAACTAACTTCCCGATTAGCTAGACATTTGAAACTTTTAGAATAGTTCAGAACACGATAACAATGCATTATTTTAATACTTTTAGCCATCTTTAAGCAGCATTGAATTCTTTTTCAGTTAATTTTGTTTTGTAGACTGGTGCAGCCATCTATCGGCCGGAACGGGAATGAAAAGTTAAACGCAAGTTAACTTCCAATTAACTTCGTTTTCTTTCAAGTTGATGGGATAATTCATCAAAAAATTTTTTAAAAAGTATTTATTAATACATATAATTGTCAAGTTTATATGATTCAACAGAAAATTTAAAAACATGGTATATAAAAAGTTCTTTTTATCTTGTAATTATTAAAAAAATGCCCCAAGGTATCAAATTTCTTTTTCTATCACGGAGTACAATTTAAAAAAAAAAAAAAAGCTTCCAATCCAAGTCGGCAATCCTTGAACACATTTTCTACATAGGTTAACATTGGGGTGAACGAATCCGATAGGGTTAGTACACAGCAGCCATAAGGATCGGTGTGATCTTGTTTTGCTTATTCGACAAGTTTCATGTGAGTAATATAATACGTCATTCACGTCCCTGAAGTTTCTTTACAACCTCCTCAAAACACTCCTCCAGTCGCAATCCTTGTCTGTGTTATTTGTCCAAAATATTTAATGAAGAGAAATTGGCGAATTTCTTTGAAAATATTAATTTAAGACAAAAACATAACTCATCTGCAAAACATTATTAAAAATTTAGGCCGCAGAAATATATACAATAATTGGTGTAAAGATTATTAAAGGGACAGGGGACTTTCAACCTCGATATTTTTTAAATATTCAATTTTTAATTCTATGTACAGAACGAGAATTTTTTATATTCTTTTACACTACATTGAAGACCCTTAAAATTCGAAATAACGGTTTTTTGGCAGAATAATGTCTGTTTTTCAAAAAAAATTTCAAAAATGTTAGCATTTTTCAAAACGCTCCCTGTGCATTCCATATCATTTGAAAACCTTATTTTTTTTTACTATAAATTTACCGTAACTATATAAACATAACTACACATTGATTTCTTTTTCTATGAGTTAAAAACCGTAAATATTTTTTTTTTTTCATTCTGACTGTTATTTTTTTTTCTACGTTTCTGTATCTTTTTACTTCTTTTCATGGTCTATTAATTTTGAAAATATTTGTTGTCTTAAAGAATGATGCTCCGTTTTGTGACAAATACTTCCATTAACAATCCTGAGAAATTTGGAAGAAATCGGAAGAAAATGAATGCGCATGGAGCATTTTGAAAAATTCATATCATTTTTTAAATTTTTTTTTTTGAAAAAACAGGTTTTATTCTTCCGCAAAATACTTATTTGTGTAACCTAAGAGTCTTCAATATAGTTCAAAATATATAAATTATTTTCATTCTATATATAAAATTTAAGAAAATTAACAAATTCGAGGTTTAATGTCCCTTGTGCCCTGAATATTCATGTCTCAGAAAATGATTTTCTCTTTAAAAAGATGTTTGTAACCGTATGTACCTTCTTTTGCCTAGTGAATAATTTAATTCCATAAACTCTTTTAGTTTTTTAAAACTGATGGACCGTCTACTGAAAACGTATTTGAAATGGACAGAGGTTTCACTATTCAAGAAAACATAGTAATGACTAATTTTAGAAAACATTCGTTCTTACTTAAACGCATCAGCCATCAGGTATTGTATACGAAGTTTTATTTAATTCTTCCAAAAGTTCTCTAAATCAATGGAGCGCAAACTTTTTTTGACAGTGACCCACTTTCTTTAAATAAGAAATCACTCTACCCCCTAATGAACATTTTTTGGTTGTAGCAAAATTTTTAAAAAATTAGGAAAATGTTCACAGAAAAGTAGAGAAAAATAATTGCAAGATAAAAAGAACTTTTTATGTACCACGTTTTTAAATTTTCTGTTGAATCATATATAGGGAAAATACTAAGGGGCACTCTATTTGAATTTCATACAAACTGTTTATACATGAAACAATGTTTATTGAATTCGTTGCACATATAGAATTTGCTTTTACAGCAATAAGCATACGTACTACTTGTACGGAATATATATATTAACATTCAATAGAAATACACATTGCGATACTCACAAACCAGCAGAGAGTCAAACCAGCAGTACTGCCACGTAAAATTTGGGCCTGCTAAGTACTAGCGCAGGATAACACCAAGAGCTGCTTACCCCGTAGCTCCCTCTCGCTTATCTATCAACCTTAACAACCCTTTATATTAATGACGCTGCATGGTATTTATACTAAGCGCGTATGCCGAAATTAGCATATCTCAAGCAGCTTCTTTAATTCATTCACTCAAAAGTTCGATTCTTGTGAATCGAATCTTGTGTATACCTTACACATATAAACTTGATAACTCTATGTATTAATAAATACTTTAAAAAATTTTTTTTTGATGAATTATCCCATCAACTTGAAAGAAAATGATCAAATGCGTAATAAAGAGAGTAATTATAAGAAATTTTAAAACAACAAAATGAATTCAATTCTGCTTAAAGATGGCTAAAAGTATTAAAAGAATGCATTGTCATCGTGTTCTGAGCTAATCTAAAAGTTTCAAATGTCTAGCTAGTCGGGAAGTTAGTTAAAAATCGATTGCAAGATTTGTACTGGACAAACACACAAAAAAGAAAGCGAGTTAATAAAAACATAGTAAATAAGCAAATTTTGACGAAGTACTTTTAAAATTAATGAAATGTAGATTGTGGGTATATATGCATAATAACAATAAAAAATTCTTGCTTACCTTCTACATTTGTTTTCGCCAAATCTCATGTGACCAAAACTTCATATCGAAATATTAATATGCATTTGTATTTCATTTAGTTAAAAACTAACAAAAATTTAAATTTAAAACGCGCATTATTTCAAAATTATAAGCTAGATATTAAAACATCGAAAATTATAAACTTCCTTTATTTGCATAAAACTAAAATAGAAAAAAATGAATACGAAAAATATTTGTTCAATATTTTTTGAAATATTTGAGAGTGCTATTATCATATCACCTTCCGTGTTAAGTCTTTAATCGTTGTATAATTTTTTACCATGTTTTTATTAACTCGCTTTCTTGTTTGTTTGTGTGCTTGTCCAGTAGAAATCTTGCAATCGATTTTTAACTAACTTCCCGACTAGCTAGACATTTGAAACTTTTAGAATAGCTCAGAACACGATGACAGTGCATTCTTTTAATACTTTTAGCCATCTTTAAGCAGAATTGAATTACTTTTCAGTTAATTTTGTTGTTTGAAAATTTCTTATGATTGCTCTCTTCATTACGCATTTGATCATTTTCTTTCAAGTCGATGGCATAATTCATCAAAAAAATTTAAAAAAAGTATTTATTAATACATAGAATTGTCAAGTTTATGTGATTCAACAGAAAATTTAAAAACGTGGTATATAAAAAGTTCTTTTTATCTTGTAATTATATAGTATAGCCTTGGTTGACACGTTATAAATCAATATCATATCATATATATTTTACATATAAAAAAACTAATTAAAATATTTTAAATATTAATTATATAAAATTTAAAGCATAATTTAAGTTAAATAACTCAATTATATAAATTCACTTTAAATTATCCGTTACCCCTTTAATTTTTTTCGCATATCCCCTCTGTGTGTCGCTACAAACAATTTGCGCACCACTGCTTTAAATAAAGACTAGTGATCGACTTTATTACATAGTGTACAATTAGAAGCTCTTTTCTATTTTAACCGATTTTTTCCAAATATGCGTCTGCAAAATTAGTATTGAAAGGAAAATATCCCGTTTCTCTACTCTACATTGCCGGATCATAATGAACTAGTCATATGTTATTTGGTTATAATGACTAGAAGATTGAAGTTATTCTCCTGCATGGCGAAAAGAGACTGCCAAATATGCGTTACATATTTTTTTTAACTTACTTGCATAGATGAGGTTATAAGCTTTTTGCACGTACTTAAAATGTTAATTTCGTTTGCTTGGATGAGCTTTTTCCAAATGAGGGAACTGTTCTGCTTGTCATTGTATACCAGCAAGATGTATTACTTACGGGCTATCTTTACTAATGTCCTCTCATCAAAATAAAACTAATTAAATGGTATGCAAAATCCTATAAATTTTAATATTCGTTATTATAATATAATTTTAATGTTTTTATATCCCAGTCTGTTTTGGTACTAATTTTCGAAGTTTGGTAGTAGGTAAGAATAGGAAAATAAATCAAAACAGTTTTATTTTAGAGCTAAATGAGCTCCCAAAACCGTCGAAATTTATTTGAAAAAGTAAACAATCTTTGACGCCACTATCAAGGATCAATTATTATAATCATTTCCATTTATCATTAATCGCAACCACTAAGCATATTTTGTTTGTAAGAAATACAAAATGTTAATGCATCACTCCATGAGAAAAAGCTCGTAGAGAAATTATTGAGTGTGTCTTAACAATACACATTTCTTAACAATTTTCTTGTTGCCAAAATTGTACGTTTGGGGAAAAGTTCAAATCTAGAAGAAGGATCGCCAGCCTGTAGTCTTTACAACATAAAAGGCAATTAATGTTATTTTGAACAATTTCCTTCACGGCGGCCCGGGACACATTTAAAATTTCTTTTTATTTATTGAGTTAAAATTTTGAATTGTTTTGTGATAGTTAACCGTATAATTTTTAAACAAAACCACATTATGAAACTTCTCATAGAGTTTTTAAAAAAATTTTTCAATTTAAAATTTTAAAAAAAGTGAGGTAGTTTAAAATCATTATAACTCGAAATATTATTTGTCGAATTTCAAAAGTTTTTCATTTAATTAAACAGAAATATATAAGTTTAAATTTTGATTCAGCGTTTTTAAAATATTAATGTTAAAAAAATGTTAAATATTTAGAGTAAAAATTTCAAAAAAATTATGTAACTTATTTTTAAAAAATCATATTTTCAAAAGTAAATATTTTTTCAAATTTCCTGAATCAAAATTAAAGTAAAATAATTGAAAAAGACATGTTCCAAGTTTGAACCATTTATCTTTAACGGCTCTTGACTTATTACAATTTAAGGACGAGAAATCGGGAAAAAACCCATCATGCAGAAAAACGCATTTACATGTTTAAACAAAGATTGGCTGCTATTAGAATGTTGCAAAAAAAAATTAATATCTTCTGTTCTAATTAAGATAGAAACATGATTTAAACGTCATTTTAAGCGGGAAAAGAACACAGACTTTTTTAATGTAATAATTTTTTTCTCCAAAATTTGAAGAATTTTGTGTCCTGAACCCCCTTAAATAACCCAAAAAGATTGTCGGATATGTCTAAAAATTACCCGCCCAGAAATCGAAAATGATAGAGGGGCTTGTCAAAGTAATGAACACGGGCCTAAAAAAGGTCGCGAGCGCTGCAGCGTATGCAAATCTCGATGACGACATCATCGGTAAGCTGAGGAAGTTTATAGCTACGATGAGTTTCAGCTATTGCAGTAGTAGAACAGTCGATGAACAATACTGAAAATTAAATCGTGTGAAGAAGCTTTTTCTTTGTAACATTTCCATCGATGCTAACTAATTTCAAATCCTTATAAAAACAGATGACAGAAGATCGAAGACGTCTGATGCAGACGTTATCTCCGGTTCAGTCTGCTTTAGAAGAGCATTTCCTGGAGGAGCTCGAATCAAGGCGTACGCATTTCTTCGAAACAATCTCCAAAACTCTGGAGCAAAAGAATGCCGGACAGAATCAGCGCGTCGGAGAAATGATGAAAAATTTAGATGAACTGCAAAACGATTTCTTGGCAGTAAAAAATCAGTTGCAACAATCACCCTTCTCTCCTTTTTGCTTGGCATTTTCAAAGAAGACTTCTCCAAATAACCGGGACCAAGGCGAAGAGGTAATAGCCCTCTTGTTCTTCTATAAAATACATGATATGTACATTCCCAACAAAATTAGAAAAACTAAAGTTAAAATCTATGCCACATGAATGTTGTATATCATTGTAAATAATTTAATTTGACTTCAACGTGGTTAGAGAGAGTTCTCAGACAGAAATTTTTCTCCCAAAGGATGCAGAAAAAATGTATTATCTTGTCTGGGACAGAATACCCAGGTATCTCGCGGCAGATATGTTAATCTCATATGCATATACTCGGGGAGCACGAATTCAACACAAGTATAAATTCCTTTTTTTAAGTCGTTTTCTCAATTTTTAAATTATCTATTTTGGAGGACACACGAAACATTTAATTCCTTTTTCTTTTGATTATTTGGAAAAAGTAAATTTCAAAGGAAAGGTGATAGTAATAGATTGGAAGGGTTTGGTTTGGAGCGATACAGTCAACTTTTGCTACACGAGGGATAATTTGAACGGGACGTACTGCTTAAAGCCGATTCCGAACGGTTAAAAACGTTCATGTCAAGATTGAAACTCGAACCCACTCTGGTACCGAAAGCCATTCGGCCATCCTCCGGCACGGGATAATAATAATAATGACGATGACGATGATAATAGAATGCGAATGTACTGCTCTAATAAAAATGCTGTACCAGGGAATGAAATATAACTTTTTTAGGAAATGAAAAATAAAATACATTTTCAACTTGTGTAGATCAATTTTTTAGTTTTCAGTAAAATACAATAGCAGGACACGATTATTCTGAAACTGTTATTCTAAATTATTTTCTATAATATCGATATCAAATTGTATTCCAACGCATTTATGTTTATAACTCGGATTTCTGCCTCGAGGTAGCACCTCTTCGCATTGGCTTTTAGATTAATTCTTCCTTTCTAATAGAAAATCAATGTAAAATATTTCATTCCTTATTACAAATGATACAGATTTTTAGAAACGAAAAAAGAAAGTTCTTTACAATTATATTAAGTTTACAAATCTTTGAACTGGCATCGATAATTCACATAATTTTCAAGAGACGGTGCTACGTTTCGAATAGAAAAGTCCCCCCCCCCCTTTCAACATTTGCATGAAGTGCTTCAGAAGAATAGAGTTGACTTTATCAAGTTAAGCCTTGTTTTTGTAGAGCGAGAATCCCTTGATGCCTATGTGCATCATAATAACAAGTATGGCTTTGCTGTCGCAGTCATAGATTAAAATGGTAGTTTACTTCATATTTTTACACTTAAGAATGATCTGTTTAGCCTTTGTTTTGCAAAAGATTACACTAGCTCTTCAAAAACCGAACTACAAAGAGCCTTTTCAGTTTTTGAAAATGAAAGTATTGAATTTGTTAAGCATTTTAAGCAATGTGAATTCTTAAAAGTTAATTATTTATATAAAAAGTTTCTCTTTCTTACTTTTTCTCATAAATAGACCGGAATGCTACTATTTAGGGATAAGCAAGTAGTATTATCTAGTCATACTCAACCTTTTTTTTTGTTTCTCGGTCCGCAAACATGAAGTTTGCTACGCTGCGCGGAGTTCAATATAGTACACTATTCCTCATAATAAAAGACTAAAAAAATAAAACTCAAATGTATCCAAGCATTTATTTAAAAATTAGAGGGACTTTTCATGTTGATACAAACTTTTGGCAATTTTAGCCAATCAGGTTCATAACTGCTACCTGCCACTCTTAATACATCACCTAGGTGAGAATCAGTAAGATGAATTGTACATAAGTTCTTCGCATATTTCATTTTGGAATACGATGATTCCCAAAGATACGTTTATGCGCACAACGTGAGCAGCATGTTGGCACACTTTTGCACAATCTCGTCATTTTTAGGCACCAGTTCCCAAAATCATGTTGACAAAAGTACCTAACTGATGGCGACTGCTGCACGGACGCATGCAATGCATGCGGCGAAAAGGTCATACACTTCTGGCTTCTGCCGCGAAAAGAGTATGGCTCAACTCCCAGCCATCGGAAGAAAAAAAAAGACCTAACTGATAATAAGTGTGAGTGTTTCTGGTCGCACAGCTTGGCGAGCCGCAGGTTAAGTATGTCTGGTATGATCCCTGAACCAAGTTGTTAAAAATATCCTTAAAAATAGCAAAATTTTATTAAAATAAGTTTAAATTTATCCGTATTTGCCTCCTCCTTAAATTTATTCCTGTAGCATCATTTTGCTTTCTTAATTTATTTTCTGCACATTTACAGGTCTATAACTCTGAGCTATTAAATGACATTGTAACTGCTTCTAAGGAATGCTTTTCAAAACTCGAGTCTGAAGCTAGGATGAAAGGAAAAGAAGTTGTTCAAAGTATTTCTAGATTCCTCGAGCAAAGTCAGAGGGATATTCGGAAGGAGCTAACCATATTCTCTTCCGCCGTGGAAAAACAAGATAATGATCGAAATGAAGCCAGTAATTTTTCTCTTATATCTAAGGTAGAAAAAATAGAAAGGAACTTACTGAATACATTTGTTTTCCTGAACAGACAAAGGTTTGAAATGGAAAACTTGCAAAAAATTTTGAAACATTTCGATGGAAAGTTCAGCTACGTTGCAACTAAATTCGAAGCGTACTGGAATCAAAACCTATCGGCCTACGACAACGCAGCTCAGAGGCTCGAAGTAACTGAGGACCTGTGGACTGACGTCAGCGATAAGGTGAACGGTAGCTTTGGCAATCTCATTAATATGTTGAAGAATCTTACCGCTATGATTTCGGATATGCAGAACACTCTGATGTTCAGTAAAAATGCGGGTTTCTCTTCGTCTAGTCTTAAACTGTTAGCAAAGAACCCAGAGGAGAATTCCGACACCAGTGAAATACCATTAACGGAGAATATTGAGCATTTCAATCAGAAGTTTGAAGACATGTTGCAAATCATTGAAAATACTAAGGATAAACTGCTCTCCCTCACGCAGGCATCAAAGAGTCTACAAAGCTCTCAGGATTTAATTATCAGCATTACGGAAGGGTATAACAGTTTGCTGAGTTTTTTCTGGCCTTCATTCGAGAAGTCAAGAACAGTTCAAGCTAAACTTGATCGTGAAAAGCAGAAAACAAATTATGTCGGAACTATGAAGGCCATGAACTTTATGATCAGGGAAAGTAAGAAAATTGATGATTATCAGTGGGAAGAAGTGCGCGATGATTTGAATAAGGAATTTCCGAACCTGGACATAGGTAATATAATATCCCTTTTGAAAGAAATTGGGAAAACATCATACAATCTTGTTTATTGTGGAAGTATTAAACCTGAAAAAGAAAGTAGGAAGGGCTATATAAATGATGAAAACTTCGAAGTAAGTATAGTAATATATTTAATCTTGATATTTTTTGCCACAATATACAGGTGATTATCAAAATAATGGAAACACATCAATATTAGAGGTGTTTATGGAAGTGCTTCGTATTCCTTAAAAAACATGTTTAGGGACCTATATTTTTTATAGAATATAGTGTGTACATTATTCTACTCTAAAGTAGCAGTAATGAAACAATGGGCATCAGGCTGTTTGGGGGATAGCGTAAGATGTTAAACCTTGTAGACCGTGCAGAAAGGCAAATTGTTGAAGCGCGTTTAATTGGAGTATCTGTTACAACAGTCACCGTGGGTTTGGGTGTTTACCGAGCTATGATATCGGAAGTTATGATGACATACAAAGTTCACGGAAAGACATCCTCTGTGAAACAGAATAGTGGACGAAAGGGAAAGCTAAGTGAAAGAGACTGACTGGTGTTGAAGCGGACTGTGACATCAAAAAAGAAAACAACTGCAGCCAAAGTGACCGTAGAGCTCCATCTGCATCTGCAGGCTCCAGTACCAGTCATTTCAGGTAAGAGAAAACTTCAAAAACAAAACATTTAAGGCAGAGTAGTAATTCTCAAGCCACTTGTAACAGATGTGAAAACAAACGGTCCTCTACAGTGGTGCCACAAGCACAAATCCTGGTCGAGTGATACGTTGAAATATGACATTTGGTTAGACGAATCATTGTTCACTTTGTCCCCTGCAACAGGACGTGCGTATGTCTGAAAACACCTACACAAGCGTATTATCATGCTTGTTTCATGCCAGCTGTCAAACATGGAGAGGAAATTTCTCAGGGTTTCGGAGGCCATCTCATGGTTTTCAAAAGGGATCTAATGTAACCCCGAAAGGGAGATTGACTGGGAAGGACTATGTCGAACTTTTAGCCGACTAGATCCATCCTATGGTGCAAAAATTGTTTCCTGTAGGAGATGGCGTTCTCCATGATGATAATGCTCCGATCCATACAGCTAGACGTGTCAGGTCGGGGTTTGAGGAACATAAACACCAAGTCAAACACCTTATCTGGCCCGCACAGTCCCTAAACCTCAATATCATCGAACTGCTGTGGTTTGTTTTAGGGAACAGAGTTAGAAATCAATATCCAGCAATAGCATCTCTACAGGAACATTGACGATTTATCCATAAAGAATGGTATAATATTCCCTTAACCACTATTCCTGAATTGCATAATTCACTTGCTTGGTGAATCCAGGTGGTATTAAATGCCATAGATGGTCCGATGCCATATTAATAAAGAATTTCATGTTTTCCCTAAGTGTTTCCATTATTTTGATAATCACCTGTATATATTCATGTGGGATCAAAAGTACTCTAGGATATTTCGCCCGTCTTTCGAAGAGGGGGAAATCAATAGTGCATGCCTCCTTTCCTCATGGCTACTATGACAGACTTGAGACTACTGAAAAAAAAAAAAAAAAAAAAAAAAAAAAAAATATATATATATATATATATATATATATATATATATATATATATATATATATATATATTTTATATATATATATATATATATATATATATATATATATATATATATATATATATATATATATATATATATTTATATTTATATATATATATATATATATATATATTTTTTTTTTTTTTTTTTATTTATATATATATATATTAGCTAAATTTTGATTCAATGCTGAGAGTTTTTTTTATCCATTCTTTCAAACCTGCATGTTCAGCGTTATGGCCTAGCTCAAATTCATTATTCTAATCCATCCCATAAGATTATATTTAGGATCAAGACTCGAAAATTAAAAAGAGGTCAGTTTAGGTCATTGAAGTCTAAATCATCAAGCTAGCACACCGCGGTCTGCGATTTAGGTACAGCTATATTATAATGCTTGAAAATTAATGGGCCCGCATCAAACAATTATCTTTCTGTTGGTTACAAAAATTCTGCAAAATATTAATATTTCTCGGTGTCACATACTTTTTTTCTTTAAGGAACTTACGGGCCGAAGAAAAATTGTCATTTAACAGGACGTAATTACCATTATGCCTTACCCATCAAACTTGGCACGATACAGTAGGATAAAAAGCGTTAATCATGCATTCTCGAGACCCAAACTGGACCATCGACTGCTAATTTAGAAAACGGGATTTAACCGTCTGTAAAACAGTTAGGAGCACAAGAGAACCGTTGCAAACATACCCATACCATTATGACTCATCACCCAAACTTGACATCTGCAGAATACAGTAGGATAAACAGTAATTATCTGGCATTCTCCAGACCCAAACTACACCATCGGATATTTCGTTATATGGGGCAGCGAAATTAGTCACTTCGTAAAACTGCGCCATTTCTCAGGGAGCCACACTTCTATATAGGGAACCTGTTTAAGGCGGCTCATCAATTGACATCGAAGATCTTCAGTCCTCACGCTTAACAAAAGGAAATTTTCCTCTCTGGATTTTTCTAATCTCAGAGTCGCAAATACACATTTTTGAATTCAGTTTTTCGCATGTGACATTTTAATAAAGAGCGCTTAGTTTTTAATAGTTCAGTTTTCCACGTAGTCGTTTTTTACATGGCATTAAATTATCACCTTGAAAATTAAAATTGTTTTTGAAAGTAGTATATTAAAATAAAAATATTTTTAAAGAGCTCTCGCATTTCAACTTAATATCTGTTTTGTTGTTGTACCTAATGGCCCCTGGCCGGAAGTTCCAGACCAAGTCCATATAGGCTTCGGGCTGAGTATTGCGGCTCCGGTTTATAATAGCACCACAAGGGTCCGAGTCCGTCTTGGCTAGGTGCCACCGCAATTTTGACCGAGCACCCCCTACCCCCACCCACCCACCCCCAAAGAGTGACATCTGTGGGGTCGTACCTTCCCACCCCACTATCCTCATAGAAGGACTTTCCGGTCTACGGATTTAACGTGCCCATATTCGGCCTAGATACGAAGGTATTTAATGGCGCTTGTCAGGATTTGATCCGAGCAACCTCAGTACCGAAAGCTGAGGCGCTACCAATAGGCTACCTCTGGCCTAATATCCGTTTTAAAATGCAGAAAGCGGAATACAAAAATATACATTCGCTAATCTATGATTAGGGAAATGCTGAGAGGAAAATCCCCCTAACTTAACAATGAGATTAAAGATCTACGATGTCAACTGATCGCTTTAAGTCATAGATACGTACTTTTTACCTTTACTTTTTATCATTAAGAAAATAAGCTACGGATTTCTTGTTCAGCCAACAGATGGCAGCTGTAAAGTTTCTGTTAAATCAAACACTTTCATTATGATATGTAATTAAGAATATTCATTGTCCGGTGACATCTTGATTATAACGATACCTCTTTTATTTCGCCTTATATCAGAGTTTCGTTATAAATATGGATTTAATATGCACCATTTCTGATGAATGGAATTTCCAAAAGCAGAATTTTAATACTAGTTGGATCTCAAATTTCAGTGTAAACTGATCTAATCGATTCTCTTTTACTCGGTCAAATTTAGGAAAGCGATCAGTGGGAAGACATTTCGTCAGAATCCTTACTCAGCGATATGCCAAGCATTTGCCTTGTCGAGAACTCAGACGATTCAGAATCAGAAGCCATGGAATCCTGTCTAGACATCGATAATTCATAAAGGAAATTCTAAATAAATTATTTCATCCTCAATAAATTGTTCAGCAACATTATGAAATTATAATAAAGACATTTATCTTGTATACTGTTAACTTCCTCGTACTTTAGTTATTTTGGCGCGATTCATGAAAGGAAAAAAATCGCCAGTTGGTAATGTAGATCAGTGCTCCCCAACCTTTTAATCGCCGCTGACCGGTCAACGTTTGATAATTTTACCGTGTCCCGCTGAGGGGGCTTTGACTGCAATTTTAATTCATAATTTTGAAATGTTTAATAAACAATAAACTAATTTAAAATAGTTACAAGATTTCTTCTTTACAAAGGTATAAATTAGCACAAACCCGACAAAGTCGCACTAACCCGAGAGAAATACACCACAGTAAATAAAATGGAAATAATTTAATGTTCCTTGGGCGGCCCGGTACCATTTGATCCACTGCTGTAGATGATAAGATGAATGATATGGTGTGCAATTTCTTATGTCTCTAACAGACGGTTTGCAAATCATCCTTCATTTTAACGTAAGATTACGTTCCTCCATAACGGTCCTTCGGAAAGCAAAATTTCAGACCCTAAAACCGTCCGTCCATCCGTCCTCGCGAGTTATAATTTTGGCAGCGTGCCAAACCCAGTCTGTATCGCTTCGACATGCAGTAAACTGTTAAACAGAAAAGTACCAAAATGCATTAAAATTTTGACATACATATATGTATATATATACATAAGTACATGAATATAGATACATATATGTATGGGAAATGGTCCCCGCACTATCCCACTCCTAACACCAGAGCTGAGGTGCCGAACCGCCAAAGGGGGCGATGACCCCGATCCTAGCAACCCACTATTTTCTGGAGAGGAGAGATTTTTCGGATGCAGGAACGTTCGCTGTTGCTAGGAGAGAGACGCTTTCTTGGACAAAAAGAAGTCAGATGCACGGGAGACGCCCAAGCTTTTTTCCCTTTAAATAAGACGCCTTGTAGACACTACTAATTTTAATTTTAACTATGCTTTTATTAAAATATGTTATTGTTAAATACCTGGAGTGATCACTGCTTTAATTATAGTACAAATACTCCTTCATACTCAGACGAATCCTACATTTATATGCATAACACATACATACATACACATATACAAAAGAGGTAAGCAACGATAAGTAATCCTATGTTTAATAACCCGCGATAGTTTCGTTAGAAGGGACTACCTGAAATTTTTTTCTTTCGGTTTAAATTTTGTGATTTTCATTTTCACCGGTCACGTACGGGATAAAATTTAATAATTACCAGATAAAAAGAACTTTTTATACATCAAGTTTTTAAATTTTCTGTTGAATCATATAAACTTGACAATTCTATGTATTAATAAATACTTTTTAAAAATTTTTTTGATGAATTATTCCATCAACTTGAAAGAAAACGAAGTTAATTGGAAGTTAACTTGCGTTTAACTTTTCGTTCCCGTCCCGGTCGATAGATGGCTGCACCAGTCTACAAAACAAAATTAACTGAAAATTAATTCAATTCTGCTTAAAGATGGCTAAAAGTATTAAAAAATGCATTGTCACCGTGTTCTGAGCTATTCTAAAAGTTTCAAATGTCTAGCTAGTCGGGAAGTTAGTTAAAAATCGATTGCAAAATTTGTACTGGACAAACACACACTCAAACAAACAAACTAAAAAGCGAGTTAATAAAAACATTGTAAAAATAACATTCATAGCAGCAGAACAAAGTGTTACCCAAAACCAATGCTCTGTTCGAGCTAAGCGTGTAGCTTTCGCTTAGCCTGATACAGAAGACAGCTATTTTATGTAGTGAAGCTGTAACGACTGCCTGCTGGAACCGGGGCTCGAACCTTATCTTCACATCTCGATCTGTTGTTCTATCAACGGAAAAATCCTGGCGATATAAGGAACTCTAATTTTTCAATTTCAGTCTTCGTGTATTCCCCATTGTTTCTGAAGCTAATGAAGCATGATGTTGGCTTTGCTTGGATTTTTTATTTATTCATTTCTACCTTTTTCAGCGTTGCTGAATTCTTTTTCACTATGACTTTCTGTCATACGTTTCACTAATGGTGTGGAATGGTTCTATCCAGCCGTCGAACCGTCTGTTAACTGTTTGCAAGGACTGGAAATCGAACTAGGATCTTCAAACTTTGAAGCAGTTATTTCACCAACAAAACTATTCCTGAGACGTGGGAACTTTTCATTTTTCAGATTTCGTTCTTGTTTTGATGCTTATTTAGAAGCACTGAGATAGACGTAAACAGCCACTGTATAGGAGGCATAAGAAATAATGAAATTCTGTAAAATCTCTTGAATAGTGAGTGGCGCAGCATTTAAGGAGAGTTCTCAGTTTTCCATTTATCTGAGGAGGAAAATTAACACCGATTTATAGGCACTTCTAAGAACATTTTGAAGACTTCTAGGATCCTGAAACCTCATCGATGGTGCGTCATTCGGAAGGAATAATGGTGGTGGCAAATAATCTAGATGATTGTCTGTATGGGTAGCTGAGGTTGTACCGCTTTATCTTTCTGATGATTCAGTCGACCCTTTGTTTCAATTTCTCAAAATTCTTTTTAAAAAATATTTTTTAAACTACCTTCGTGTCTTCTGTACAAGATGTTTATGAAATATAAACGGATTGTGAACTTAGGATTTGAACTTATCCCTAAAATAGGTTTATATCCCTAACGTGGGCTTAATATTGTGATAAGGGGTAAAAAAAAATTTTCTCTATTGCGAAGTACAATTTTAAAAAAATCTTTCAATCCAAGTCGGCAATCCTTGGACAAATTTTCTCCATGGGTTAACATTGAGGTGAGCGAATCCAATAGGGTTAGTACACAGCAGCCTTAAGGTAGAACCATAGTCATCTGAACCATATAGTCTGTGAGTTCTAATACTGTGACAGGCAGGGGTATATTCCTGCCATTCGAAATCTGTTTTAAGCTGCAGGCCCCATTCAAATTAACTCTCCTGCAGGAGGTCACACCGTAGAACTCAAAACCAACCAGTTTTTCTGATTACGAGCATACAAATGTTAAAAACCAAAATACCGGGTGGTCATAAAGAAACTTTGCCGATATATGGACCTCTAGCGGCCATTCCGTTCAACCGATCGAGATGAGATTTCAGATATAGTTATTCAGAGGTATGAGCTCGAGATTCTGTGAACGGCAACCAAGTGGCGCTCACGGTTACGGTTATAGGTACAGAAACTTGAAATTTTCAAATAGCAACACCCATTTTTTCCCATCGCAAAATGCTCAGCGCATGCGCAAACCCTAAAGAGCGTTGGAGCGGTACGTGTATTACAAAAATCGGACGCGTTATGCATGCACGAAAAACAGCTCTGCGAACGGCCAACAAAGACCCGATCGGGGCGCAAGGAGGAAATTTGCATATGACAGAGGCTAGAAACCAATCACAGAACGCCGTTCACCAGATATTCAGCGTAGAAAACTGATAAAAAGCTCTCTGATCATATTTTTGTTAGCCATTCGCATGGCTGTTTTTTTTTTGTGCGTGCATAACGCGTCCGTTTTTGTGATACACGTACCGTTCCAACGCTCTTTAGGGTTTGCGCATGCGCTGAGCATTTTGCGATGGGAAAAAATGGGTGTTGCTATTTGAAAATTTCAAGTTTCTGTACCTATAACCGTAACCGTGAGCGCCACTTGGTTGCCGTTCGCAGAATCTCGAGCTCATACCTATGAATAACTATATCTGGAATCTCCTCTCGATCGGTTGAACGGAACAGCCGCTAGAGGTCCATATATCGGCAAAGTTTCTTCATGACCACCCGGTACTTGCGGTCCCGGGCATTTTAAATAAGGCATAATAAACGGCTAAAAGTTTCCTGTCATAAAATCTGATGTGGAAGTTGGGCTGTCACGAATAAATTTGACATTGAATTTTAGCCTAAAAAATATTCAAAGCTGAGGCAAGCCATTAATAACGATTCCAAATCAATTTACTTATCACCTTCAAGACAATATAACTCGCTTCGGAATCGAACTCAAGACCTACAACTTTCTAGAAAGTCGTGTTTCGTCATTACGTCACCAAACCATATTACAATCTTCTAGCTTTCTATTTTTGCTGCCTAGGCTTTAGAAGCTTATGAATTACAAAAATCAGCCACAGATTTGACTGTAAAGACTGAAAAGACTGAAATACACGGGACACGTAAATTTGAGTAAATTTGAAGTGTCCTTATTAATACCAAGAATTAAAACTTCTACTCCATTTGATACGCTATAACTTTCCATATCTTTGGCGTTATGGAGTATTATCCAAACACTTATGTTGCTTTCCGAATATTTCTTATTCTGAGAAGCTTTAGGAAGGTAGAATTAATTAAAAATTACTTAAAATCTGCGATCGGACAAGAATGTCTGCTCTAAAGTAGATGTAACTCAGCTGCACCCCGAAAGTAGATTACGATACAATACAAAGCATAATAAAATCTGAATATAAAGGTGTACAATAATTTATATTAATAAAAGGAAGTCTTTGTGTGTGTGTGTGTGTGTGGTCTCCAGACGAATCTATCGCACTTACAGTCATGAATTTCGGCACAAAGGTAGTGCAGACGATGAGTACGTGCACCTCGAAGCCCGAATTTTAAATTTTATTACCGTTAATTTTTAATTAATAAAAAACCAGCAATTTTTGAAGGGTGAATCCAGAAATGGAAGAGCCTCCCAGCCGTCTACCAAGGGTGAATCCAGAAATGTTAGAGCCTCACAACTCTCAAGCCAGCCATGTAGGGTTTACTGAACAGCGAGAAGCAAAAACGATAGAAAAATAAATAGAATCAAAAAGTTTCAAGTCATATATTAAACTCGAATAATAAATGAAAATAATAATCTTTCAAGTCACATTTTATGCTAAAAAATTTATATTTTAAGACATTTCGAAGAATTACCGTTGATTTTTTGAAGAATTACCGGTCTCAAATTGTAAACAAACGTTCTTTGTTGCCATTTTCATTTTAGAAGTTTATTCCAAAACACAATTTGACATTTTTCGTTTTCAGCTTTTAGTGGTTTATTATAAATGTATATATATTTTTCATTTATACTGTTATTTATTATAGGTTATATAAGCTGTGTTTAGTTTTTATTTATACTGTGTTTCCTTTTCTGTAATTTTCCACTTTTGATTTTAATCTCAGTTTTAAGGTAAACTTTTTCAGTAATTTTTTTTTTTTGTATTTCTATAATTTTAAAACATACTTCTCATTTCACTTTCTGTGATTTTGCACTTTTGATTTTAATCTCAGTTTTATTTTAGGGTCTCTCTTTCACATTTTTTACTATGTAATTTATACTGTGTTTAGTTTTTAAATGGATTTTGGTTAACAAACAAACATTCTTAAAATTTCGGGCAACGCCGGCTCGCCGGGGGGGGGGGGGGGGGATTTTTTTCTGCTTGCGACTGTTTGCAGGACATGGGATGCGTAACCACAAAATTTAAATACCTTTATTAGTTGTTTTTTAGTGTTTCCATTCTCTGACAATGATTGCTGAAGGCAGTATACTAATAAAATGATACAGTTCAAAGTTAAGTAGCCCGAAACCTTTTTTTTTTTTTTTTCATGCTTCACTGTGAAAGTTGAGATAGAAATACAATGAGTAAATGCTTTATAAACGCAGTAGAAGCTCAAAACTGTTCAAAATTTGCTCAGAGAGTTTGGCTCTATAAAAAAAATTAAATAAATAAATGTAATAGAACATAAAAAAAACCTCATTATTTTTGGTGTACTTTGTGGCGCTTTTTTAAGGAAGTTGTTATTTAAATTTCATTGGCTGTTCATTTTGATTGTTGTTATTCTAAGGTAACATACTGTCAAAAGAAATTATTTTCTCAAGAGTTTTGTCTCCCGAAATCTCATTTCTTCTGGGATTTTTTTTCGGGAGTTTTATTCTTATTCGTTGATGTACAATATGTGTAAAGACGAATTCCAGCTTTACAAAATATCACTTTTTCTTATCAAAGTGTATAATATAAAATTTCAACAATTGTCTTCGCTTGTCATTCGTTAAAATGTCTTCAACATTTCGCTAGCTGCTTTTCATCAATCTCGCGATGAAGATTACTTAGTGCCTTTCTGTGATGAGGTGAGAGTCAAACCTGTCTATTCAGTGATTCTCTCCTATAGTGTCGCCATCTATTAGCAGGAATACTAAGTTAAAACTTTTAGTCTACTTGGAATCGAATCGTTGACGCATCTCCTTGATATACAAAAATGCATGTCATCCAAAACAAATATTACCTGAAAAAATATTCCAAAAAATCCAGTATTTTAATTGATTAGTTTTAATACATATTCTTCCTTCACGCGAAGTCAGGATTTTAGTAGGAATCAATCTAAACCCCTTCTACAAAAAATAATGATTCCTTTTCCAACCCTCTTAGGACCGCGGGTTCGTCACTTTAAGACTATCTAAAATGTATCATCGCCATTCTATTAAGGACTTGCTTATACCCTGGAGGTCGTAGTCTTTCATTCGAATGCGCCAGACGGGGAGCTCGACATTACTGCGCGGCATTCCAGGTTGAATTCCCGTCGGAGCAGCAAGAGTTCAGTAGTAGGTAGCCATTCTCTGCCTCTAGCTCAGCAAGGACCCCAAACCCATGGGGGTGATAATGTGACGCGGGTGACATTCGGGCTGTGAGAGGAAGCCACAGATGGACATAAGCTGTAAAAAATTTTGTAGATGGCGAAGTTACAGGACCAAGGTAGGGAACGGCAAGGCGAAAGGGAAGTCGCGACAACCAGAGGTTAAACGAGGGTAACTTCAGTGAGGATGGTACGTGAACATGAAGACCAAAAACTAAACCAGTGAATAAAGTCAAATTAGGAGTATCAGAGCAGTCAGTGGCATAGCGAGGGGGGGGGGGTCTATCATGCTCCGGGCGCCCCTCTGCGAGTGGCGCCAATTGGTCCGTTTCACTAATTCTATGTATTATATTACTATATGCTTTTCGGGGGGGGGGGCGCCAAAAAGGTAGCGTGCCCCGGGCGTCAGTTATGCTCGCTACGTTACTGAGAGCAGTGACTGTCTAGGAACTCACCTGGCCCGGTAACTGATGTTGGTTGATTCTGAGAGGACAGTGGAACTTATGGTCTTATTTGAGTTGTGGGATACAAACCTGGAACATGTATTGCACAACTCAAATAAGATCATAAGTCATGGGGTGCAGCCTACCTTGCTGGAAGCTCCATGACTGACTTAGGGCCTCTTCACACTGAATCTGGAGCGTACGTTGCGTTACTCCGTTGGCTCCAAGATTGTTGACATGACCTGTGATTGGTTTGACATATCACGTGGTCAATAAATTGATACGGAACACCCAAAGGCCATCTTGTATGCCTGCATATCTCTAAAACACTAGCTTCTAAAAAATATCATAAAGCGTTGCACACTTTTTACAACTCGCATGAAAAAGTTCTGATACCTAGCAGGGCAGAATCTGGTCACCCACTCTTTGCTTCCCGCACGTTAATAACTTAGTTTATAGGAGCTAGTTAAGGTGCTACCTTAGTTTAAGGTGCTTAATAAGCCATAGGCATGATTGTCAACAATACAGAGTTTATGAGATAGTGAGCAGTAGCACTTAATTTTTTAGTTACAAGATCTACTGCGGCTGCTTAATGCCATCCATGACGTCAAATACCCTTAATGTACTTTCGGCAAACAAGTATGGACTCACAATATTTACATATAGAATAAAAAGACTCACGCTCGCATTATTATAAAATATCGCACCCATTGGTCACATACTTACGCGTGAGATTTATACAATAAGCCGAACAGAAAAATATAAAATTGCTACTACTGACGTTTGGGATTATTATCTGGAATTTTTCGTCATGTCTTTCAACTAATGGCAACTCTTTTACTTCCTATAACTTAAATAAAAACTGTGTTTCGAAAAAAAATCTTTTGAAAAGGTTTCCCACTAAACAATTAGAATCGCTAGAATGTAAAATTCGAACTTTGGGATCTTCGATTATGCAAGGTACGCTCCCGTTGCAACATGAGGAACCAGCAATGACCTTTTTCACTCTTGTCGTAGGCGGTAAGAATATATCTATAGTTAGCATTAAAATAAAATATTGTAAACACTATTCAATTAATTCTCACTTTGTCTAATCCTTTAAGCTCACGATGAGAGAAATTTTATTTTGCATTACTTTTACTTAGGATACGCAGTAAACATTTAATGGTTAATGTAAAGAAGTGGGTATCCCTGGGCGTGGTTTGGCGAAGTTTTCAAAATTCGCCAAAAATCAGACTAAAATTAGGCAATTCTCCAATTTGGAATTATTACAATTCTTCAACTGAAATTCTGCAATCAGGCTCTTGTAAAGAAGTAGATACCCCTTTTAACGTGGGTGATAAATGCGCCAAACGTATTGTTATCTTATATGTTCTGCGATCAAACATATAAATGGATAACAGGTTTGTATTTTACAGATTTTTCTTCATTGACATAGACGCCAAGAATTTATCATTGTCGGCCGAAAATTAACCTTCGACTGATGTGTTTTTAAAATTAGTGCTTGTTTTTGTTTTATTGTTTCCATTATAATAACCTGTTCTTTAGTTTTGATTATGAGGAAAGAATAACATGTAGGATTTATTGTGAAATATTAATGCTATATTTAAATTACCTAAATCTGGCTTCCTAGTCTGTATAAACACGTAATTTTGCTATCCGGCATGTTGTCGCTACCGTCGTCTTTTAGGAAAGTGATTTTGGAGAATTTTGAAAACTTCGCAAAACTACTTCTTTACATTTAGCCAATTTACATAGAGTGACGCACGAATTCATGTTTCTAAATGCTTGTCAATTCTCAATTTTCGGCAACAAGTTGTGTTGCTTTCCATCAAGTTGAATATATTTAACTGCAGACATATGACTGTAACGTCTTTAAAATCGTCAAACTAACAGACGATTATGGTTGTTGACGTCAGCTATGAAAATTTGTCAGATCCGGGCTTGACGTGAAAGTTTTCACAAGTTGTTTGACGCGTAACATAAATATATAAGGAGAGTACATGTCTGGTGTAAAAACTTGAAATGGCTCTGGGAGGACGTTTCAATTTTTGGTGTCTTAATATAAAATTTTAAAAAACTAAAATTCTGAGATGAATGAGAAAATATAAATTATAAAGGCGATTGATTAAAATCAACCATATAAGCAATATAAATACAAACCATAAAAATGATGAAATTATAAATATTTATCGCTATCTGCCTCCTATATAACTGGCATGTGGAGTGGGTTAATATTGAGAATTTGATACGGTCACCAAATGTGGTAGTGTACCGAAATATTTGGTTGCTACAACAAATTTCGTGAAACATTCAAGCTATTTCAAATTTGCGGCGACCCCAGAAAAAAGAAAACCCCAAATCGCCAAAAAAAATGCCTTGGCTGGAAACCGTAACATACTCTTCACATTTATCATCTATTTATTTGTTCCTGATGTATACTTTATTCAATATTTTTATATTAAAGTATTTTAATGTAGTTTATTTGCTAATTATCTCCTAATTGTAATTAAAATTTTTATATAAATTATTGATTCTCGGGGTAAAAGTTTTAAGGCTTTGTTTGAAAAATTTTCGCCAAATGGCGCCAAGCGGCACAGGATATGGAACTAATCAGCAGGAAAATGTTTTTGATAGATGACCAATCAAACATAAACGTTTTCATCGGTACTTTTCCGTTATAAGCACTACACGTGGCTTATTTTCAATCTTGGTGGAATTTAAAAGAAAAAGGTAAAAAACTTACCTTGAACTGGTTTAAAAATTTTTAAACCAGTTCAAACTCATTATATCAAGGGTTCCCAAAGTGTGTGCCGCGGCACCCTAGGGTGCCGCGAAGTGCCCATGATCTCCAATCTAATCTATTGCTGAGGACTATTCTGATATAACTCCAAAAGACCTCTGTATTGCAGAAGTTCAGAAGTGGAGAAAAGGTTTCACATAGCATGCTGACAGTTTTCACAGAGCACCTATCACAACTGTGGAAGCGGAATGGTATAATTATCCGCGGTGTGTGGTCGAAAGACGGCCAAGAACAAAACTTTTATAAAAACTGTAGAGGCCAAAATAAATAAAGGCTTGTACACCAAGATGGAAGTAAAAGAATAGCTGTCTGTGTGGCCATTGATAGCGATCAAAAGACTATAAATATTGCAAGATAGATGGTCGTTATTTTATGACCCACAATAAAACTTTCAGGAGATAAGAGTCAAAGTAGTATTGCAAATGAAAATTATGGTAGGGAGGTACTTCGTAGACTCTGGACAGGAGCAGTATAATAAGGAACCAATTGGGGCAGGAACTGCTGAGAGAAAAACAGCCCAGACTCTAAAAATTATTACTTTGACCATATAGTTTGCCTCTGCTTCTGATTCCTCGTATGTAAAATGTTAATATGAAGGGGAATATTGTTCTATTAGCAATTACACTTTAAATGAATTTTGTGATTTATTAATAAATGTATGATAAAGGCCAATTCTCTGTCTTCCTTGCTTGCCCCAACATACGCATGCAACCATTGTTTTAAGGTTATTTAATAACCAATATTTGGTGCCGTGACCAGGATCAGATATTGGTTATTAAATAACCTTAAAACAACGGATGTATGCCTGTGTTGGGGCAAGCAAGGAAGACAGAGAATTGGCCTTTATCCTACATTTATTTAATAAATCACAAAATTCATTTAAAGTGTAATTGCTAATAGAACAATATTCCCCTTCATATTAACATTTTACATACGAGGAATCAGAAGCAGAGTCAAACTAGTATATGGTCAAAGTAATAATTTTTAGAGTCTATGGGGGGGCTTGTGGCGGCCCAGTGGTACAGCGCGCTGGTTTTCGGTGATGAGGGTGCTCAGATCGAATCCCGGCGTCGCGCCACAAAATATGCCTCCGTTCGTGTCGTCCCTTCATAGGGGGTAATGCTGTCCGCCTATATGGTGCCCCCACAATAAAATGGGCAGTAAAATTGCGGCGTGGTATAGGCGAATGTCTCACGACAAGTGCCTCCGCATTGTAAAAAAAAAAAAAAAAAAAAGAGTCTATGGGGAGACACTTACTAATGCTGAAGAATGCAGCGATGAAAGATGGCATCGACGACAGGGGCCCAAATCACGTCATATACCGGATCATCGTGGCGGGTTAACGGCACTACTGCTAGACTCCGAGGCAGTCGTGACTCTGTATGGTCTGAGCTATAGGAAAACAGCCGGAGCAAAATCTGGATCTTCTCTGTTTTTTCTTTCTTACTTGGAGGGGCTGTTGTTCGTTTACGGGGGGGCCATTTTGGCCAGCCCCTTTTTTTCATGGGCAGTGGGCTGTTTTTCTCTCTGCAGTTCATGCCCCATTGGTTCCTTATTATACTGCTCCTGTCCAGAGTCTACGAAGTACCTCCCCACCATAATTTTCATTTGCAATACTACTTTGACCCTTATCTGCTGAAAGTTTTATTGTGGGCCATAAAATAACGACCATCTATCTTGCAATATTTATAGTCTTTTGATCGCTATCAATGACCACACAGACATCTATTATTTTACTTCCTCTTGGTGTACCAGCCTTTATTTATTTTGGCCTCTGCAGTTTTTATAATAGTTTTGTTCTTGGCCGTCTTTCGACCACACACCGCGGAGAATTATACCATTCCGCTTCTACAACAACGAACTGACTGGTTTGCAAAGTACTTCGCAGAAGACCAAACCGAGAAGTTTGCGTGGATCCAAGATCCATTCCATGATGAAACTCCAAAAGAATTCACTTCAGAAGAGGAAGAAAATCTAATTGAGCTATCGAGGGACAAAAGCCTGAAAGTGAAATTCGATTGTTTGGGTTTGACGGAGATTTGGATATCTATAAAAAATGAGTATCCCATTCTAAGTGCAAAAGCTATAAGGGTTCTCATTCCCTTTGCAGCTTCATATCTGTGCAAAGTTGGGTTTTCAGCAGTTGCTGTTATAAAGAGTAAATATCGTTCGAAAATTAATGTCACAAAAGAAATAAGAGTAACTGTATCAAGCTTTATTCCGCGATTCGAACAATTGTGCAGTGAGCAGCAGGCTCACCCGTCACACTAAAACTAAACACATATACCAAGAGAATTTGGAAGGTAATTTTATTATTACTTTTATTAATGTTTTCCTATTAATTACAATTAAAGTACTTGCGTGATTTTTTAACACAAGTTGCATTAATTTATTAATGTTCTTACCACGCACTTCTCTAATTTCTTCTTCACAGTCATACAAATATGAAATATATATATTATACATAATAAGCATAATAATAATATACCACAGATAAATATTATATGACAAAGGTGCTGTGAAAAAATTATACTTCTCTTAAGGGTACCACGACTTGGATAAGTTTGGGAACCCCTGCATTATATTATTTACACGTTTCCTTTCTTTATGAAGGATACCTTGTTCTTGAAGTAATGTAATAGCTGCCTGCTCTTTTTTAGGCAAATTCCATATTTTAAAATCCATTACATAATAATTACAAGATAAAAAGAACTTTTTATATACCATGTTTTTAAATTTTCTGTTGAATCATATAAACTTGACAATTCTATGTATTAATAAATGCTTTTTAAATTTTTTTTGATGAATTATCCCATCAACTTGAAAGAAAATGAAGTTAATTGGAAGTTAAGTTGCATCTAACGTTTCATTCCCGTCCGGGACGATAGATGGCTGCACCAGTCTACAAAACAAAATTAACTGAAAATGATTTCAATTCTGCTTAAAGATGGCTAAAAGTATTAAAATAATACATTGTCATCGTGTTCTGAGCTATTCTAAAAGTTTCAAATGTCCAGCTAATCTTGAAGTTAGTTAATAATCGATTGCAAGATTTGTACTAGACAAACACACACACAAACAAGAAAGCGAGTGAATAAAAACATTGTAAAAATGCGGTCCGATTTTCTGACGGACTCTAAATTCATTACAATTTAAAGTAAGCGTATTTAATTACGGCATTCCATGAAGTCTCGTTATCTCCATGACCACGAAAATAATCGATCTCATATCGTTTCGTGATCCTTGAATCTCGAGATTTGTATATTTTATTATTGCAATTTTCCAATCATTAGTGTCATTATATCGCGTTACTTTTCTCTCGCTACGGCGATTTTTAAAAATGCGCCAAATTGGCGTGAAAACTATTGTAGTGCTTATAACGGAAAAGTACCTTTTCATCAAACACAGTTTTGCTAAGCACAGAAAAGTTACTTCGAATAAAATTTAGAAATAATTTACTCAGTTAAGCTTCAATTAAGAATAATACGAATCGAATGAATATTTATGAAATTATTCCTTAATAAATCTTCACTTTGGACTAATATTAAAATTAACTTGAATTCTCCATAATCTATGAATAGTGTGTACTATCAGTTCCCAACGGTGGTCTAGTTACTTCACAAAATTTTCAATATGACCATATTTTCCATTTCCCCCCCCCCCTCTTTCAATTGTTTCACATATATTTGGTACTTATTCAGTAAACCAAGATGTTTCGTACTTGCCTATTTATTTTCCATTATGTATTGTAACTGAAAAACAGAACAACCTAGGTCAACTCAGATTTTTAAATCTAAGTTCATACACAAGGTATTTTGATGCCTAGCGTCTCGCAAAGTGTTATTGAAAGACTTTGAATTTATACGGTATGTACGCATATAACGTATTAACTTTAAGAGAAATGTCGAATTCTAAAAGTTTCCGAATTGGAAAGTTTTAAGACCAATATTTTGTAAACTGGTTTTGAAACAGAATTAAAGGTACTACGGGGCGTATGTTTTGGCGAGACTGGGAAACAAAAACAGGCTCACGAGTCAGCCTGTGCATTTAGAAGCCCTGATATATCTTGAGGCTCCAAGAATCGTAAATGGCGCATTCTGTTGTCTGTTGTAGCCAAATGCGGTCGCATTTTGATCGAATGATTATAGAAATGTTGTTTTCTACTCGTACTTTAATCTTTTCTTAAGTGGTCCGTTTGTAAAACCTAACACATTTCATGAAGTTCTTGAAGCTAATTGAAGAGAGTTAGTTGATGTTGAATACCTCTCCATTATATCAAATTCCTATATTAATTATTCTTTCAAAAAACTGAAGTTAAGAAGTGAGTACCCCTTCACACGGATTGGCCAAGTTTTCAAAATTCGTCAAAATCACACTAAAAAACGACTGTAAATGGCATAGCGGACAACAAAATTACGTGCATATAAAGAATATGCAGTCAATTTTAGGCAATTTAAATAGCAAAAATATTTCAGAATAAATCCTAAATGACATTCTTTCCTTATCATTGATGCTAAAGAACAGGAAATTGTAATGCAAACAATAACACGAAAACAAGTATTCATAAAAAAAACACCTCATCAGTCGAAAGTTATATTTAGTCACTAAAAAGATAAATCCGATAAATACAAACCTGTTATAATATGTTCTGCAGTTAATCTTATAAATTAGATAGCTAAAACTTCGCCGCATTGATAGCCCACATCAAAAGGGGTAGGCACTTCTTTACAAGAGCCCTTTTGTGTGATAATTTCAACATCGTCATGCTTATGAACTTCTCTGTAATAACCGTCGTCTTTTACCGTGATTTTGACGAATTTTGAAAACCACGCCAAGGGGTATCCACTTCTTTACTTTAACCAAAACTAATTACTGCTAGGAAAAGCTTACTGTAGAACATTTTTCCTTCGCATTATATTCGCATGTACGTATGCAGCAATTTTTTAGTTTAGAGAAGGGTTTCTCAAAACTTTTTCCACCCACGACCCCTTTTCAACGAGACAATTTTACACGACCTCGGGTATATACATACATAAGAACATTAACTGATAACAAATTATTAAGAAAGAAGCAAATTTGAGTTCTAAAGAGCTGAATGGGCGTGTCTGTTCTCGCATAAAGAGTTAAATCTTGGCTGAATATATCTGATACTGCTAGACACAAGACAATTTCGACATTTTTCACAGTTGATCGATATTTTTATTTTGCAATCGTCAGTGGTGGAATCGTCGCGTTGCATAAATGCATAGTACAAAATGGCAGAATTGTGTTAAGGGTCATTTCAGAAATTGTTGGAAATTCTGCCCAAATCCCGAGTAAAAATTCATTTAACGATATTTTGAGAAACTCGTGACTTGAACCTGTGTCACTTGATTATTTTTGAACCATTAAAGGCTCACAAAAAGAAGACTGGTTTTTTTAATCCAACTTATGTATATTTTCAGCAAAAAAAATTTAAGGTCAGTATTTCTGAAATTGTATATTTAAGCAATTTAAATTATCAAAATTATCAATTATAACTTACAATAAAATCATTGGGAAGAGATTAAGAAAGGAAAATTTTCAAGTAATTATGAAACATAATATTATCACCCTAAATAAACTGTATAAAAACCATTGATTTAACCACTGTGACATCTGTGTATTTTCCACTGATGTTACAGAAATTAATTTTCAAAATAATAAGGATTAGCCAATCCCAATATATGTAATCGTATATCTTAATTTTTTTTTTCTCATTACAAAATTTTTTTCAGGCATTTCGTGCTTTTTCCTGGGTATGTTTTCATGGTTAATGGTACGTATCCTTATCTTTTCACAAAATATTTTCTTCAAAATGTTTAAGTATATTTCTCTCTCATGGACATCGGCCAGACACATTGTAGAAATCTGCAACCATTGATTTAAAAATGGTGAATTTTTTGTAGCAAGGAACACGATATTTTCGCTTTGTCAAATCATTTATAAACGAATATTAAACATATATAAATGTATAAAGCTGCAAAATGCTGGACAATGGTAAATTCCGATTACCTCAACCAATTCATTGATATTTCTAGCGCTTGGGGTCAGACATAACACATATTATAAATCAAATTGTTCTATATTCTTTAAAGCATCAACGTCTAGTTTTGAAAAGAGTGTATGAGATGACCTGGAAGCAGTTATATCCTATAAGCGCTTTCAACCAAAGAGAGAGGCTGCCGTCCGTGGAGGACTTTCTGAAAAAGAGGGACTCGTTTAGATTGCTGTTATTTTTTCATAATTATATTCGCGCATGACCTCTGTTATTACCAGCATCGTTTAAAGTTCAGCCACTGTTGTTGCAGCTCCCAGCATACAGTTGCAATGAACTCTCATCAATTAGGCCTATATATATATACATATATATATATATATATATATATATATATATATATATATATATATATATATATATATATATATATATATATATATATATATATATATACACATACACAGAAGAAAATAATTTAAAATTTGTCCGAATTCCATAACTTTTCCTACGTTTACAATATACAATTTTATCTTCAATACGCACCAAATAAATAATTAAAGATTATTTCATAATAATTTTAAAACAGGAAACTTACGATGTTTACTGAATGGTATTTATTTGTCTAGGGTTCGAAGTTCTTCAGATGCTTTCGGATTGATAAAGGCAACATCTCGGGATTTCAAAGAGATATCATGGAGATTAAGAATACAACCATAGAGGTAAAACCGATTTCAACGTATTTAAACTGTTCACAGTGGAATTCAATCAGACGATGGGCTTCTGACGTCATCCTTGCGTCATGCGACCGCAGTAGATCTTCTGAAGTTATAAAAACCTACTGCGACTGCGCAGTATCCGTTAAAACAATACATTATACAGAAGGTCGTTCGCACTTTATGGAAACGATTTTGATAGATGAGTTTTGTGTATAAATGCCGTATTTTTTGCGGCGATTTGTTTCTTTCTGACAGCCATGGTTCTTAACAATAGCTCTAGCTCGAATTTTCCATGAAATTAAACTTTTTTTTAGTACCGTCATGTCAATTTTACCCCATTCTTTTTGGACAGTTTTCCAAAGTCCGTTCAGTGTTCTTGGATGCTGTTTTCCTAAGGCTCGTTTTAATAAACCGAAAGCGCAAAAGTCCATAGGAGAAGCGTCATGTCAGCTTACAGGAATTGGATACACTTTATTCTTGCTTTGCTAAATAAGCGGCAGTTGATGTAAACGTGTAACTAGCGGCTTTGTCCATATGAAGCTCCACTTTATCAATGTCCTTTCCATGTAAGGCTGGAATTTCTTCTTCAAAAATTTATTCTAAAATATTCTGCTGATAGTAGTGAATTAATTTTGGCTTTACTCGAGACTTTTTTGATTTTTAATTTGCCGTTTTAACAAAACCCTGGAACTATCATGAATCCCTTTGGGAAGTTTTCTGTACTCTGACGAAGCCATTTCTAGGTCGTTACCGTCAGTTAAGCAATAGAAAATTGGTCTTTTTTTTATATTACAGTCACTTAAATACACCCATGCCTCATCGAGTGTTACCACAAATTTCCATTTTTCAGCAGCTAGGTGTTTTTTATATAATTTTCTACAATTTGATTTTCTTTCAGCAGTATGCTTTGACAAAAGCATATGAACTTTAGGTTTAAACAACTTTTTTAACTTCAAATCTTTATGAATTATTTTACTTACAGTGCCAGAAGACATTCCTACTTTCGATGAAATGGATCTTTGAGTCCGGGGATTTTCTTTTAGGATCAGAGACTTTCTTGATATTTACCTGCGTTTGAACAGTCTTAGGATGAAGTTTCGCGGTCATGCTTTCAGTTAGACTTTTTTTCCTTTCAAATTTATTATATTATAAATGTCTTTTTATGAAATGCTATAACCGCGATTTTTACACTGCTTTATAATTTTTTGATACGAATAATTCTCCTCGGAAAGCGCAGTCATGTTACATTTGAGCTATCTATCAATTTTATGAGCCATTTTCAAAATAAACCTTTTTTTTTACATTCCAATCAAAACAAAACAGTAGCAGACAATTACTCTGAAGTTGCCAAGTTTTTATCTTAAAATAAAAACGACAAAGATAAATTACAAAATCGTTTCCATAGAGTGCGAACGACCTTCTGTCCCTTTAAAAAGAGAATTCACTTCTATAAATTCAATAGTATAGGCCTAGTATTGTATTAGGTTCTAAACAGTAATTTATCGGTAAGGCATGTCTCCACTCCTGTCACTGACACGAAGTTCTTATAAATTTTGTTGATTTCCTTAATCACATTGTACAGTTGAATGATCTTCTCATTTGTGAACTGTTCATAGAGGCAATCACGCTTAATACCCATCCTAACGAGCAACTACAGTCATTTATTCGAAACGGACACATTAAAATTATGAATTTGAAAGTTAAGAGAATAAAAAGGGAATATCCTTCAACAGTAGCAAGCAGCTCTTTTATCTGTTTATATGCTTCGACTTGAAAAATCCTTTTTATCATGATTTCTCGTATGCCCAACTTAAGTTTTATTTAAGCGGTATTTACAGTTATATGTTTTCTTTTTCCGACAACAATGAATTAATGACATTCCATGATACTTTAAAGTTATGCTGTAATATTTACTGTAATTTAATAGCTGTTTTCACAGCTCTAGCTATTATTTTGCAGATAGCCAACGACTGGATCAAAATGACGAAATTTGTCAGAGAAGTCCAAGATGACCAAGCCAGATTCGTGGATTGTCTAAAATGCGAGTTTCAGGCCAAATGCGAAGAACTAGGCCTCAAAATCAGAGCAGCTCTGGAGGAAAAATTCTTGAAAGATGACGAACTGTTCATGAAAATGAGGCGAACCATCGAAACCATGCAAGAAGATATCTTATCCATGAACCAGTGTCTGCAGGCACTTGTCCAAAAGTCAGAACACGTATACATCGGTGACCAAAGCAAAGGAAAAGCGACACTAATTAACAGCTCTGCTCAAACAATGTATGAAATTAAAAGAAAGGTTAGAGATGGTCGCCCAAAGGTAATGAAACAGTACGTTTTCTATCAAGTCTTTAATTTTCGTTGCTTAAATTCACTCTATTTGGAAATTTCATTAACTCAACGAAATCCGCATATACACAGCTCTAGCTGTAGAGTTAAAGTCTAGCTGTAAAATTATTTTCCTTACACTATAAGAAACATATAGAAAAATCTATTACCACAATCAGAATAAAGATTTATCAATATTCTCTGCCTCGGCAATGTCACTAAAGATGCTATTTATTCTGGTTAGGTTTGTTCGAGAAAATACCGCAATAACTATAATTGTTACTCTTGCTCATCAAATGGTTATGGTCAAGGTAGTTAATTTTGGGTGTGTTGCCAATACAGAAATTATTTAACTACTACCTGATTGCTTGACCAATTAGTCTCATAATTTTTTAATTGCGTTGTGTTTTTTTTAAATAATCTAATCATTTGATTGAAATTATAATGGATAGGTTTATTAAACAAACAAAGCACATATAAATTCATTAGAATACATATCATATTTATTACCTTAAATATCTTATTTAATTCTTATACATTTCAATATATTTATGGACTTCATTTTACTCAATTAAATATGATTAACTTATTCACCCGCCATGGTTTTATCAATGAGGTATTATTTAATTCACTATGGATGAGAGGTAGTTAGGCAAACACAGTATTATGGGATCAATAATTGACTGCCACACGTACCTTCACTGAAGTTCTCATTTGTAAATAGCGGCACGCGTCTGGCATCACGTTGTACCTCATTCGGCTACGGATCAGGCGGGGGTCTAGCGGGTTGCTGATGTCGGACCGGCCTTCATTAGGTCCCCTGGGAGCTGGTATCCATTCTCTCGTCGAGCGGTAAACTCTCGGGAATCACCTCTTTCCACGATCACTCTGTCATCCGTCGGGTCAGGGCTCTCGTCACGTCTCAGGACTCTCAGTCATCCTTTTTAGCCAAAACAAAATCTCTGTGTCTAATCCTTATCCTGCTTCTTTTTATATATATATTTCTTCCGCCGCTAACTCCTCCTATATTCTCTTGATTGGATCATTATTTTTTCCTGGAAGTTTCCATCCCGCCCTGCTGAAGGCGTGTATCATCATCTCATTATCACCACCCTTCTCGGGACTACATTTGATCTTTCCCGATGTCATCTTGCTTACAACTTCTTATTATTTCGGATACTAAAAATTCTTTTGAAGGTAAAATAATAGTTTGGATAATAAAAGAATATTTTCACACCAAGTTCTCCTCCAGACCCTTTTAAAATTCATGAACGATTTCCTAGAGCAGCAGGGGTGAGGGCGGTGGCAAAGGCGCCTCCGAATTTCAGATCTTACATCGACGAATTATATTAACCAAAAAGGGACCTGTAACTAACCACCCTTCCCTAAAGTTTATCCAGGCATAAAGTTTTTCGTCATTGTTATGTCGCGTGTCAACATGGATTTACGCACATACAGACTGAGTACATACAGACTGAGAAATTGTTCAAAAACCTTACATTTTACAAACATAAGATTTTTCAAGATGCAGGGCATTAAAAGCCTTTCAAGTGTGTAGTCAGTTTAGCTACTGTTGCTAAAGGTAACCGCAACGCTCTCAACCAATAAACCAAACGAGCTTTAAGAGTATATAAATGTGAATTGGTGTTCTTCGTTGAATATCGAACACATCTGTTTACATTAACATTGATTTATTATCGACGAGTCACAGGACATAAAAACAATTGCAATTAACATAAATTATACACCATTTTACGTCTTTACGGTAGCCGGCTGCTACCACGTTATATTTTGATAACCTCTTTCTTTCGCGGCGTCTTTCTCTCTGTCGTCATGTGTTCCGCGTAGAAAGCTGAAGCTCTCTGTCAGACGGGAACGCTTCTGATTCGTCACTCGCCATTGCCACAGCTTTCTTCCTATATCACATAAATATACGTTTCTTGAGGAACTAAATTTTAAAAAAATCTCAGTTAATATCTATCAACATAATTTACTATCATTAATATGAGATTACCGAGAAAATTATTCAAAATGTTGTTGCTAATTGACGTGATGTAGAGATATCAGAAAAATGTTCGCACGACAAGAATTTTTTCTGCTAGTTATTTTAACAATCATATTCATAAAGTTGAATCGTTTTTACAAAAAATGTGCTATGATATTTAGAAATGACACTAAACGTATACATTTATGACCACCAAGCCACAAACTAAAAATTCTTTAAATAAATATCAGCAGAATAAAAGCAATTTCTTTAAAAAACTGAGATTTCTCAGATTTGACATTAGGATTAATGTATCCGTTAATTATCATTTCTATTTTTTTAAATTAACAATAGCACTTTGCTATATAAATATGTGTATATGTATATGTGTATACATATATATTTCCTTTTAGTGCACAACGAACGCTGAACATGAAGGAACCAAATTAATAACTTTGGTGAAAAGGTGTCTCGCAGATCTGATGAAAGATGCGAAGCTTCACTTGTCAATTGATCGAGAAGACGAGAACAGAGAGCTCCAAATCATTTTCGCGAAGCTTGCAGAAGATCGAGAAGACATCAAAAAGACAATCGTCCAGGCATTTTCTCTCGCAGCCGAGCAGGCGAAAAAGAATTTCAATCAGTTTGGGCACATTGGACAAGAAGCGATGCACTATATTGCTGTGCTCAATGAAAATACAAACAATATGCTGAAAACAAAGCTGGAGAACGCAGATGACAGGTTAAAGGAAATTTTGAATTCAGTAAAACGCCAAAACATTGATGCGGTTTCCATTAGGGAGACGTTAGAAAATATTGATGGCCAGTTCGATGAGATATTTCAAAGAGTGGAACTCGAATGCCAAAGGAATACAGATCATTGCGAAGAAATGGCGCAAAGTTTAGAAAAGGCTTCGAATAATTGGCTAGATACAGCTTCGGAATTAGACAGGGTAGCGAAAGAATTTTCTAAAGATACCAAGAAAATGAAGGAAATGTTAATAGAAATGAAAAATTTAGTACATTTTGTACAGCAAAAAGATATGTGTAACATCCAGGTAAACAATAAAGGAAAGAATGAAGTTATGCAATATGAGTCAATAGCCAGCACTGCAACTCAGGATTTGCGGACACTTTCTCAGAAACAGAGGAACGTAATCTTTATGTATTCCATGATACTGTCTTGCTGGGAGAAAATGTCCTGCATGAATAGCAGAGTAGAAAATGGGTGCGAGGAGATATGCAAATTGATTGAAACTCTAAGACTGAAACTACTCTCGTTAAATGAATCTGTTGAGAAGCTAGATGGGGTTCTTAGAAATGCCGACATGGAAAATTTAGTAAGCCGCATCGCTTGCACAAAATGTCCTGACGAAAGTTCTGAAGATATTCTCGAAGCTATGCTGAGGGCGAAGAGAGAAGATACAGGTGATGCCCAGCCTCTGATTTTCAAAGAGATCAATGGTAAATTGAAAAATGAAACCCTGGCTCGAAAAGTTCAAAGCGCTATTGCAATCGATAAAACATTGAATATGACTGAGCTCATTCTAAGAAAAGTCTGTGAAAAAAGAAATTTACATCAAAAGAAGAAAGATATAGTTTCCCGGCATTCGATACAAGATACTGTCAATATTACGGAGGAGTCACAAGCTTCTGTAGCAGTTGTTGACGAACAGAATTCTGATGATGAACAGGTGAGATTATTCTTTAGTGCTTTCTACATTTGAACAATTTTCAATTAAGTTTCCTAGGTCTGAGAGAAATGTACCAAAAACACGTCGACCAAATATCTCTCCAAGCCGAAACAGTCAACATGGCCTATCACAGCAATACGTAGTATTCTTGCTCATGGCGTTGCTTTTGCCAAAGGAACGTCACACTCAATCTCGGTCACACTTATTGCTGTTATCATCTTTCGTGCAGTTCGGTTAAACTTTGGTCTTCTTACCAAGTTACCAATATAGCGTAGTTACTATACCGAGAAATAGAAATTGGGACTGGGAATATTGGAAAGCTAAAAAAAATGGTCAAAAGTTTTTCCATTAATAAAGTTAATATTATTTCATCAGTTCATATCAGATTTTACCTCATTCCTAACAGAAAGTTAAAATAACGAACTCGGTATAAAACAAAAGGGAAGTAAAAACATTTAAAACTTAAAACTAGTCTTATCTTATGCTTCAAAGTAACAACGGCTCCATCAGGGATTCCCGAACTTATCGAAGTCGTGGCACCCTTAAGAGAATTATAAATTTTTCACGGCACCCTTGTCATATAATATCTATTTGTGGTATATTATTATTATATAATATTATGTATAATATATATATTTCATATTTGTATGACTGTGAAGAAGAAATTAGAGAAGTAAGTGGTAAGAACATTAATAAATTAATGCAACTTGTGTTAAAAAATCACGCAAGTACTTTAATTGTAATACATTAAATTAAAACATTAATAAAAGTAATAATAAAATTACCTTCCAAATTCTCTTGGTATATGTGTGTTTAGTTTTAGAGTGACGGGTGAGCCTGCTACTCACTGCACAATTGTTCGAATCGTGGAATAAAGCTTGATACAGTTACTCTTATTTCATTTTTGACATTAATTTTCGAACGATATTTGCTCTTTATAACAGCAACTGCTGAAAACCCAACTTTGCACAGATATGAAGCTGAAAAGGGAATGAGAACCCTTATAGCTTTTGCACTTCGAATGGGATACTCATTTTTTATAGATATCCAAATCTCCGTCAAACCCAAACAAGCGAATTTTGCTTCCAGGCTTTTGTCACTCGATAGCTGAATTAGATTCTCTCCTCTTTTGAAGTGAATTTTTTTGGAGCTTCAACATGGAATGGATCTTGGATCCACACAAACTTCTCAGTTTGGTCTTCTGCGAAGTACTTTGCGAACCAGTCAGTTAGTTGTGATACGTGCTTTGTGTAAACTGTCAACATGCTATAAGAGACCTTTTCTTCACTATAGACCATGTACTGATGCAATACAGGAAAACAATCTTTTCCTCTATTATCATTCATTTTTCTTTTCTACATCTGTAGTTTTTTCTTGAATGATGAAATCGTCTCTCCATGCTTCAATATATGCGTGTTACGGCCCTGAAGAGAAATCCAATGCATTTAGTTTTTCAAATATGTCGCTCAAGTGTGCCAGTTTCAGCAGAAAGTCTGGATCCGCGAAATTGTTGGCTTTCACATGATCATTTTCTTTCAGAAAATTGCAAATTTCTTGTCGAAGTTCAAACGTTCGAAATAGTACATTGCCACGTGACAGCCAACGCGCAATGTGCAGTAGTATATAAGGGTCATGTGCTCAGCCCCCAAATCCTCGCATAGGTGTTTGAAAAATTTGGCTATAAGTGGGAGCGGGGTTTATCGTATAGTGGTTGGCTATAAGTGGCTTAGTTTTTATACAGTTTATCACTTTTATTCCCCCTTCTAGGACGAGATTCATTGGATTACTCAGCGATTTCGATGCAAGTGCTTTTTTGTGAATGATGCAATGGGTCCACAAGCAATCCGGGGCTTTGCGACAAATCAGCACCTGTAGGCCTCCGTAATGACCAGACACTGATCGAGCACTATCAGTGCACACAACGATGCACTTTGTCCAATCCAAATAATTTTCCGTCATAAATGTATCAAGGATATCTGACATATCTTCAGCTATTGCACTTTCAATAATGCTTTTACACAACCGAAGGCCTTCAGCAATAGTACAACCATGAATGAAACGTACATAGCTGATGAGGTGTGCATACTTATTGGCGTCTCTGGCCTCATCTAGTTGCAGTTCAAATTCATTTCCCTCCATTTTTTTCTATCAATTGATCGATGAGATCCTGAACCATGTGCTGGATTCTTCGATGGATGGTGTTGTTCGACAAAGGAATGTTCACCAGAAGTTTCCCCGCATTTTATCCTATCATTATATTAGCCATGCCCACAGCAACCAGTAGAATCAATTCCTCAGCAATAGTGTGGGCCTTTTTGCACTTCGCTACTCTATATGCCACCTTGAATGATGTCAACAAGACATTTTTTGGCATTGACGTTTGGTTAGTGAAAACATTTTTTGTTGGTGCAAATCTTTAAATTTTTTTTTGTTTTGCTAAAATATTCACGGGATTTATTGACCATGCTCGGATATGTTTTTTTCAAGGTGCCGTCTCAATTTACTTGGATTCATGCTCTCGGATTTTAGAACAGATCACACACTGCGGTCTCTCTTCATCATTGACTTCTATTGAAGTGAAGCCAAAATCCAAGTAGCTGTCTTCGTATTTGCGGCATTCCCGCTTCTTTCCACGCACGTCACATGTCGATGCATTATCGTTTATTTTTCAGCAAAAATCTATCCATTTTTACGAAAAATATCTATACAGCTTTCTTAGAACACAACATGTATAGCGACCACTAACGAAATAACTGACGATGGGACTACCTACCCGAATAATCAAACCATATGAGCAGTCGGAGGAAAGGTGAGAAGGAATGTCACCACTCCCGTTCATTATTGGTTATTGGGAAATATCTGCAGCCGAGAGGGTAGGTGCAAAGAACGTACAGGAGGCATTCTCGAAATTCTTTGAGCAGGTGCCCTCCGACCGTTGGGGAGTGAACTGGTGTTTGGTAATTGACTTCATTTTTTAAAATTTTGCTAAAGAAGAATGCACATACAAGACAAGAATACGACCGGCTATGGGAAAACCAATATAAAATATGCCATGGTCAGGCCATGGTACGTGCCACGAGACAAAACCGGACACTCGTTAAACTGTGTTTAATATATTGATTCGATCTCCCCTCTCGAAGCAAACACAAATACACTCATGGACAAAAAAATTAGCGCACCAAGAAGGAGTCGTCAAAATGAAACGAAATTTTACATACGTAATGACTACTTTGATATAAGTAAATGATAAGAAAATCAAAGAAAAAGGATAATTTATTTCAGAGAAAAAGGCAAAACAACGGAGGAGTTAATACTCCGTTGGACCCCCTCTAGCGCGAATGCACGATGCGATACGATCGGGCATTGAGTCATACAAGTTCTGTATGATGTCTTGAGACATTTCGTTCCATATTTGCTGTAACCTTGCCTCTAGTTCGTTCAAACTCGTGGGATGCCCAACTCGTCGTCCCAAATGTTCCCAGATATGCTCGATTGGAGACAAATCTGGGGATCGGGCAGACCAAGGAAGGGTAGTAACAGTGCGGAGACAGTCTTGTGACACCCTTGCCGTATGAGGCCGAGCATTGTCTTGTTGAAAAAAGGCTCCTGGGAGCCGTTGCATGAGTGGCAACAGATGTGGTTGCAGGATTTCATGAACATACCGCTGGGCTGTCATGGTGCCACGGAACAATACTAGGGGTGACCGTGTATTGTAGGCAATGGCACCCCATACCATCACACCAGCTGTGGGAGCGATGTGTCGCTGTACAGCAAAGGCAGGATTGAAGCGTTCACCACGGGCTCTCCACACACGAACACGATTGTCATCACTGCCGAGATTGAATCCGGATTCGTCGCTAAAGACGACCTGGTTCCATTCCGCTGCAGTCCAGTTTCCTCGTGCGCGGCAAAACTCCAAACGGAGGCGTCGATGGGTGGGCGTCAAGGGCAGCACACGTAATGGGCGCCGCGATACCAACTGTCCTTCAGCCAGGCGCCTTCGTATGGTTCCAGAAGACACAGAGGCCCCTAGTGAAGGTGCTACCTGTGCCTGGATGGCGGCCGATGAAGCAGTTGGCTGTACGCGTGCATTTCTTACGATGTGGCGGTCTTCTCGACGACTGGTCTGTCGAGGGCGTCCTGAGCCTGGTCTTCGTGTACATGACATCTCTCGGGTCCACTGGTCCCACCACCTCCTCACAACACAATCAGAATGGCCTAATTGACGAGCTACTCGCCTAGCTGACCACCCAGCTTCCATCATCCCGACGATTCTCCCCCTCTGAAACTGCGACAACTGCTTATATTGTCTTCGAACACGGCGTAATGGCATGTCTATCTCAGCTCTTCCTTTGAAAATGATTTAGCACACTCAAACAAGCTTTGGTTACCTGTTTTATACTCCACAGAGTATGATGTTCAACGCCCTCTAGCGGCTATACGTAATGCGCAATCACACTGCATTTCTAATCATTTGCATATCTCCCCGACATGTACCTTCATTGCAAGTTTCGTTACGATCCCGCAATTATTTCTTGGTGCGCTAATTTTTTTGTCCATGAGTGTATATACAATAGAGGACTCGGAGAGGAGAGTTGTTTTCCCCCTTTTTGTCAAGTCTTTAGTCAAGTTATATCGAAACAGTCCTTAGCAATAGATCTGATTGGAGATCATGGACGCTTCGCGGCACCCCTGATCTCTCTGCGCGGCACCCACTTTGGGAACCCCTGGGCTACATCATTTATTTAAATGCCCTCAAAAAGTTCGCCACCTTCATGTCAAGGCAAGAACATGCTAGATCTTTGTTTTTTAAGAAAGACTATGAAGGAAAAATAAATATTGAAAGTTAAAATATAAATATTAAATGAGAATTTAACTTATCTGAATTTCATGCACTTATAGAAAAATGGAAGTGCAAAGAGACAGATTGGGTTTCATTTAACACGTTATTACTCTTTCTCGTAAATGGATTTTTCACGAGAGATGAGGGGAAGCATCGTATGGTGACTTACGAAAACGTGAAAGAATGAATTTATGAATTCAAAACCACGAGAGCTAGAACAGATAATTTTGTTTTTATGGCTTATTCAAAACATTTTCTACACGCGTGGCTCGAAATGGGACGTGCTTACCTCCTTTTCCAATGTTTTAAACGGAGCTTTCCACTAAGCATACGTAAATAACTTTGAGATGTTCTGGAAATACATCAAATATGTGTATATAGGTATAGGTAACTTTTGACGAGAGGAATCAAGATTTTAAACACGAGCAAACTCAATATCACTAGCTAAATCCATGTCTATTTAGAACACATATCAGGTGGCTGAATAACACCCATTTCTCGTGTTTGAATATCACAGGTAAAGAATTAAAAAATCCCTCCTGGAACTTTCCTGACAAAGGTTATGTATATTTTAAATATTTATCATATTCCTGCTTTGACAATTAAGTTCAGTTTTATTTTAGGTATAATGCTTTCATGTGGTATTCGATATGATCTAACGAGTCATTTTTTAGGCCTGGGAAAACTCAAATATTTCTGTGTTTAAATTAATCATAACTGCCCCTAGCTTTGTATGATATCGGTTTAAGAAAAATTTTCCCAAGAATGATCTGCTTTCGTATAACGTAGAAAAGCTGTATTAGAAACTGAATATAAGCCTTCCATATTCAGTTTCACGTTAAATCATTATCTAATTAACTTTTAATTTGACAAGTCACCACTGACATCAAGGGATTCAAATTTTCTCTCCACAGTAGAAACTGGAGCAGAATTCCTGGAACAAGTCAGCAAGTTGATGAAATGAACAAGCAAATGTATTAATAACAGAAACTGCGAGAAAACTTTTTTATGATAATCTGAAAGTTCTGGAAAATGTGTTAAATTTGTGGGAAATAACTTTTCTTTTTTAAACTGAAAATTAATTTTCAATGAACTTCTAAATAAATCAAAATATTTTTAGAGTGTGAAAAATCTTTTGAAATGTATGACAAAATAAGGCTCTTCATATTTGCCCAAAATATCGAAATTCATTTATTTTGGGTAAAAAATATGAAAATTTATTTTATATGAATAAAATTTGTTTCCACAAAATTTAGTAGAATTGCTACAAAAATGGCATTTATCTTTATTTGGACATCGCTCGAATCCACTTGCACGGAATAGCTCCTTTACAGTTTGTACCAAACTGCTCGTAACTCCAAAAATTTCTGAGAGGGCATTTGGTTCATCATCGAACAAATACAGCCGTCGTCTTTTAGGGGATTTAACACACAAAGAAACAAACTCGAACACCTGAATTCCTCCCCAAATTATATTCATATCACAATTAGTATAAGAGGCACCATGTTTCTATGACTGAACTAATGAGTTGAAGACAACTGATTAATGCTTTAAAAGGAATTGTGATAGTTTTTTGAAATGTAGAAACTGTTTTAATAAATTATATTTTTCAAACTTCTATTGTGAACGACAGTCTTCATCCATGAGTCAATGCCATGACCAATTTGGGCCATGACTCGTGACGATGATCTAATTTGAGTAAGCGAGAGACAGGCCCGGGGTTTACATTGGCGCCTCAAAAATTGACCTGATACCACTTTTGGCTGATTTGGTTCCTAGATACCGCAAAATTCTTTTGTTTGTTGTGTTTTTCAGGTCTCGCGTTTTCGCGCCACCCTCACTAACTGTGCGTCGGTGGGTTCTTCTTTTGCTGGCCTCTCGAGCATCCAGTTTTCGGCCCTTTATTCAAAATTTTGCTATTCGAAATCCTCTTCCTGCCATCCCAAATGGCCTTTTAGTCAACGGATTTGTGCGGTACACGCTTCTGGCCTAGTGTCTATGCGGCCCTGGGGGCGTCAGGAGCTTGTTTCGGTGCGTCCGCGGTCTAACCCCACAGATGGGAATCCAAACTCGGAATGCCACTACATAGCCATGGCAGGCCCCATTTTGTGCCTTGGTAATGTCTTGACCAATCATCTTCACTTGGCCTCGTGATTCCCCGATAAGAATCTTAGATAGCATTCATTTTCTACTTACCTTGATTTTAGCGACAATCCGCAAAACTTTCTGATGCCTAAAAGGAAAACAATGACGGAAAAGTTACAAAACTGCAATTATATGGTGGGTTATCAAAGCGTACGGTTAAAGCCTTCCAAAAATTAGGCCGTTATTACAACCTATATAATAGATAATATATGATTCCATGATTAAACTCACGAGTTGAAGTCAAAGTGTATAATACTTTAATAGAAATTGAAATCCACTTTTCTAAATGTAAAAAGTATATTCTTAAATATTTGTTTACGTTACCTTTGAACTATTCAAGGGGCTTAATGCGTATGCATGTTAAAATCTACTTTTGCAGTTCCTTATTAACTTTCAACCATGTTATGGAAGTTTTATAAAAACTCATAGCAAGTTTAACTTCAGGGATGTTTGACTTCAGGGATGGAAGAATCCTGACAATTTTTAAGTTTGACATTTATTTTTTAAAATGTATTGGGGAGGGAGGTATACGAGATTTTAAACATGCACCAAGGTGTTATTGAATATTCATTTTTTCCTTCTTCCATTAAACGTTGCCAAACCACTGCTACGCTTTTTTTATTGGACATTTTGGCGAACTAGAAAAAAGGCAGAAATGCAAATCTGTTAAAGTGATAACAATAGTACCTTATAAATAAATAGCTTTTTAAGAAATACAGAAGGTCATTCGTACTTTATGGAAACGATTTTGATAGTTAAGTTTTATGTATAAATGGCGTATTTTTTGGGGCGATTTGCTTCTGATAACCATGGTTCTTGACAATAGCTCTACATCGAACTTTCCATGAAAGTAAACTTTTTCTTAGTACTGTCATGTCAATTTTACCCCATTCCTCTTGGACCGTTTTCCAAAGTCCGTTCAGTGTTCGTGGATGCCGTTTTCCTAAGACTCGTTTTAATAAACCGAAAGCGCAAAAGTCCATTGGAGAAGCGTCATTATTGTTTCTGATTATTTCTTTGCTAAATAAGCGGCAGTTGATGTAGACGTGTGACTAGCGGATTTGTCCATATGAAGCTCCACTTTATCAATGTCCTTTCCATATAAGGCTGGAATTTCTTCTTCAAAAATTGATTCTAAAATATTCTGCTGATAGTAGAGTGAATTAATTTTGGCTTTACTCGAGATTTTTTTGATTTTTAATTTGCCGTTGTAACAAAACCCTGGAACTATCATGAATCCCTTTGGGAACTTTTCTGTACTCTGACGAAGCCATTCCGTAGGCCCTTCCCGTCAGTTGAGCAATAGAAAATTGATATTTTTTATTACAGTCACTTAAATACACCCATGCCTCATGGAGTGTTACCACGAATATCCATTTTTCAGCAGCTAGGAGTTTTTCATATAATTTTCTACAATTTGTTTTTCTTTCAGCAATAAACATTGGCTAAAGCAGATGAACTTTAGGTGTAAGCCTCTTTTTTAACTTCAAATCTTTATGAATGATTTTACTTACAGTACCAGAAGACATTCCTTGTTTCAATGCAATGGAACTTGAGTCGGCGGATTTTTTTTAGGAGACTTTACTTTCTTAATATTTCCCTGTGTTCGAACAGTCTTAGGATGAGGTTTCGCAGTCATGTTTTCATTTTTACTTTCAGTTAAGACTTTTTTCCCCTTTCAAATTTAATATATTATAATTACGAGATAAAAAGATCTTTTTATATACTGTTTTTAAATTTTCTGTTGAATCATATAAACTTGACAATTCTATGTATTGATAAATACTTTTAAAAAATTTTTCTGATGAATAATCCCGTCAACTTGAAAGAAAATGAAGTTAATTAGAAGTTAACGTATAACTTTTCGTTCCCGTCCCGGCTGATAGATGGCTGCACCAGTCTACGAAACAAAATTAACTGAAAATGTATTCAATTCTGCTTAAAGATGGCTAAAAGTATTAAAATAATGCATTGTCATCGTGTTCTGAGCTATTCTAAAAGTTTCAAATGTCTAGCTAGTCGGGAAGTTAGTTAAAAATCGATTGCAAGATTTGTACAGGACAAACAAGAAAGCGAGTTAATAAAAACATGGTAATAAATACCTTTTTTTGAAATGCCATAATCCCGATTTTTTCACCGCTTTATAATTTGTTGATACGAATATTTCTCATTGGAAAGCTCAGTTACGTAACCTTCGAGCCATCTATCAATTTTAGGAGCCATTTTCACAATAAATCTTTTATTTCACATTCCAATCAAAACAAAACAGTAGCAGGCGATTATTCTGAAGTTGCTAAATTTTTATCTAAAAATGTAAACGACAAAAATTGATTACAAAATCATTTCCATAAAGCGTGAACGACCTTCTGTATATAATACTTGAAATAATGCAAAATTCTTAAACATACTCTCAGCCGAGTGTCCCGTTATTTTGCTACGGAGTTTAATCTATCGCTTCATTCGTCTTTATAATAGCTTATACACCCTGCGTATTTTTGAAGGATGGCTCACTAATCAAATTTGCCATCATAAGCATACTTTCTTTTCCTTCTTAATAGGAAATTTTGATTCTGGGACTATCAGCAGCACTAGATATATCTGATTATTTAAATTCAGTAAACCTTCATTATGGTGCAACACTGAACTCTTTTAACAAAACTTATGAATAGGATGATCATATGGGTTACAGGTAATCTAGTATACCTATGGATAATTTTGACAAGGCCTGCTGCTTATAATTTCCGATTTTAAAAAAATCATTAATCCATATATTTGCCTAAAACACTCATTAAACCACTTCAGAAAATCATCAGAACAAAGATGTCAATAGCAGGTTAGTTTTGCTTTTGTTAAGAATCTGTTTACATTAGAAAAAAAAAAAAACTACTTGACATCCTGTGTTTCAAGAAAATAACAGCCCAATAATTTCAAGCATCTAAAACCCACAATTTTTGTCCTGTTGTTTATTACGGTCCATATTTGTTAAATTTCATTCAAATAATCACAATTTCTTTGCTACCGCATCATAAATTGCCAATCATTAGAAAACTATTACCTTCTTTTCACTCACATTTTATACCGATTTCAAAAACAATTAATCCAACTTAAGATTTGCACTCTATCTCTTAATTTCAACACAAATGTTTATCAATTAGGCTACTTTAACATCACATTGTAATGCATTTTATTTGCAAGTTCAAGATTTTATTTATCTAACAAACAAAACAAAAACTATTTTACAGAAATAAATGAATATCAATACCAATTATACATTGTGCTCACTTAAAGGTTCAAAGAAGAAAAAAAAAAGGATAGAGGAAAAATAATGCATTATTCTTGATCAAATACCTCTGATATCAATTGTATATCACATTTTTTTTTTCATGCCATATTGGATATTACTAAGGCATGTCAAGACAGGCTTTTGTTGGAATCTGATTTAACTTATCAAAGTCTGGATTAAATTTTTCATTAACCATAACAAGCCTGTTCTGTTAATGCAATAAGCAAGGCCATACAGACAGCATGTTTTCCTAATAGAGAATACTCCTGGAAGGTCTTCGCTGCTCTTCCTTTCTCAATTGACCACATGGAAGAGAGGCATCCATAATTTCTTGTTTTAGAATACAGAAAAATTCCATACAGTTGGAAGTAGGAACATGAAGATTTGGCACTACAGGGTAGTCAAAAAATTATCTATGTAATGCACTAAAATATATTTAAGAGTTAAAACAAAAGTTACACTTGCACAGACCCCTACTATTTCATATTGTTTTATTGCAGAAATATTGAGTTTATTCTTCTTCTCATGCAGCATTTTGAGAGCTCTTAATACAAACTCTGTTTACCTGTCTACCTAACCAGATAATCAAAGAAGCTTAATAAACAAAATAATTTTATTCTTTGGTTAGCAAAGAAATTTGTGCAACATATTTATCCTGAATAACATGCTTAACGTAAAAGATGGCATACAAATAAAAGTAGCTGCTTAACATAATGCTCTAAATACTGCACAACATGTGCCAACTAAAGTTTCACAATTTTAACAATTCAAAGAAAAATTTTCTTACATTGTGGGTTACCAATCCTAGTACAGTTTGCATTATTTCATTATTATGACTCTGAAACACTGATGCTAATATTGCTCAGAAAGTTTTCCAGGCACTTCCATTTAACAACTAAACTGGCAATAGTTAACTATAACAAAGTTAATACTCAATTCAGTTCCCCAGATTGAAATTAAAGACTTTTAAGGATTGACATTGATTAAGCATAACTTTCAAACACTGGTGAAAATTAATTCATTCTTCCACACAAAAAACTCAAATTTTTACAAAATTTATATAAATAAAAATGTAAATGTTCGTTTGTTCAAAACCTCAAATCTCAGAAAGTTCTTCACAGATTTCTTTGAAATTTTGACATAACGCTGCATTTGAATACGTGAGTGTTTTTATATACCTATTATATAGATGCCACACCTGTGACAGGTATAAACATGCTTTTTTGAAACACACACTATACTAAATATTTTACTGCAAACGAGAAATGTCTTTCCCTTCCCCCTCAGAACAGAAATTTGTCACAGTGGGGTGCGACCCCACAGGTGAATTTATGCAGGGATCGTTCTAGAAAACAAAAGACGATCGAAGAGATAAGAGAGCGCACATAACTGAAGATATTTTCCGTCCAATACGCGAGGAAAATTTAAATATGAACATGGATTTCACAGCAGAAATCTACAACGAAGTGTTGATAATGATTGAAGATTTGTGCTTAGAAATCGCGAACAAAGTTCTCAATCAATTGAGAATGCCATCACCAAATCAATCTGCTGATGCTTCGTTCAATGTAGAATTGTGTCTTGAACAAAATTACAACACAGGTGATCTTTTGTCCTATGTGCAATCAAATATTCCTAAGCTAATGCTTGAGCAAAAAGGCATGATCAAATAATGCAAACTGTCAATAATGGGGTTGGAGAAATCTTCTTAGATGCGTCAGGAGGAACTGGTAAAATGTTCCTAATTAGATCGATTCTGGCAGCAATTCGATCCCAAAATGACATAGCCTTAGCTCTTGCGTCGTCCAGAATAGCTGCGACATTGCTACCAGTTGGAAGAACTGCACATTCCGCTTTGAAATTGACGTTGAACATGCAATTCATTGAAACTGCCACGTGCAACATTTCCAAGGCATCAGGTATGGGAAAAGTATTGCAGAAATACAAACTTATTGTTTGGGATGAATGTACAATGGCATGCAAAAAAGCTCTCCAGGCTCTTGATCGATCATTGCAAAAGTTGCATGGAAACATCAGACCATTTGGGAACGCATTAATATTGCTTGCAGATTTCAGGGAAACATTACCTATAATTCCTTGATCGACACCAGCAGACGAAATAAATGCTTGCCTGAAATACTCTACTTTGTGTCAACACGTAAAGACGTTGAAATTATCTACAAATATGCGTGTCCATCTGCAAAACGATCGATCAGCTGAGTTATTCTCACATCAATAGCTGGAAATTGGGAACGGGAAGGTGCCGGTTGATCTGACATCAGGACGAATTTCATTGCCTTAAAACTTCTGCAATTTAGTATTGTCAAAAGAAGAATTGAATGGAAAAGTATTTCCCAATATTCAAACCAATTATTAGAATCATGATTGGATGAGTGAACAAGCTATTCTTTCCGCCAAAAACAAAGACTTCTACGAACTTAACAATATCATTCAGTATAACATTCAAAGCGAGGCAGTCACATACATGTCTGTCGACACTGTTGTGGAAGCAGATGAAGCGGTTCAGTATCCAACAGAATTTTTGAATTAACTCGATCTGCCAGGGATGCTACCGCACATACTGCAATTGAAAATCAGCGTGCCAATTATAATGTTGCAAAATATCAACCAACCAAAGCTTTGCATCTGCATGCGGCTTGCAGTAAACAATTACTGAGCAACGTCGTAGAAGGAATGTTCACTGTTTCTCACATGGACAATTATATGTTGCGTGTTCTAGAGTCGGAAAAACAGACAGTCTATATATGTGCACAGACAATGGAACAACAAAAAATATTGTATACCCACAAGTATTGTAAAATTAAACATTTTTATAATTTTTTTTATTTCCAATGAAGCGGGTGAAGGGGAACACAATTCCTTCGTGAAGATATTACATAAAACAAGCAAGTACTAAAAACTGAACTATAAAATATGTTGAGTGGTAATGTTACTCGCGTCCGTAGCATACTTTAAGCTACACGTGCCCCCTGGGTAGTGCTAAATGAGTAACAGCTTTGCAGCGTTTATAAATTAAACATATTAGAAACGTGCTTTCTCTTTTCCATTTAACCAGACTGAGCCACAGCAACGCGTGGACGGGTACAGCTAGTATGAAATAAGAATCTTCAAAAATTTGAGATCTATTGAGAAAACAATTGGTGCTGTTATTATAAAATAAAAAAGAGGAACTCATCTATCAAAGCCATTTAAAATAAATAAAAAATATTTATGTTAGACATACTACATAAAAATGTTCAATTAAAAAGGAATGTAATTTTCAGTTAAAAACAGACTACAAATTTTAACTTAGTACTTTTATTAAAAGAGAACAAAATGTCCCGGAAAGCAAATATACAAAATATTCACAATCCACAAGTCGATTCATGCTTTAACGAATATAATACAATGAATTGAATGAGACATGAATTGTGCAGATTAAATAAGCAATTTCTCAATTTCCTGCTGCAGAGCTTGAATTTGAGGTTTCAGTTGGGATCCTTCATTTGATGTGATGGAACAAGCAATGACAGGTCTAGAAACACCACAGGCACGACCTAGAGCTGTAGATAAATATTTTATAGTAAAATAAACTTATTAAACAGTATACACATATTTTAAAAATATTTCTAAAAACAATTATGCTAAATTTGGACAGTAAACATAAGTATTAATATAACAAAAGGAGCCAGCCACAAAGCAAAAAAATTTTTAAAATATATATTTAATTTCAATGTTTAAAACTACAAATCTTATGGATGGCACATATTACTCATAATCCATTAAACTTCCTTCACTGCATGTTTCACATAATACATAATAATAATGAATTGTGCAGCCTGTTTCAATACACAGATTTATATATAAAGACAAACTAATTTTCTCAACAAGGAGACAGCAAGTACATAAGACAGTATTAAAGAGACATGCTCACAACTGCTGTATATCTTGAACTGAGGTTCAAACTGAATTCTATAGTATTAGCTTTAACATATAAAAATCAAAATATTAGCAATTTTTACTGTATAAAACAATACCCAGATTTTTGTTTCTTTTGCTCATTGTGGTACGGTATGTCAATAATTTTAGCCATTCTCCTCACAAATAAAAAAGAATTATCAAGCATTTATTGATCCCTCTTCACTGCTATCTCTCTTATGAAATTCTACGATTTTTTTCTCCCGGGAGAATTTTAATACATGCTGATAAGAACCCTACATGCCTCTCACTCACTGAAATTAAATTTTCGTTTTCAAAGCTCTAATTCCAGCATTTATTTAAGGGAAACTGCTAGAAGTAGACCTGAAATATTGCATAACAAACATCTAACGCTAATAAGTTAGTACAGGGTGGCTACAAAAATTGAAGTAAAAAGTCCCCTGAGTTTTCCCCGATTTCCAGAGTATTTTTCATGAAATTCCCTGAGTTTCTCCATCCGTTCGTAGAACAATTCCCCAGCCATAATGATAAACTTGACACTTGATGAACTAAAAATCTACAGACTGATAAATGAATAAAAATTTAATAAGTAAAAAATATTTTTATTGTATACCATAATAGATAGATAATATTAAGTTATAGATTGAACATTTAATATACTAGAGTTTTAACTGTTTTGATGGGTTCACAGAGTTGCCATCTGCGCCTCTATAATAATGCTTTGTCTTTGAGCTTCCTGCAAAATGGTTGCCTTTTTAGCAGCTAACTCTTTCAATTGAGATTCTGCTTCCCTTTTTCTTTTTAAAGCATGATTTTTTTCTATTTGCTCTTTCTCTTGGTGTTTCTTCGATTCTTCATATCTTGCTCGTGCGTTTCTAGCATAGTGGATCATATCTTTGGAAATTGTTATGCCATCAAGGCCACCCTTGGAAATGATATGATCATAAACCCTCCTTCTTGCTACTAAGGAAGATTCCTTCATATTCTCCCACAAACAGTCACTGTTTATAGAAAAAACCCTCTGAACATTTGCATTACGATGCGACAAAATCATAACATCTCATAACATTTGCAGCATCTCCACAGTCACCTTCTGCATCAAAAATTTAACACCAGAATTGATCAGTTCCAACTTTTTCCCTGAGTTAAACGAAATTTCCCTGAGTTTTTCCAGAAAATGATTCTTCCCTGAGAATTCCCTGTTCTGTCGCCACCCTGTAGTATAATTAATCCATAGCCCAGAGCAGATTTCAGTAACTGCATAAACTAATAATTAATATTTTATAAAACAAAATATTTATATTGTTATAGTCATAAATAAGTGATTTTACATTGAACAAAGTTTGAAAAAAAAAAAAAAAGATTTTTCAAGACAATGGAATCAATTCTATCAATCCATACTTAATTTTAACCGAAACAGTATAACCATGACTGAAAAATCATAAGGGTAGAAAAACACAAAACAGGAGTTGACTGCAGCATAAAAATAAATCTAGCTGCACAAATGCAGCCAGAGAGTTAAGTGAATAAAATATTTTCTATGAAGAACTATCTGCCTCAGATGTAACAACATGGAACTAAGGGAGGGGGGGGGGGGGGGGGCTGCTAGTCCATCAACACAATTCAACAGGGGAAAAAAACATAGGAAAGAAAATATGATCGATAAAAAGCATCTTAGTAAGACAGATCAAAGATATAGGTAATATACATAAAGCATGCCAAAGGGGTGGTGTTTAAAGTAAAAATATACATCTCCAGCATACAGGTAGCCTTGGGCCTAGATTTGACACTTATTAAGAGCTCCCCAGCAAGGCTTAATTGATGAGAATGCTGGAGGGAGAGGGGGGTATTTAGTATTAATCCAACCATGTTGGTGTCATTTGGCAACATAGTTAAGCACAGAGCCATTTCTTCATTCATGGAAGAAATCCTATAGCTATCACTTTTAATATGGTATCAAAGCAGCTTTTTCAGTTCTTTCCCATTATACCAACCTTCAAAGAAATATGACTCTTGGCGAGGGAAAATCATTCTCATATGCTTGCAGAAACCTGGGTTTGATCTCAGGAACATCTACTTACAAATTGCAGATGCAATCATTGTGCAACAGCATTACTAACAAAGCAATTCTATTTAACTGTATGTAAGAATTGGACAGAAATGTACATGAAAATGAAATTTAAAGATTTATTTTCTGAGGTAACTCTATCCTTTCCTTTCCCACATGAGAGGAACAACAATAAATATTCCACCAAAAGTAGAAATGCAGTTAGCAAAAAATATGTTATGTGGAAATAAAACATTATCTTCATTTTCTTTTATTTATTTGGAGTTACTTTATTTACTTTGAATTTAAAATGTAGTTCACAAAAGTGAAAATGTGGTGTAAAAGGTGAGTATATTTTGTATTCATTTCATTTAGTCAGCAACAGGACAGCATAACACAAAAGTACTATCTTTTCCTTTGACAGTTTCCTTGAGCTTCACGTAAAATATGCCATTTGGCTTATGGTAGGGTTAATATGCAAATACCAAAAGGAGTTCCTAATGCAGAATTTCTGTAAATTTTTTATTGGAGTCTGACAAGTGCAGTCAACCAGCACACTTCAGAAAGAACCATCCTCATCTCAAATTTTGGTACATGTAGTAATTTTCATATATCCCAGTAAATGCAAATGTATCAAACACAAGATTTATATTTTGGTAGGTCAAAGGCAAAGTGAAATCAGTCAAATTTTGGCAAAATCAGGCTAAGTTGTAATTTCAAGAATTCTTCAGCTTATGGCTAAACAGTTAAGTCTTCACCCACCTCTAGGACCAAAAGGAGGCAACAATTATAACATAATATATATGTTTAAACTGTTTATGTTTAAAAAATTGGTCTCCCCCAAGTTTTTGGCTTAATTGTCTATAATACCTAGGAATCAAAATATACTCTCCTTAAAACCCTTTTAGGGACAACAATTTCTACCATTTGCACAGTGCAATTTTTTTTAAAACCTAAAAAGTCTTGAAATTTTTTCCAATTAAAAGTTTCAAAATGTTTTTACTTCTTTAAAGTGATAAAAGTTGGTAGCACTAGCCATTTTTCTGCTCATTTAACTGGAATACATTGAATGCAAGCAGAAAAAAGACTAGATTTAGGCATCTGCACTGTGCAAATGGCGCACCCCTCAAAGGGTTAACCCTTGTACAATTCAGCAGAAAATACCTGTAGAGAATTTGTCACAAACGTCAAAATATCTCCAGTAATTTTTTTTAAAAACTTACTTCACTTTGCCTTTGACGCAACCATTTAAATTCCACACATGTATTAGATTTAACACACCAGTGTGTACTACAAGGGCTTGAACAAGAGAATTTCTGTTTAAGCTAATATGAACATTTGCTACTTTTATAATGAAAATATAGATTTTAACACAATTTGAAACAAATCATCAGCTGCCCTTATTCATTTACAAACACAGCATTTAGCTTTAAAAGGAAAGTTGAGATTAAATGACCGAAGTAAAAGATGCAATTTTAGATATTTTCAAAATAAAATTTTAGACAATCATATCACATAATTTGAACATTAATGGTACAGTCAAAAATAAGAAACAGCAACATCTAGTCTTAAGTCCACCTGAATCAATCATAATCTATTCTAATGAATTAAAAAATCCCTCATAATAAAAAAATTCCTCCAAGTGAGGTAAAGTTGTAAAAATAAAAAAAAAGCTATGCATGCATATAATATAAGATATCAAATTAAAAAAAGAAAAAATAGAAAAACTCACCGTGTTTTGATTTTACGAACACATAAGGCACATTCTGAAAAACAAAGAATACATGTAAGATAACAAAAATACAACAAATAAATTAAAATTTTAATAATTTTCTTTTATATTTTAAAAAATTAAGCCCCTTAAATAAACTAGGATTCATGCACCAGCTTTAATGTCTTCACATTATTTAAGGTTATTAAAGCAAACAAAATTATTCAGTTTCGCCTCAGAATATTTATGTTAACGTAATAAATCTATAAATGTTATTGAAAATTGCACAACTCAAGCTCCTCCAATAAAATGAGATTTACTGTCACATTTAAACAATTAAGTAAAATTAAACACATTTCATTTGAAATATTTTTCCCTACAGGATTAAATACTCTGATCTTGATAAACACTATTATAATATCAATAACATTCTAAACTGAAAATAAGCTTAGAAAAGAAAGTTTCTCCATTTCCTTCAGTTTCAGAAGTTAAATACATTAAATAAAAAAATGAGAGAGAAAGTAATTTCTTTTATACTTAAAAAAAAAACTCAATGAAAGACTTATCTTAATGTTGATTTTATATTAGATATACAGTGATTTCTGCTTATAAGAATCACGTTTGTTATTACTGTTTTTGATTCTTATAGCCGAAATTTAGGCTTTTGGACAGACACACACACCTATATATACATATATTAGATAAATTACCATAAAATACTCTTTAATTTATCTTAATTATCTTTTATTAAAATTAATTTTTTATAATTTTAAAAATACAACTTAATTTCTAGACCTATAAGAAGATACACATGATTATAGTAAGACAAGAAAAAAAATCCAATATTTGTTACAACATACCTGCTTAACAGTTTTAACATTTCAACTACAGAGAGGGAGCAAGAAAAAGTTTTCTATGGTATTTTGACGTAATGAAGTTTTCAGGAGGCTGTTTCAATACTAATAGTCTCAGACGAAGATTCACCTTCTAGCTTACATTTCACGGTTTGATAACGCGCTGAATCTACTAATGTCACGTTTGCCAAAGTAATAACGGACACTTCGCCGAAGATTTATGTGTTTCAGGGTCCAGGAAACCGCAACCAAGATGTGGGAAAAAGAGTCCTTACTTTTGTTTCTCAGTAGAGAAAAGTGAAATCGGACCCGGACGGGTAAAGATGCCCCTGTTTCAAGCTAATAGGACAGTGTTGTGTTAAACCGCTTCAGGGGAAACTATTATGTTTTGTCTAACAAAGAAAGGGAGGAATTTTACGACTATATTCCATCCCATCTTATCAATCTTTCTTAAAAAAAAAAAAAAAAAAAAAAAATTTCGTGCCTTTTGAGGGTTTAAGTGGTTTTTTTTTTTTGGAAAAATAAAAGGAAAGCGAAGAGTATAAACTGATTCTTAAAACCGGTGGATTGATTCTTTAAAGCGAAAATTTTAACATGGAAATAATTCATTTGTTTTTGTTTTCGTGATATTGATTCTTATAACCACTGATCACTATAAGCGGTGGTTACTGTATATATTGAACACCCTACTAGAGATACAAAACCTGCCTTCCTTGTTGCTAAAAATAAGTTCAATTACTGATGTTTGACTTATCTTAATTGATTTCTTAGGATGGACACTTTTAGCATAACAAAGAGGATTAATAAAACTATAGAACAGAAAAAAAATTCAGATAATCAGGGCTTTTTAATTTTTTTTCTAGCTGACACAAAGAAAATTGAAAATTCAAATTTCTCTGAGAGTTTGCCAATATTTTGATTAAAAGCAGGATTGGCAAGTTTCTTCCAAAATGGAAAAAAACGGCTGGAAGAAATAGGTTTCTTCCACTAGTGGAAGAAACTGTTTTTCTTTAAGAATTTACTACAAGTTGCAACTTTGAAGATACAATAGATGCATTTTCTTATAAATAACCTTAAGAAAATTTAATAAGACTTATAAAAATTTAATTAATTATGTATGCTAAATTAATAATTTTATCAGTTTTTTTAGCTAAGATCAGGTCACACATCTGAACAAAAGAAATTTTATCCAAAATGCACAAATTCACTAAAAGTTATCCATTTCAATTTAACCAGCATAATTTTTTATTATTTAAACTAATATACATAAATTATTGTATTAAAAAATGTCATCAACATCCTCATTTTCCATACTACGGTGCAACATGGTATATCAAAACAAGTTTTGATGGATCGAACACAGATTAGATGAATAGTAAAGCTTATTGTCCTAGCAAAAAAGGTTTTCAATTTTTTATTTTTATAAATATGCATTTATAAGTAAAATATGAGAATTGCCTTTTCAGTTAAAAAAGTAAGTAAATAGTAATTTAGCTATCATGCCAGGTGCTTGTATATATCAGGTTAACCAGAAATTGATTCAAAATATAAAATTTAAGGAACAGTTAATTTTCATTGAAGCAATGATGTCTTATTTATTCAGATAACACTCTAAAATTTTAGAAGGACTTAAAATAATATATATAACTGATAAAAAAGCTTTTGAGAACACTTTGAAGACACTAAAATAGTCCACATATTTTTTTAAAGAAGAAAAAAAGTTATAAATTTATACCCCCCAAAAGTTTTGTCTGCCTGACAAACGATATAAACCTGTTACAAAGAATCCATAAGAGAGGAATTGTGTACTAAAACACTTATTAATCCAAAATACTTTTGAAGTAACTTTTCATATTACTTACAAATATATAAAAATTTAAGAAATAAGAAAATACACAAATAAATATAAAATATTACCTTATCTTCACAAAGCAATGGAAGATGCAACAATATTTCTAATGGTACAGCATCAGCAGCCATGATGATAACCTCTGCCAAACCTCGGTTTAAGGTTTTAGTAGCTAGCATAATAAAATAAAAGTATTAGAAAACATACAGGTTTAAATGTTTGTTTGAAGTTAAAAATATGATTTGTAAAAATAACTAACATTAAGGAAAACTCACCTTCATTGGCTCCCTTTTTTAACTGTTTGTAATTAGCTGTTTGCTGCACAAGATTTAAAATTTTGGTTGTGAGGGTCGCCTCAGCTAAAGGATAAGCTTTTGGATTTACTTCTTCTGTCTACAATGAAAAACATAAACAATGTACCATTTAAAAAAAAAAATAGACACAAACATCAGATGGATTTGGCCCAAATTAATATTATTCACAATAATTTACAACTTGGAAAAAATATTTTTGCAAATATGAAGAACATGATACAGTTTCCCACCATGCCAATTTTCGGCCCACTAGAGTTTTTTTCCGAGGAAAGTTTGAAATAGTTAATGAAATTTGCTGTAACAACCATATTAGGCAACTAAATTATGTCCTTCATATTAACCAATAGTTTAAAGTACCAATTTTATGACTTCTTGTCTCAATAACTGTCTAAAATAATTTTGACATTAATAGAAAATTTAGTAAAGTAGATGATTTAAAATTCTTAATTCCCATTAGTTCACATGAATCAAGACATTTTTTGGTTAAAGGAATGCCAATTGACAAGAAACATAAATGTTAGTGCAAAATCTAACTAGATATAGAAAAAAATTTTATGTTTAGTAAATAAATACAAAAAACAGAGCCAAATACAGAAATTCCCAAATATGGAAATTACAAAATGGATTTTACCACATGAATTTCAGATTCACAGGAGACATAAAGCGAACAATTTTATTTAAAATTGCTGAATACACTTGCATTTTCTCATGCAATTGATGCCACATGAACTCAGTTACGAACTTAGACGTTGGCGGGCAGCGATATGCTGACATTTCGCATCTATATATTTAAGTTGCTAAGCCGACTTTTTGGGCAGTCCATGAGAGAAAACTACTGTATCAATTGACTTTACTTAGGTCATAAACAAGAGGCTGTAATCTGTAAAATTTGGATTTTGTAACCGCAATTTCTATTGATTAGCGATAAATTTACAATTAAAAAATTGATTTCTGCGCATGCTCAGTGGCATGTTTAAATCTGTCTTCAGAAACTCACTGTTTATGTGCATGCTCAGTGACATGTTTTAATGATAAACATGTTTATTCCAAGGAGTCTCTCTAGATCTCTCTCTGCCATTTTTATTTTTATGATAATTGTTTGTAAAATATAAGACTAAACCTGACAGAAATTTTTTATTTTGCACTGTTTAATTTGTGATAACTTACAATTAAAAAAAATTGCTTTCTGCGCATGCTCAGTGACATTTTAAAATCTGGCCTTAGATACTCACTAAGTACGAGGCCGCTTAACACATTAATTTGTTTCTGCATATTATTATGATTTTCAACATTTGGCAATGATGTGTTGAGTATAATTTGAGTATTAGTACATTTATTTACTATAGAGCCGTCATGTTATGATGGGTACCAACTAATATACTGTAAAATCTTGACCATAATGTGAAACTTAAAAAAAAAAATCAATGTATAAGTATTACATTCTTTGGTACACGAGTATAATACGCAACCTAATTTTTGCAGACTAAAATGTGAAAAAAAAACACAAGTGTGTATTATACTCAAGATTTTATGGTATGTCTGCCCAACATACTCTCAATAACGTCAATTAATAGTTATTCTTGATGTGAACACATTTTCACATTTGGCAAACAACTATGACTGGCACCCTGTTAACTGAAAAGGAAGCTTAGCCCTCAAATGTACCGGAACAGTTTCTTATGTGTTCCAAGCTCATCAAGTCAATTTTCACGCCAACTTTGGTGCTGTTTTTGTTTACCCCAGTTCAAGTGGATAGGACTAGTCTTTAAACCCCGTTCTTAGCACTACTCGTCACTTATCGCAACACAGCTTATTTAATTACCCATTTTCAGTTAAAATAAGAGTATAAAAAAATTTATAAATAAAATTTGTAAATTATCCGGTGATGAATTTTAAATATAAAATCGATGTTTATTATTGAAGTAAAAAGAGCTTGAATTTTTTCTTTTAATGTAGTTATGGTCTCAGATACGTCTCGGAAAAAAGGGGAGTACTCTAAGAAATATATGCAAATTTTCTACATATAACCTATTGGAGACACTATCCAAACCGGAAGCATGCTTACTGCCAATTTTGCTTTCTGACTTGGATAGTCTAACTAATGCAGCCTGATATTTAGAAACAATATTGCTAATGGGCAACATAACTATTCAGTTTAATTCATTAAAGTTACATTAAATAAAATAATTTCCAATTCACAAACCTAATCCCTTCAAATAAAGTAAAAAAAAAATTCAAATTTAACAATCTAATTCCATCTATTTTAATTTAATATAAATATATTATACTGCATATACAGTCGAACCTCCATATATCGAACTTCCACATATCAGAATTTTCTATATATCGAACTCTTAGCAAATCTCCATGTTCATTACATAGAAAAATTGGTTCTATATATCGAAATTTTTTTCAAGACAAATTGGGAGATTTTATTCCAATTTAGAATAAAATCTCCCAATTTTTGGTATTTGAAACATTATGTCGTTGACTTCAATTCGCGGAAAATGTCCCCGATTAAGTTTTTAGTGGACTGAATAAATACGAACATTTCTTTGAACTTTCCGCAAAACTGGCTGTTCAGCAAGATATTCGTAGTTTTTTTTTTAAAAAAAAAAGAATGTAACTGTGATCATTGTAACCACTGTCTGAATTATTGTTTTAACTTTATATTATTATTAGCTATTAAATGAAGTTATTAACTTTCATTTAATGGGATTCGAATATAAATTAGAAATGGAGTTTCGTATATGCAAATTAGCTTTCATTTTTTTTAGGAGAATTGTTAATACTAAGCTCTATTCTATATATAAAATTTTTTTTCCGGCAATTTGCTACTTTGATATATGGAGGTTCGACTGTATATATATATATGCTATGTAAAATAAAATATACAAACTAAAGAAAATTAGATTAAAAAAATCGTACAATTACAAAAAACAAATGCAAAAACTCTGAAAAAAATCCATGTACAGACATTAGATCCTTCTGAACTGGCCGGCTTACAATTACGGCAACCCTTGTGACGTGTCTCATTGAGGCAACTCTCCCAAAGGGAGCAGAACGAGCCGTGCCGTAAAGATTGGTGCAAAATCATCTTCGCGACAATGGAACACACATACGGAATCTTAGCCAAAGTACCTATTTTTTCTATGAAGTTATTCACTTAATGTCTCTTACGAATATGATTACATATACACTGTAATTAGCAGGTTTTCTTTAACATTTAATGCCTTTGGTTCTAATATCAATTAACACATGAGTAATGACAGGGAAAAATCTTGATTAAATAAATAAACCATAAGTATAGAACATGAGGCAAAAGTCATCATAAAGGGAAAGCTTCCCAGACTTCAGCCCAGAATTTTACATAAAACAAATGAGATAAAACTTATTTGAGTATATTATTAGAGTCTATCACTATCACGTAAAAAAAATCAAATTTAGGTATTATCAATCTCATATTTAAACTTAACTTTTTAACATTTAATTAAACAATGTTTTAAGGTTATGCCTAGCAATTTTTAATAATTAAATTGTATAGATATTTAGATTACTTGTAAAAGCTTTAGATTAACATGTACAGCATTTCCGAATATACTTGGACTTTCAAAATCACGTTTGATGAGAACAACAAATTCTCTCTGTAATGTCAAAATACATCATCATCCTTAGTTTGTAAAATGTTAGATCTTATAAAAGTTGAAGCCAAATGACAGAAAATCAACTTTTATAAAATGGAAGCAGTCACGTAATATTTATTTTGGACACAAGATTATGATTAAAGGATCCGCGACTCGTAAGTAAAACTATGCACATATCAATCACGAAAGACACGAATTAGATAGATAATAACATATAAAGAAACAAATTAGTCTGAAAGAAATAGTAAAATAATGAGATCATGATGAAAAAAACTCGAAAATTTTTCATGTCATAAATCAAAATTTTAAATAAAAAAATCTACTGTTTCCGTCGAAGTTTGATAAATGTAATAATTCAAAAGGTCAAAAACATGAATCTAAAAGTACAAAAACCTACCATTTTCCAACTTTTGAACCGATATAACTAAATTGTAACTTGGTTTTATTTCTCACCACGTTGTTTCTGAAAACCCACGAGTACACCGCGTACAATGCGTAGACCGTATAAACAAGAATGGCGATTTGAAAGCGGTATTGCCAACAATTAATACGAAATATTTATCTTACTGTTTAAAATTGTCGACTCTATGTACTCCGACATTCAAAGACGATAGAAATAAAATATGATTTTCAAATATGATATCAAGAAAGCACTAACAGAAATATGTTTTCTTACTTGAATTAAAAATGAATAAATTTGTACACAATATTGCCCATTGTTTAATCGTCATCGTTCAGTATCTGACTTTTATGATAAATAGTTCAAAAATGTTTCATTCACTCACTTGGTTATTCTCGTTGAAATATTTTTTAATTTAGTTTCATAATTTTTTATAAAATAAAAACCAAAATTAGACCTTAAATATGAAATAAACAAAATAAAAACTCAAAGCGAATGAATACAAAGCCTATGACGTCACACGATCATCAACGCCATCTCGAATGAAATTGAGGTATTGAGAAAAAGCATCATTTTCCCATGCTACTTCAAAGGTGAAACACGTATTTTCTAGCGCCGACCCAATGAGGGCCATGGAATAGTGTCACGTCACATACGAAGCGCACCGTAAGGTGCTGCAAAGCACAAATAATAATCATGGCGTAAGTTTCTTTTTTATTATTTTGATCTGAGTATTTGTTATGTATTAGCACATTGTTCTCGAATGATGGTTGAATTATTCTATTGAATAACTTTACATGCCTGAAACCTGTAATTATGCAGTAAGTTCTGCCACTTCCGTAAGAATTCCTGTAACGGTAGTGGTAATATGAAAGATGTTTCCTTTTAATTACATTGTTTTTTGGCATCTTAACTCTTGGTTTGGGTCAACACTGGAGACTAATTTAAACCGCATTGGAAAACAATACTGTTTGACAAACAAATTTTATCCGTAAAATCCGATTTTCATACCATGTGAATCACGCGTTTTTGGAACTTGGTTTAGATAATGTACTACATAACATTTGAATAAACATAATATGAACCAAATAACTGTTCTGTACATTGTTATATATTTTTTACTATGGAGAATTGAAACTGACGGCCAAGTTCATTTTTTGCTTTTACAATGATTTTGAAATAAACAGTGATCAGTTGATAGTTTTACTGCTTATTAATCTTAAGCTTATTTCTTGAATTGTGAACATAAAACTTTTAATATGTTCATGATGAATTCTATTTATTTCCTCGAACACCTGATTTAAATCGTTCCATAGAAAACCATGATTTTATCCATCGAATTGAGAGTTAGAAGGATTTGGAAAATTCAAAATTTCAGGTTATCAAGTGTCGGATATGAAAAAAAATCATTCAAGAATATAAGCGTGGTTTTACCTCCCAAATAATAAAATAAAAAGAAATATTATGATTAATAATTCTACTCTGCTGATCTGTTTCTATTCTACTTGAAATATAATTTTGTCATTGAATGTCATGTAAGGTTAAGATAAGTTTAATTAGCTTCTAGCTTGCTCTTTTACCATATTATAATTCTATAGCATTAGCATTTTACAAGATTTAAGTGCATAGGCACACATTTATTATAGTCATGTCATTTTTGTGGCATTTAATATCAGAACAAATAATGTCATGTAAGGTTAAGATAAGTTTAATTAGCTTCTAGCTTGCTCTTTTACCATATTATAATTCTATAGCATTAGCATTTTACAAGATTTAAGTGCATAGGCACACATTTATTATAGTCATGTCATTTTTGTGGCATTTAATATCAGAACAAATAAGTTATAATTAGTTCATAATTATCCTAGAGATAGAATCTCATATCATCATAGTCAATTTAGAGCTACTTGATGCACAGTTTGGTTCATTTTTATATTCATGTCGAATAAAATGTTGAGATCAGTCTGCATGCAGTAACAACTCTGTGGATTTCTGTTCTTGAATTCAGCCTGTTGGAAATAGGGTTCAATTTTATGGTTTTACTGTATTGAATGAATATGAGACAAAATAATCAGATATAATGGGAAATTCATTGCTAGACATAGAAACTGTAGTAGATGTCTTTAAGATGGCCTTGGAATGAAATTATCAAAAAAATTTTAGTTGCACTGCAAAATAATTGAATCAAAAGGTTTGTATAAAGACTTATTTGAATATATGTTGTTCTGCAATACTATTTTTATTAAATTATTTTATTGTTCTATATTTCTTGTTGAATACTTCTTTGTATGTAATTGTAGTGTTTTATGTGTAGTAACATATCTAACTGCTTCTTCAGTATTAGAATTTTACATTGGTGTAGGTAGGCTTTGTTGACAAATGAGATGTCTAAGATTTAGTTGTTCATGGGTTGAAGACAGTATCTTATTTATATTAATTTCTGTTAATGCTAATATAATTGGCTAAAATTGATCTTGGATGTTTTCTTCCAGTGATCTAGGAGGAGAACGACTAAATAATCAAGTGTAATATTTAATAAAATTTATTTAAATTCTGGTGATTAAGAATTGTTATATGCTGTTATATTACAAGGAATAAATAAAGATGGAGAAACAGTATTGACCTCTGTACGTTGTACTTTCTATTTGTACAACATACATTGTACTTTACTACTATTCAAGTGTTATCTATATTCTAGGTTTTAAAGGACTAAAACTTAATCAGGTTATTTCCACAGTTTTCTGAAAAATTTTGATCTGGCATATTTAAAGGAATCTATTATTCATTAATGTCCTGCTCAGTTTTTTTATCTCTCTCTCTCTCTCTCTCTCTCTCTTTTTTTTTTTTCTTTTTTTTAACAACTATCATGTTCTGCTATGGATGCCAAATAATTAATTAAGAATTATGGTGATCTTCATAACAAATATGTAATGTGCATCTCTGTTTTAAAATTTCTAGACTTTATAACAGGAAAATTCTGGTTAAGTGCATCGTTTAAACCTTTGTAAGATTTTAGTATGGGGTTGTGTGATAGTGTGCAAAGATGGATTATGTATAAATTGATGGAGGTGTACTTCGCTTCAGAAATTTAGGGGCTTAGTGTAATTGATCTTGTCTATTAGGTATTTGATTTTCTTTAAACTGAGATTTGATACTTTTTATATCAATTCATAGATGTTTGCTTATACTACCTAATAAACAAAGAATCGAATCAAATAATCATGATTGTGATTTTTATTTCCTTTTAGGTTTTTTCAAAATGTTATTTCCACTTTCTCCCCGAATTCCTTGGTGGTTAGAGTTACAGAAAAAAACAAAGAAAATGGTCGACTTTCAACTGAATTTGGATCTCTGGCTGCAAGATGCCAGTCTGTTCCGTGATGAGCCCATTGACTCTATTAACATTGATGATTTCATTAGCAATGAAAAGGCAGAAACTGGAGGTGAACAAACTATTCTAAGTCAACCAGGTAAATCTTAGTTTTAATTATAACTGTTCCATGAAAAATATATATATATATATACACAGAGCTATACACTTTTTATTTGTTTATTTTTCCTTGTGCCCTCAGCAAGTCCATGGTGTCAATGTTTATTGTCCAAAGGGCACCCTTCTGACGGTACCCTTTGTAGTTGCCCCTATGCCAAGGCATTGGTACGCTACTGATTATATAAATGTTCATTTATATGTCGAATAATTATTCACTGAATTCAATAATTCATTTCTTGTTTTCCAAAAATAATCATACTCCTCTGTAGTTGTGAAATAGTTAGGGTTTATAATCTTGTGCTGTAAAGTAAAGCATAAATAATTTAACACCCACCACCATTCCTCCAAAAAAACCCTTATTTTTTTTTAAAATCTCTTTCTTTGCCCCCTTGAATAACACAGCATACAAAATTCAACTTGTTTTCCCTCTTAGTAAGATTGGGGGGGGGGGGATTTTTCTTTTATCCGTTATATTTGTCATTGGAAATTTCCTATTGTGTGCTAGGGTGTCAAAATTAAAAGTGGCTTTTTAAAACTGCAGAAGGGAAAATGCTTTTAACAGACACCTAAGTAACATCAATTATCAAAATATACCTTGTAGCAGGAGTCTGCCTATACTGATCTGTTGCAGATTCAGTTTCTTATGAACAGCCAAAACTGTGCATTTTTACATTAAATTTGATTAGCTGTGAGATTATGAGTAACATGGTTAATAAGATTGCTATAAAGTGCACAATAGTTTTACAAACAGATCAATGAAATATCCCTTTTGTATCATTATGAGAAGCAATTATGAAGAGAATGTAAATAGTAATCAAGAATAAAAGATAGAATGCCTTTTAATTTTTGAGATAAGATCCCTGTATCCTAGAGCTAGTGCAGTTCCAGCTTTCAGACTTGCCACATAACACAATTGCCTTGGTAAACATCTACACTGTATAGGAATTTACAGTAATCCAAACTGTATTTTGTGTTCCCAAGATATAGTGATAGATGGTGACCATTTATTAAATTGTCCTGCATTATCCTGAGAAAACTCCAAGTCTATCAATGACAATCCAAGGAACTGATGCAATCCACTTCAAAATTTAATTATGAAATAGATTATGTATATTTTGTTTAATTTTTTGTTTATAGTTTTTGTTATTTTCACTAATTTCATGCATCATTTTGTTTGTTGTAATGGGGTCAGTGGTAATTAACTATGTACATTTGCAGTTTTTTTAATTGATTATAATTTAAATTAACAATATGCTGCAATTTGTGCTTGTAATTTAGCAATGGGGTTTATAATGGTGTTAGGGTAGGTAGGTTTATAAGTTATTTATGAGAAATGAAAATGATGACGATTAGACTGTTATGGAAAATTAACCTGTCTAGGACATTAACTGTTTTACTTAATTGTGGTCCTAGTGTTTTATTCTGTGTATTTGGGAGGTGGTGTTATTTTATGACAAAGTTTGTTTTTCATTTCTCTAGATTTAGCGTGAAATAGACTGACCTCTTTTTTTCTTTTCCCCCTTTTAATGTATTTTGATCAGAATCAATAATGATAAATATAAACACAAAACTATTTTTTGCTGTTGGGGGGGGGGGGGGGGGAATTGTGAGCTGTACATGCAACAAAAATATACCTGTAATAGATCTGTTAAAGATCTTGAGATTTGATTTTCCTGGATGTGATAGATGAAGGTTCACTAATGTCTAATATCTTCAATTATTAGATTGTTTCTTATAGTTTTGGAAATAATCCCACTTCTTGCTCTTCTCAAATATGCCCTTTTCATCAGTTTGAGGTTAATTCTTAAATTTAATTTTACTTAAAGTAATTGTTTATTGCTAGTTATCAGTATCAATATAATATTCTATTAATATTTTCTATCTGTTATGTCTAAAAATTTGGATATACACATTCATGTTAAGACTTGAAATTTTAAAATGTTAGTATAAAATTAAACTGGATCATCAGTCTTTTATGTTTATTCAAAATTTCCTGTTTTGTAATGCTTATAGAAAATGCAGGCTTAAGGAAGATGGGGAAATCTTCATGCTGCCTTTTTTCGTATCATTGTGGTTGGTTTGTTTTGTATATACTTGAGTTCAGTAATGTAATTATAATGTTTGAACTTAAGGCAAAATTTGTGTAAACCTCAAATAGTTCTGTGTCTATGAAAAAATATTTCTTTGTATAATCCTCTTTGATGCTTTGTAGCATATACTTAAATGTATCACAGATTAATAGGAATTAAAAAAATTTTGAATAAATGTTTATGTATTAAATAGTAATACAAGTTTCAATTTTTTTTTTTTTAGGCTTAGATTGGTTTGATGAAAAAGTTGATTTGTCTGTCCTAAACAACCCTGATGGTTTGCCAGATCATCGCAATGAAACTCAACCGTCGATGGAAGATGATACTGCATTCTTATTAGGCTTGCTGGACAGCAGCTTCAACCCTTCTTATTTTGCCACTGATTTCAAGAATGAAGTTATTGATTTTACCAAATCATTTGATACACATAATTTTGTTACAGAGTCTGCTTCATCTGAAATCTTGGACACTCATCTTGCTTCTCCACAATGCAATTTACTTCAGGTGAATTCACCTCCATTTTTTCCTTTGCAGTCACCTGCAAGTCCATATTCTGATATTTCAGATGCTCCTGAAGAAACATCATCCAGTTATGTATTGCAGTCACCAGAGTCATCCACAGTCACATCTGATGTCACAAGTAAGGATTTGGATACATCTCAGATTCATGTCACCGTATGCGAAAATGTTGCCAGTCCTGTTAGTTCTGAGCCAGTGCTAAGTATTGAGGAAGTTTCTCACTCTGTACGGAAGAGGAAATTTGTCAACTATGGGGAAGAAATACCTAAAGTAAAGGTAATTATAGCTGCCGATTATTCATCTTCAAGCACTCCCAAACCTAAAGATCGGCGGGAAAGAAAGAAGGTTCAGAACAAAGAAGCTGCTGCTCGTTATCGCATCAAGAAGAGGATGGAAGAAAAAGAGCTTTCAGATGAAGTAGTTGGATTAGAGTCTCGACAAAAAGATTTAAAGGAAAAGCACGATGAATTACAGTCTGAAATTAAATATTTGAAATCTCTGATGTGCGAAATCCTTCAAAAGAAGGGAATTCTGAAGTAATTTTAATTTTGAATTTAGAAAATTTTATATGTTAATAGATAGTGGATGGGCTTAATCAGCATACTCAGCCACCTTGGTTATGTGTCTGTCTTCATGTAATATTAGATCATTAAAAACTAAATATGTACTGATGTGTAATTATTTTGCATCCAAAATATCATAAATATTACATATTCTTTTAAAACTCAAGATTTTTTTTTTCTGGCAAAATGTGATATAAGATGAGTAAGATTAGAGATTTTGTTTAAAATCACATAAATAAGATGCACAGCTCATAATAAATTCTTTGAAACTTACTAGCCCCTATAAGTAACATGATTAGTAACTGGTGTAGTATCAAGAAGCACCTTTTTTTTTAGGGGGGCGGGCAATTTTAAAGAACTTTTAAATATTAAAAGTTAAGCTTTAATAATTCAGCACTCCCTTAATTATTTCAATATGCTTGCCTTCAGTTACTATGCATTATCAAAATTGTGTGAAAAAGTAATGAAATTTACATATAATGTGATAAAATATGAATGGTGGATTCTCGTGCTATGTTGAAAAATTGAGCCTTTTTTTTTTTTTTTAAATTAACTGCAGAGTGTTTTTTCTTATAACTGCGAGTAGATGTGTTGAGACTGGTAAGATAATTGTTGAGAAGTGCATTAGGAGCAACATGGGGATTTGATCCTCCCCCTACTCGCTCTGAAACCAATAGTTTAGGAAACTTTGTGCAGGGTTAAAGGTTTTGTGCCGGAGTAATTCTCTGCTAAATTCTAGTTGAGTTTAGTTCCAATTTTTGTGAATTAACTATATAACGATCTGGATGAGGAGTCCATTTCAAGATACTACCAAAAATGTAATATACGCGCAAAGTGTTCCGTAAAAAACGTATTCGTTCCGTTTTTTAAGCTTTCTTACGAAAATAAGTTTTCAAGCAAAAATGTCCCGTCCCTTTTTTTTTCTCCATCGCGTTTTCGAGATTCATATCTTCCCCTCCTAGCATCTTACACTATACCAAAAACTTCCTGGACAGCAAACAGCGTCTATAATATTAGAAAGAAAGAGAAAGTCAACATCATGTGCTTCACCTAAACTTATCAAAAAAAAAGTAAAATCAACCTCATTTGCTTCACCAATACCAGTAAAAAAATTTTAATTAATGTCAAGTGCTTCACCCAACTCTAAAACAGTTAAAACCAACCTCGTGTGCTTCTCAAAAATCAGCAAAAAAAGTTAAATCACTTGCAGAGTCAGCATCATCCACCAATAATAAACGCATGTTGCCGCGGGAAGAAAGAATTTTTCTTACATTAAGCTCAAATATTGATCATTCTTTAGCATTTTTTGTGAAAAATGTGATTGTCATTTATGAAACATGTGATGTTTCTAAGTGAAGAGCCGAAAATTCAGAAGATGAGAAGAGAGTTATCGAATTTTTGTTTTAATTGTTGGCAAGGTTTAGGAAAATATCTGTCATAACTAGCTCTAAATGTGAAATTTGATGTATTTAAATATCGGAAGGATGATAAAGATTTAGTTATAGGATCCGAAACATCAGAATTTGTCAAAGAAAGCGAACTTTTACAGTTCTATTCTTGTGTTAGAAAATATACATCTTGTTGCTCTTTTTCTCTTTTTTTTTTTTTCCCCCGATTCCGTCGCGCGCTGTGTTCCTTATTTTTTTCTTGCTAGGTTGGCAGCTATGTAATAATATTTACGATACAAAAGAAAATGAGGACTGCAGAAATATTATCTAGAGCGAAAAAAAGTCAGTATTATTACAAGGTGAGGCTTACATTAAGTACGAAAGATAAAGAAAATGGGAAAAATGTCTAAATAAATTAGCTAGCCCACGGACGACGTGCAACTAGTTGTTTTCCTCCTTTTTTTTCTCAGGAGGGGGAAACGAATTCCACCCCTGCCTGAAAATATTTTTTAATGAAAAAGTGATGACCGTAGAACTTACTGGAGGGGATAAATGATTTACTTTTTTAATGAAAGCATTTCATTGATCTCCGCAAGGAAGAAATGGGTTGGGGGGGGGGGGGGTCTTCAATCATTTAAAAAAGAATGAAACCTGTATCGAGTTATACTTGCTGAACTAAAATCGCTCAAAGGATATATCGGTATGAACTAGACAAACTTGTGCATGACACAGAACTGATTTACGAAGAAACACCGTATTTTGTTTCTTTTACCTAATTTATTACAAAGCAATCTCCAACTTCTCTTTCTAGCTACTTAGATTTATGGTATGCTGCCCTAACCGATGTATGGTTAGTTCTAGTGGCTTCTTTCAAAGACAGCCACATATCTAGCTGATTGTTTTGGAAGCATACATGGTTATTGAGAAGAATATAAAGAGAAAATCATTTGTTCGTTAGTTTAATATCGTGCATCCCCAAACAGTGATACTACCAGAGACGCTGGATTTTTTTTTTTTTCCCTTGCTCATTTTTAGTATGCAAGGTTTTGACCCCTTGTGGCTGTCACAAATGTCTTGATGGGTTCTGGAAGAGAGACTATAGAATAAAAGTTTTTAAGCAATAAATGGAAACTGAGATTGGTTTATTTTTAACCCTTTGAGATAATTCTCAATTTTATTTCTTTAGAATCATCGGAACAAAACCTGAGCAGATTGGACTTATGAGTCTTGCATTACGATGCACCTAAAAGAAAAAAAAGAGTTGTTAATGAAACTATCAAACTGAAAGGACAATCACAATAACAGCAAAAACCAGATTGTATAAGTTTGAAGTGACTAAAGTGCGTATTTCTCTACAGGAGAACAGCCAAGGTGGTGCTCACAATTTTAAAGATGATTTATTCGACATCTCTACCTTCAAATAACTCTGAAAAAACGCACGAAATACTGAAAATAATTATTTTGTTGTGTCTTTCTATAAATTCTGTTGCTTTATAACATAGATATTAGTGGCGTACATACTATCTATATCAAAATGATTAGACCATAACATTTTTCTTCTAGTCGCTCTGTGTAGCTGATCATTAATATAAAGCCGTTCTTCATGTTAACACAGGTAATGAGAAAATATTTGTGTTTGCCCATATATATGAGTTAGATATCCAATCAGTTGAAATAATTTTGAATGGATTTAGTCTAACACGCTGTAGAGCATTTTCTAGTCGATACTTATTTATTCATGCAATAAAATCGGATTAAATTTAGAAAGCTTTTAAGATGATCTCATTTTAAGGTCTTAAAACACACATATTTGAATTTTGATTTGCTTCTAATACAAAAAATTCTACATATCATCTCTACTTTAATTGTAACTCGGCTGTAGAGTTTTGATAATCAATTGCTCTTTTACTTTAGGCTGTAAGGCTGTCATGGAATAGAATCTAACCGCGTTTGAACATGAATAATGTTTCCCAATTTTTAAATAATCGTGGGCCTTTCTTCTAATAATCAAATAGCCTGTGATTCCCGAAAAATTTCCAAATAAAGCCATTTTAAAAGATACATAAAAATCTAGACATAATGGAGATAGGACTTAGAATCGCATGGACGTTCTTGTCTGTATCACCACTATTAATGATGTCTCGCGGCTAGAGGCTTTACTTATCAATCAACCGTTGTAGCACTGATTAAGAGTTTAGTGACCTTTTTTACCTGTATTTTATGGTTAGCAGTTTGGCACCAGGTACGGCCATTGGCATGTTCCAGCTTTTGGATTGAAAGCTAGACCTGTTTGGCACGACATCTTAGATGCTATTCCATCTACACACTGCCAGAAACTTTTGCACTTCTTTGAATTCTCGTTTGGAAAAATTCCGTTCCTTCTGGGACAGTTAGTGCTGTTCTGGGCGGGCTCTATAAAGAACATGTAAATCATGAATTAGTCAAAATAATTTAAAAAGTTTTGTATTATATGTAAAAATCAGACATAAAAGTTAATAACTACTTTTTATTTTCTTTTTATGCTCGCTTTAAGCTGTTTAAGGTCCAGTGGATTTCCCCAGTTCTGCCTAGTGTTGGTACACAAATAAAAGGCATTCGACTTTAGATGCATGGATCACTCCACCTTATGCAAATCTGCGTTTATACATATTAAAACGGATATTATTATCTGATAATTACATTCCTAAAAAATTAAATTAAATTTTGAAACAGAAAAATTTATTATAGATCCCCAATAGACCCCTGGAATACTACAGACCCTTTTTAAACTTCCATCGACGGGGTCCACCTGGACGCCGTTGGGAATCCCTGCTCTAAAGTAATGTTTTTGAATTAGCTTCTTGGGATCGTTTCACGATTTTGAAAGACATATAATTTGCTTTAAATATAGTTCTCCCGAATCAGAAAATAGCATACTTACGCAAATAAATTCTTTTTCCGCAATTAACGTTGAATGGGAAATCACATCTCTCGTATAAAGGATTGTTGTCTAGGAAAACGAGTCCGTCCTTGCAAAGCTTTTCCTTTGGTTCGCCATTTCGGCACTCGTAGTAAAGATCACACTGTTCGGGGTCCGGATAGTACCCAGAGCTGTCGGGACATTCAAATTGAGCAGAAGCTGGGAAGCGAAAAAAAATTAAAATATTGAAAAATTAATTCCTTACGATACAAAACGAAATCATAAGAATGGCGGGGGAAAGTCAGCCTTCCGCTGCCCCGTCACTCACACTACTGCCACACGGGCCACTTTTACTTTTCCTGTCATTAAAGACGACTAGGGCCCGATCTCGAAAATTCTTTAGATACAATTTTTACAGGCACAACTCGGAATGGGGGCCCCTTAACACTGATGTGGGCGTAAAATTTCCAAAATTGACACAAAAAAAAATAATTATGAATCATTGCGAACGTACCATTTTACCGAGAATTGGCTATTTGAAGCGTAGAAGCCTAGAACATTACCAAATAACAAAAAGCAATACAACATATTGACTTCATCATTAAAACACCAATACAATGCAACCAGAAAAACTTATTAATCCCGTATATACAATACTAGCTGTTTGCCGGGCGTTGCCCGGGTATTTATTTATCTCGATGTTTTTATTACACAGGATAAGGAATGGATTCTACATATAGTGTAAAATTTAAGTAATTTAATTTATAGGTATTTAGGGGCTTGGGGTGCCTTGAGTGGATGACAGATCTGTACTGTTTGTCCGGCATCCTCGAGCCCCACAGCAATGAAAAATGTCACCGAACCTGGGAAATTAACCCTCAACTGCGTATTCAGGTTTTGCTACGTAGTGACTGGTCTTCAGGTGATTCATGGCTGATACCCGAAAGGGCAGGGAGCCGGTAGACTTGACGCATTATGGGTATTTAAAAGTAATTACAGTATACAAATGATAAAGCAAAATTACAAATTCACTTTATTATTAATTTAACTCAAAACTTAACTATAAACAACATTTTTAATTTCCTATATTCCCCCCAGTGACTCCGAAACTATGGATTCGACACTACTCTTGGTCATTTTGGACATTTTATATTCACTCTTTCTTCCCCTCCCCGCCTCCCTCCGATGCTGGGGGGGGGGGGGCTGAACTCTCACTTTAACGGTATCGAGAGTGTCCCTATTCATATCAGTGACCCCTAAAACTATGATTTCGACACTATTCTCGGTCATTTTAGACATTTTATATTCACCCTTTCTTTCCTCCCGCCTCCACCCCAATGCTGAGGGGGCCTGAGCTCTCACTTAAACGGCATCGGGAGTGTCCGTATTCATCTGAGCGACCCCGAAAACTACGGATTAGACACTACTCTCGGTCATTTTGGGCATTTTATATTCACCCTTTTTTCCCCCTCCGCCTCCCCCCCCAATGCTGAGGGGGGGGGGAGCTGAACTCTCACTTTAACGGCATCGGGAGTGTCATTTTTCATCTCAGCGACCCCGAAAACTATGGATTCGACAATATTCTCGGTCATTTTGGACATTTTATATTCATCCCTTCTTTCCCCCACTTCGCCTCCCCCCAGTGCTGATGGGGGCTGAACTTGCACTTAAACGGAGTCGGAAGTGTCACTATTAATCTCAGCGACCCCGAAAACTATGGATTCGACACTAATATTAGTCATTTTCGATTATTTTAATAAGTGCCACCTTCCCCCCCCCCTAGGGGTGCTAGAGGTGTCTTACCTCCCCCCCCCCCTCAGTGTTTCCCGCGGGAGTGAGAACAACATCTGTACAAAATTTCATCTCAATCGGATGGACCGTTCGGGAACGTATAAAGGACACACAAAGAAAAATTCTCTTTTATATATATAGATAACATAGATATTACGATAAACTATATATATGATGAACCAATAAATCAAATTCGAAAGGATATATAAAAATTGCTATTAAAAAGGTAAAATTAAAAAAAAATGAATTGGGATTTTTTTTAAATAAAAATTTGGGGGGGGGGGGGGTTTAGGCCTGGACCAAATGTAAAATCAGGGCCTGCCAACGGCTGGGGTGAAATCCATTTTCAGTTTTCCGGGACGATCGATATTTTGTGCGCAGATCAACAGAGGCATGTTGTTGATCATCCTTACAAACTTCTGAAATGTCAGATTTGTAAAATACGTCTCGATAGATTGTCGTCTATGACCAGTTTGAATGATTAAGTTTGTAAATGCTGTTCAGATAAGATCTCCTGTAGTACTCCGAGCAAGCACTCTTTTAAAAATTTTCTAGCATATCAACACACACACACATACAAACATGTATATATATATATATATATATATATATATATATATATATATATATATATATATATATATATATATATATATATATATATATATATATATACATTTATTTATTAAATTGGAGATAAAATAAATTTTTTCAAACTTATTGCAAATAATTAAGAACTGATTACAAATAGTTGAAAAAAGATTGGTATCATTAAACAGTGAAATTATTGTTTTGGTTTACCTACATCTTATATTTTTCTGACTGACTGACTTACAAACACACACTATAACAAAAAAAGAAATCGACGCACCAAGAGGGGTTGTCCGATTGTAATGAAATTTCGTATGGAAAGATGTTTTTACCGAACATTAAAGTTATTAAAATTTTATGTCCACCAGCGCATCAGAACTGCGAATCTGGCAGATGTATATAAGGAGCGATTCTCGATCTGATGTTCAAAATTCCTGCCGCATTCCGACTGCGGATATCTTACGTCGACTGTAACAATGCCTCGCCGACGGATTTGTGCTCATTACGGGCATATTTCAGAGTTTGAAAGAGGTCGTGTCATCGGACTGAAAAAAAACTGGTAGGGCAAATCGAAGAATCGCTCGACATCTGGGTCGAAGCGATGCAGCGATTAGACGATGCTGGCAAAATTTGGTCAACAAAGGGAGATTTAAGAGTCAGGACGGCAGTGGTCGTCCTCGGACTACAACAGAACGGGAAAGCAGAGCGATTGCCGGATCATATGCCACAGCACCGGATTCGTCGTGATCAACCATGCGACGTGTGACCCATACACAAGTGTCCAACATGACCATTGATAGACGATTGAGAGAGCGGAATCTACCGCTTACTCCACGCGCCTGTACACCGTCAAATCCGATTACACTAGTGCTTAACTCGATCATCTTGGACTGCGCTGATTTTTAAGTCTTACAAACTTAATCATAATCTTTAGTGACAAATCCCGTTTCTAACTGTGTCCTGGCGACCACTGGAGACGTGCCTGGAGACGTCCAGGATAGCGTGGGGATGCTGCCCTTACTATCGCACGCTGCACAGGCCCACAGCATGGCGTTATGGTGTGGGGTGCCATCTCCATTGATAGCCGGACCCCTTTGGTAGTCATTAATGACCCACTTACAGCACAGCTGTACGTAGACGACATTCGGCGACCCGTTTTGTCGCGTTCCTCTTGCGCCACCCCGGACATACTTTTCAACAAGATTACGCCCTGCCGCATACGGCACGTGTTGCTATGAATTGCCTTCAAGCTTGCCGAACACTTCTTTGGCCACCTAGGTCGCCTGATCTCTCTCCCTTCCCCCATTGAACACATTTGGGGCGTGATGGGAGGCGATTGCAACTATTCCGAAATTTTGCCGATTTAACCAGACAGTTGGAGACAATTTGGCAAGAAATCCCGCAGGACACCATCCGGGAACTTTATCAGTCTATGACACACCGGGTGATGGCTTGCATCCAGGCCAGAGGTGGACCAACGCCGGATTGACTTCCTCACATTGTAATGATCAAACTCTGGAATAAATCATTCAATTGTTCTGAAATTTTAATATTTTTTTTTCTGTGCATGTTCTTCACATCTACTAATTTTTGTCTCAGTAGGACGACTCCTTCCTTCTTGATGCGTCGATTTTTTTTTATTTATTTATTTGTTATAGAGTGTACAGGTAGCCCTCCTATAGCACGGCATCTTACAACACGTTTTCGCTCTAACACGGTAGGATAAATTGCGGGAACCCTCGTATAACACTGCAACCTGTAACACGGTTTCACTCTAACACGATAAAAAAATTGCGAAAACCTTTGTACAACACTGTGTTTCTATAGCACTAGATAACATGATTTTTGTTTAACACATTTAAAATCTAATTTGCCTTAAAATAATGACGGAAAGGAATAATGAACTATAGTGGCTTTATATGGAAATGTATAAACAAATTATAATTTATTCCTTTATTACTCTATAAAATTACAAGAAGGCCTCAGCTTAGCTGAAAATCTTGAATCATTTTTCTGAATGCAGACCCATCCGCCGAAAGAAGTCGAAAATTCAAAGTTAAATGTTTTAGAGTTGGGTGAAGCACTTGACATTAATTTAAATTTTTTTACTGGTATTGGTGAAGCAAATGAGGTTGATTTTACTTTTTTTATAAGTTTAGGTGAAGCACATGATGTTGACTTTCTCTTTCTTTCTAATGTTATAGAAGCTGCTTGCTGTCCAGGAAGTTTTTGTACAGTGTAAGATGCTAGGAGGGGAAAATATGAATCTCGAAAACGCGATGGAGAAAAAAAGGGACGGGACATTTTTGCTTGAAAACTTATTTTCGTAAAAAAGCTTAAAAAACTGAACGAATACGTTTTTTACGGAACACTTTGCACGTATGTTATTACATATTTGATAGTATCTTGAAATGGACTCCTCATCCAGATCGTTATATAGTTAATTCACAAAAATTGGAACTAAACTCAACTTGAATTTAGCAGAGAATTACTCCGGCACAAAACCTTTAACCCTGTGCAAAGTTTCCTAAACTGTTAATGGTTTCAGAGCGAGTAGGGGGAGGATCAAATCCGCATGTTGCTCCTAATGCACTTCTCAACAATTATCTTACCAGTCTCAACACATCTACTCGCAGTTATAAGAAAAAAACACTCTGCAGTTAATTTAAAAAAAAAATAAAAAGATCAATTTTTCAACATAGCACGAGAATCCACCATTCACATTTTATCACATTATATGTAAATTTCATTACTTTTCCACACAATTTTGATAATGCTTAGTAACCGAAGGCAAGCATATTGAAATAATTAAGGGAGTGCTGAATTATTAAAGCTTAACTTTTAATATTCAAAAGTTTTTTAAAATTGCCCCCCCCCCCCCAAAAAAAAAGGTGCTTCTTGATACTACAGAGGCTGTTCGCACATTTTTTTAGACGATTTTGGTAAGCGGTAATAAAAAATCGTTTGCTGCAAAAGAAATAATTGCAACTGTACTATGTTTTTAAAAGTCAAAATTATCGTCTGCGGCTTGAAAGTTTTGTTTTTATTCAAAATGGCGTTTTTAACAAAGCAGTGGTTCGAAGGCTACATTTATGCTCTTTCCGAAGAGAAATATGCATACTCCGTTATCCTAAAACGATGTGAGAGTCATTGTTTTGTGATATCTAAAGCGTCGATAGGTAATATCGTCAACAAGAAAGGAAAAAAACGTCAAATTGGAGCCTCAAGTGAGATAAAAATTCCAAACAAGTATCCAAGGAAAAAACGGACATCTTCGACTATTGCAAAGGTACGTTGTTTAATGTTAAAAGAAAATCCCCCTAGTCAAAGGACAGTTGCAAAATCATTAAAATGCTCGGTGTCCACTGTAAACAAAATGATAAACGTTGATTTAAATCTTAAGAAAGTGAAAAACGCAATGTGCATCGTCTTCTTCCAAATCATATCGCTGAACGCAGGACACGCTGCAGAATTCTATATGAGAAACTCTTATCCAAAGAAAAATGGAAAACAATTGTCACAATAGATGAATCATGGGTGTATTTAAATGATTGCAACAAAAAAAGAGCCGTTTATTGTCATAAAAGGTCATATCGCCAATTTTTCTGAATGAAATACCATCGCTTTACCCACAGTGCCATCAATCTGTGAGACTCCATCAGGACAAAGCTAGCAGACACACATCAAAATCCACTGTAAATTTCCTAAAAGAAATGGAACAAAAAACTGGTATCAAGGCCATACCCTTCACTGAAATCCCTACTAAATCTCCCGATGTATCACCTATGGATTTTTGTGCTTTCGGACTTTTAAAATCTGCATTATCCAAACGTCGTCCCAAAACCCTTACGGGACTCTGGAAAGCTGTTCAGGAGGAATGGGATAGAATACCTCTTCTGACACTTCAAAAGGCATTATTATCCTGGAAATTGCGGTGTCGAAAGATAGTTCAGAATAAGGGATGTCAAATAGAACATTTAAAACACAAGAATTTTATGTAATTTAGTTTTGTGAATATAATATACATCGTCTAAAAAATGTGTGAACAGCCTCTGTAACACAGTTTCACACAACACGGCATTTTCTGGGAACCTATCTACCGTGTTATAGGAGGGTTACCTGTATATAATAAATGAAGATAAGGGTCACATAGGAGTCCGGTAGCGGAAGCCTTAAAGTATTGAAATCTATTTACCCAATGACAAACCCCCAAACGATTAGAAACGAAATTTTTATCGCCTCTGATTGGTTTATTTCCGTCTCAGCGTCATCTTTCCTTTGACGATTCCGTTACCGGACTCCTATGTGAACAGGCCCTAATTGCCGTAAGCGAAGCAAAAAATCAAGATGAAGGGAACAAAAAATATTATTTTGTAATGTCTTTTCTTAGATAATACCCGACATTACTGATATGCTGAAAGCTGTGATTCTATAAGATAAACTTCTATGCATCGTATTATACAAGTATCCCACATATACTGCGGTTAAAATTTAAAATAATAAATTCTTAAAAAAATCTGATAAGCTTAAAAGGGGAAAATAAAGCTAGTCTCGTTATTGTCAGTCAGATAGCAAATTAATGATTGCAGTTTGATGAATCCTAAACTTTTATAAGATGATGTGTGTACTTTTAACCATTTGGAAGTCCCTGAGAAGCATATTAATGTTCTACCCTAAAGCAAAATATTATATTTGCACCAATATTTGATTTAAAAAAAATATTTATATATTTATTTTTTGCATTATTCAAGTAATAAACAACCATTTAACGAGATCCAGAGTATATATGTTTAAATTGCATTTAATCAATCTATGTGACCTAAAGTCACATTACAAAGAGTGGAATAAAACTTGCTGATTTAAATCGTAGCAGTGAAATCCATTCCAATGTCACAAACTTCTACATGCTTGAATGAATATTTCGTAGCAGTTCTCAAAACTCCCTGCCCTGAAAATCTATTTCTATGATTTTGTTAGCAGATAATTTTTCAATCGGAGAATTCCAACCCTAATTCGCATATTTACACCTAAGTGTGACATTGAATGTGAGTTATTTCAATATTTCTTGAACGTAGTTGTTCAGTGGTCCATGTCATGTAATAACGTTGCGATAGCTTTAAAAAAAAACGCAGTGAAACTGAAGAGAAAGTGTTCTAATCCGAGATTAAGACGCAAAAATGTTTGTAATTATATGTATAAAAAAATAAGGAATTTTCTTATCTATGAAATAGAGCATATTTTCAATATTTTCTAAGCTATTTGGAGTATTTTTTCAAGTTTCATAACCTGCGATATATATAGTCGTAACTGAATGGAATACATTTAGGAAACGGATGGAATGGATTTAGGTAATAAAAATGGAACTGCCCTAAAGAATCATAAAATAGATTACGAAAATTAAAAGAAGTTTTTTGCATGGAGCCATAAGTAGATTTAATAGTGAAGCTCTGAGTTTGTATGTCATTAAACATTACAGAGAGAGGCACATTATTGCGCCATATTTGATAGTTTTGTTATAAAAGGAATAAGGGTTTTCGCGAGTAACATATATTTTGATTATGCTTCTTAGTTAATTTATCATTAAGATTAGACTACCATAAGAAAGCCTAATTCATATTAAATAGCACTGCTGCCATCTATCGGCTAAAAGAGGCAACTTTTATTTTTGGCAAAATTATTTTCAGAAAACTGCGAAAACTCGTCTTAACTAGCTATTTAACTGGATATTTATTTCTTGAAATTGAAAGTACGAATCACTCTTATTAATTGAAAAAGAATTCATGAAATTTTGTCTCATTTAGATTAATAATTTTCATCAAAATGATTCTGGATAAAACTAGTTATTGTTATGTAAAATTTGAACATTCAATTACATTCTTTAAATTGTCAGTAGTAAATGTATGAACTATTTTGAGTCATTATTATGAATTTTTCTCAGAAAATTATATTAGTAACTTATATTATTTTATCCAGGTTATATTCACAGTTTGACAGAATTCATGACTAGTTTGCCTTCTTTCAAAATACTCTGACATTTTATGTTTGCTTCGATAAAGAATCACTTTATTGGACCCTTACACTGTTTTATTGAAAATAAAATAATTTTGCCATAGACAAAATATATTCAACTTTCTACCGCCAGATGATAGCGATAAAATTTGATATCAATACGATATATATCGTCTAAATTTAATATCGGTTGTTGAGAACTAGAGATATTTACTTCACAAAACGAACACAAAATCTGGACACAAGGAATTACAAGTTGGTAAGGCCGTAGATACTCGTAAAAATAGGAAAAAAAAAACATGTAATATGTCAGTTCGCTTCCATCGTAAGAGACGACGAAGAGGCAAAATCTTAGAGGATTGATTCATTAAAAAGATCTACGTCATGCACGAAAGAGTATAAAATACGAGTACTATATACAGAATCTGGAAAGTGAGATTCCAAAGGCCAACTCATTGCAGAAGTGTTAATTGTATGGTTAAGTTTTAGAGATAAGGGTTGTGCCTCTAAATACATTTAGGACACTTATATAGAGAGTATTTAAAACATTATATAGAGTAATATATAGAATATTTAAATCGTTGTAAGTGTGTGTGTTTGTTTATTCTCTCTCTCTTTCTATATATATATATATATATATATATATATATATATATATATATATATATATATATATATATATACAGTGGTGGGATTCAAATAAATGAACAAAATGTTCTATGTCCTAATGACCATTTTAAGTATACCAAAAGATATACTGAAAGGTAGTTTAATAATAATTCATGCATTAATTACTCAAATAAAAACAATAAAAGAGGTACACAAAACTAGATTATGTTTTAAGAAAGAGTTTTAAAATATTAAATGCCTGACAAATGTATTATTGAAGATATTTCCATACTGCTGTTGGATTAGCGTCCTCACTTGCTATTTTCTTTGCTTTTATCATAGGCTTTGGGATTTATTCTTAACAATCTTTGCACTATAGATGTAGGATTCCATTCCTTTCCGATTAGACAGGACCGGCTGCCCGGTGTAGAGTAGGTTTATTTTTTAAAAAATGTTTGTCCTGTCAACGATGCAGCTGGCTCTCATAAGCAAACGGTTCGCAGGCCCGATACTTACATTAGGGATCGGTTCTACAGAACCGGTGCGAATCGGTTGAATCCCACCACTGCATATATACACACACACAGATACACACACATATGTGTGTGTGTGTATATAATGAAAACTAGCGACAAATAATTATAAGTTTCAGTATGAGCACGTGCATTAAAAGCTGGAGCCTAGTAAATCAAATACTAAGGAATTGTTAGTATTAGCCCTAACACAGTTGGTAAACGTAAGAGTAAAGAAAAATGGTTCTTCTACAGATATATCGTCATCAGTGGCCACTACATATCAGTAGTGACTGCAAAAAGCTACAAGCATACCTCAGCAAAGTTGTTTGAATTCACTCTTTTTTTTGAAAAGCATAGTGTCTAATTTATGCACTCATAGAAAAATAAATCTCGTGTTACCGTATCAGACAGAGGGTGTTGAAAATAATGTGAAATTAATGAAATTTGCAGTCTTAACAAAAATGACACCCTAACGAAAAACGGATTAGCAATAGCAATTTAATAAAGTAATTTTTAATAAAAGGTAAAAGAATACAAAAAAAAATCATTCAGTGAAACAAACTTCAAATATTTTACTTGGATTCCAAAAATTTTACGATATATGTTTTAAAGCATTTTCGATTTTCTTGTGAAAATAGAAAATATTGATAAGTATTGCCTAAACATTTTCTCAAGGTTTAACCTTTTAAAGTTTTTTATTTCTTTCTTCACGAGGCGTAGTCTTAATTTTTTGGAGTAACCTCTACAAGTTTGGATCGTATTAGAAAGAAAGAAAGAAAGAAAGAAAAAAAACTGAACCCAAAAGACAAATTTTCTTTCCATTATGGCATCACGAGTACATCACGTGCTTGTTGTTGCTCAAGTAACAAAAAATGACCTTCAAGGCAAGTTTTGAACCTACACACAAGGCATGAACCTACATCTGCTTCCAGTCGAATTGATTAGCAGGTTTATAATCTTAATCCTTCTATCGTTCCATCGCGGTTAAATGGTGTCACGTATTCAGGTTACCGATGGATGAAAAATTTGAAATCTTAATTTCAAATCTAGTTAACGAGCCTCAGATTCAGTTTCGTAACTAACTAACGTGAGTTGATTTGTACTGGTATGCTATAAATAGGGTAATAAAAGTAAAATAAAAACCTAAAAATTTGCAGTTATTCTTGACTCTTGCTTGCAGCTCTGCACCTACACAATTACCGAAAGCGTGAAATGCAAAACTCCTTTAAAAAATTTTATTGAGGAGGCGCATATATGTCACTCAAGTGAGTATTGTACGAAATAAGTTGGAACACTGGCTATAAACAATGCATGAAATAAAATTAGACTAATTTACAGCCAATCTAAATAGATTGCACTAAAATAAAGTAATATATTTTATAGAACATTTACACAACATTGTATGAAGAAAACTATGTTCTAATCTTCAAAACACGTGTAACAGAAAAAACTGAATAGGTAATTTATATATATATATATATATATATATATATATATACAGGGTGAATCTGAACAAGTGGGCAAAACTTTACGGGGTGATAGAACGCATCTACACGAGCAATATTCATAGAAAGTATGGGCGGAACGTAAACAGCGAGGCGCTAGGTGACGCTGTGAATGTTAATTTATTCTTTAAAATTAACTTTATCTTAATTATTTTATCTATATTCTTTATCTATTATTTTTTATTTTTTTTTAATTTTACCCTTCAACTCTTGAAGGCCTTAAACTTTTAACTTACTCCTTAAGAATTAGTATCCTTAAACCTTAACTACCGTAACGATTTTTTTTTTTACTGAGCACATATACCTTGATGACAATATATCTTGCGACAGGAGTTAAAACCAGCAGGTCCAGGCACTCCACTACTAAAATTCAACAGCTCAGCCCCGTTCCAACGGCGGTTTTCCGTAAATGCTTGGGCAGGGATCCTCCATGACCATTTGGTTGGCCCATACCTCCTGCCACACCGTTTGGACAGCGAATCGTATCACACATTCCTACGAGAGGTGTTGCCGGAGCTGTTGCGTCTGATTCCGACCCCCATCAGGTCGAGAATGTGGTTCCAGCACGACAGTGCGCTGCTTGGATGTGCGGAACAATTTAGATGCAACATTCCCAGGGCGATGGATTGGTCGAGGTAGTCCCATAGCTTGGCCACCAAGATCGCCGGATCTCTCGTGTTTGGACTTTTTCCTGTGGGGACATATGAAAAGCCTAATCTACGAGTACCCCATTGAAACCAATATGGAACTAGTCGCCAGGATCGCCGTTGTTGCCGGCGATATTCAGGAAATGCCTGGTGGCTTCGCAAAAGTGCGTCAATCCCTATCCCTCAGGTGTGAAGCCTGCATTACAGCTGGCGGAAGCTCTTTTGAGCAATTTCTTTGACCATGTAAATCAATTTCATTCCTGTTAATAAAATGTTTTCTTCAGTATCTCCTCTCATTCTTGTGTTAATTCTTTAAATGTGACAGTGGAAAACTACCTTTTAACTACTCACCGTTTGCGTTCCGACCATACATTCTATAACGAATATTGCTCGTATAGCTGCGTTCTATCACCCCGTAAAGTTTTGCCCACTTGTTCAGATTCACCCTGTATATTGTCTATGGCGGCCAGTCATGGTTCCGAAAAAAAAGAGCCAATTTTGTGGGGTGGCCGTCGGAAAGAGGTTTTTTCTAAAACATTGGGTCTATGGGGTCTTTAATTGGTTCTGGACAAAATATGGCAGTTTAGATGGGTAGCCAGCTAGAAAAGTTTCATTGTGTATATATATATATATATATATATATATATATATATATATATATATATATATATATAAATGATGCCCGGTATAAAGGGCTTTTAAGTCAAAAACAGTGATTTTTATGTACTTGCTAATATTAATAAAAACACCAAAGATCTTTTGACTGGAACGAAAATTTGATTATGAAACAAGAGATTTAATATTGTATACAAAATTTATAGAGCGAAGCCTTTTATATCACTCAAAATATTTTTTTTTATCAATACTAACAAGAATCTAAAAATCACTGTTTTTGACCTAAGCCCTTTATACCGGTCATCATATATGATATATATATATATATATATATATATATATATATATATATATGTATGTATATTCATTCATTCATTCCTTCATTTTCCCCCATTTTTGCCAGAATAAAAACTGTGGAGGACTTAACATGGCTGTGAAATACCGTACAGAGGTGGGCATCAAAAGAATTTTTGGGGTTAGAATCTGTGTGAAGCAGCAACGAGGCAGGCACGGTTTGGGAGTTGAAACTCTCCACAGCCCCCACACTTTTTTAATAAAAATTATAAAGCGTTAAAAGCTTTCTTGTTCGTTGTATTTATTTATTTATTTATTTATTTATAGAGTTCAAACATCCCTTTCTCAAGAAGAATATCCTGTCTGCATTGAGTTGGGTCTTATATATTGACTTTAAGTCGATGGGGTTATGTTTAATTGATTTTGGAGTTATTTTAACTTATAGAAATAAAATTTTTATTAAAGGTCGTTTCCTTATAAAGCATATCATTTGACTCAAATGCATAATTCGCTTTTCAGTTTTCTATGGTAATTCCCTTTGGTGTGGGATTAAGGGGAGAGAATATACTCATGTACACAAACACGCGCACACACACTTATAAATGCAATTCTATTATTTATTAACCTTCGAACAAATCATAACAAATCAAGATTTGTCTGACCTAAAATACCTCTTTAGAATTTATTTATTTCGTATGCTAATAATCAATTTCGAATCTACCTTTTCAAGTATTTAAATGTTAAAGTTCCGAGAGAAGAATTAATCTACTATTCACCCTATACTACCACAAAATTTAAAAAATATATAATGAATATTGATTTCAAACCCTTCATTTATTTAAACGCATTATAAAGAAGATCGTCGGAGAAAAATGGTTTCTCAAATACACTTAAAAAATAAAAATACGAGATCATTTTTCATTTACTCTGTGAAAATAATATAAGAAAATGGTGCCAAATCGTATGACGTCATGCGGGAACGAGAGTGCATGACGTCAGATATTCGGCGCTTTTGTTATAATGACCTAAATTCGGAAGAAACATACTGTCATAAAAGTTTAGCCTGCATACCGAAACAAATTGATATTATTATTCTAGATTGAAAAAGATGGAATTCTGTTTACCTGCATGCCAGTGAAGAACTGCAATGAGAATTGTGAAAGTAAGACAAGACATCTTTTTCATCCGCTAAAGTTTGCTCCGAAAAAATTTGTGCCAAGAAGATACTACCTGAGAACAGAACAAGTTTGAAGATATTCTCTAACCCAGCGTCGGCTATGCAGGTTATGAGTAATAATAAGAATAATAAAAAAAGAAGGTTGTGTGCAAGACTGGTTTTATTTTTTCCACACAGTTCAAAAGTCTGGATCAGAGGTCTCAAAACACCGTAACATCCGAAAATTTAGGTAAACGAGGAAAGAAGAAATGTGACGTTTCTGCTTGTTAATGGTCATTGTTTGTCAGATGTGGGTGAAATTCATTGATTGTGAATCATTCATTTTTCCAAGTCAAAATGGGGTTAAAAGGGGGACCGGTTTACCTCTGGGCTTTGGGCTAAAGGGCAGGTTTCGGATGAGAGTTAGTTTTCAGGACCTGAAGCATTATTTCTTTCATTTGGGCTTGGCGTAGCCATTGATGTTATGGGCGGGGGATCTCTATTTCCGAGCAGTATCGAAGAAAAAAGAGAAGAACTAATTTAACTTTTTAATCGGGTCGTGTATGGTAGGCTAGTTTTAAAGAGGTAAGACGCCCTTTTTAAGAAAGTGAAGGCGTCTTCTGCAATTTAAATCAACGGAGCCAATTCGTTTGAAGGATAAGGGCTAAATATGTCATATATATATATATATCGAAAATGTTAAACGATAGGGTGTTGCAGCATGACACATTTAACAAAAGGCAAACAACTGTAAGTGAAGTTTGAATAACATAATGGTAAATAAATTGAGAGAGATAAGTTATAGAGTTGAGCTTTGTCTGGAGGGCAAGTTGGATTTCTGATTGGTGTTTGAAACTGTCAGTGCAGGCTTGATTTTCCTTTTTTTTAAAGGAGTTGGTATTGGAATAAATTTATTGCTTTTTGTAGATAGTTTTGGGATCGGTTTTGAACATATATAAATTCATCACAGCGTTCCTAGATTATAATGAACTATATGATTAAGAAAAGTTTACTTCCATAATAGATATTCTCCCAACAAAATTAGCCACCATTTATCTACACTGTGATACGGTATTCTTTTTTTCATTAGATTATCTCAATTTGAGGAACATTTGATTTCTCAATGGCTTACCGTCGGATAGAACATACCAACTTCTTTAGTTGGAGTCAGTGACTCAACAGTGCGCATCATCTTTTTAGGGACAGAGATAATACAGTGGGGAGACAGAGGGATATCAAATGTTGAGGTGAAGTAAGGATTTTTTTTTTGCTTTAGTGATACTTCATGGCTGTCAGAAAAGAATCATTTATCTTAATTTGAAGTTACAATTAGGTTCTCAGTCAAAATTTTATTTAACAAGGAAGTCTAATTTTACTATTGACACTTCTTATTTTCCCCTGGTTTATTTCCCATTGTGTTCGTTTTTACTTTTGCATTAGTTACAAAAATTTAAAAATATAATTAAAAATAAATAATTATTTATTTTTAGCTATATTTGTATATTTTCATTATGAGGATATGAAGCTTCTGCGCTATCTTTTATTGAAAGGTTTTATAATTTTTTTGCTAGGGTAGGTTTTTAAGTTAAATTGTTTTTAGCAGTCTATGCTCGCTTTTTAATTTTTGTTTATTTTATTTTACATGACAAAAATCTATTTATTTATTTGTGAAAATAAAGACTGATCGTAATGCGATCACTGTTCTGTTGGAAATATGAAAACATAGCTATACCACAGTTTGTTAAGCTAAGGCTCGGCAACTCCCTTTAAATAAAGCCAGTTTAGCTCCAGGAGTTTACTTAAACAGCATTTTTACTATACCTCCGATTGAAAATGATTATGGATTGAAATCCCGATTCCTGTCTTACAAAATCAGTGAACTAACTTCAGTGCTATAGGAGCAGGCGGGCTTTGGTTATTTTCTAACTAGAGATGTTTGGAGGAGAAAGGGGTAAACTTCAAGAGATACCCATAAGCGGATACTAGCAGGGGAAAATGTTTCGTATTAAACTATTTCTAGTTTTATTTTGCACAAAGATTTATTTATTTTTTTTCCGTCAGACGGACCTGAATTAAAATGAACCAATGTTTAGATCTTATTATATTAAAAAAATTTTACAACAGGGAAAAGTGAATTTTTATCCAGAATGTAACTTTGGTGAAAAGTCACTTTGACTATTGTTCCGTTACTTCAAAAGAAGTAGAAGTTTAAAAAAATGCTCGTTTTTCGAACGTTGTCCTGTAAACTGCCCACGAACGATAGGAAATCCCGAAAACAGCAGCAACGGTGGAATGCGTTAAGTAATCACTTAAAAAAAAAAAAGAAAATAAGATAACAAGTGCATCTAGTTTCGACTTTGTAAGTGCGTCTGGTTTCGACTTGAAATAGTTGGAGCGAACCAGTTCAAACTGGTTGTCTCCAACTGACCAGGAAGTAGTACTGTCTACTTTTCCCTTGAGATAACACCTTTCGTCTTTTATTTGAAGGATATTTACTGTGATGTGAGGAGAGAAAGCGGCTGATAAGAGGGAAATAATAAATGCCCCTTTATTGAACTGGACGAGGAAAAATAATCGAATTTATCAAAATAGAAATCTTGTTCTTAATACTGTATTTTTTTCTTCTTTATTTCTCAGAGTTCTATTACCTCGAATATATTAAATACTCTCGACCATAATAACATTCGGTCCTTGAAACATTTTTTGTACTTTTTAGGTATATAAAATCTCGAATATATTATTCGATTATTGTAACGTGTCTGACGAGGTCGGAATAACGTAATTTTTTTTCGTGTTAATTTTCTAATGTCCTTTGAATAACAATACAAAAATGTTTATAACCTTGATGAATTTACTATAAGAACAGCTATAATAAAGAATGTAATCTCAATTTGGGAAGTTTAAAGAAATGGGATCCTAATTATTCGATTTTATCCTTTTAGATATGATTATATGGCAACAGCTTTGAAATACCAAGAAGCACTTAATTGCTTGTTGTAACTTTCGAAATCGCGAAGGGCCTGTTCTCATATAGAATCCGTAAGCATTAGCGTTAGGGCCTGTTCACATACGAGTCTTCGAAGCTAAGCTTGCTAGTCGTTTGGAGGTTTGTCATTGGTTAAATATATTTCAATACTTTAACTCTTCCGCTACCGGACTCCTTTGTGAACAGGCCCTTACTCGTATTGAAATATATTTAACCAATGACAAACCTTCAAACGATTAGCCAAAAAATTGTTAAGGTCTGTAATTTTGTAATTGGTTAAATATATTTTTCTATACGAGTAATGGTGATGCTGACGGCCTGTCAGCGGCTCTTAGGGCCTGTACACATAGATTCTGTCAGCGCCAGCGTTACTCATATTGAAACATATTTAACCAATTAAAAACCTTCAAACGATTAGCTACGAAATTGTAAAGGTCTGTGATTTTGTAATTGGTTAAATATGTTTTTCTGTACGATTAACGGTGATGCTGACCGCCTGTCAGTAGCCCTTAGGGCCTGTTCACATAGATTCCGCCAGCGTCAGCGTTACTCATATTGAAACATATTTAACCAATTACAAACCTCCAAACGATTAGTCACGAAATTGTTAAGGTCTATGATAAGTTTAAAATATATCAACGCGAGTAGCGCTAACGTTGACGGATTCTATGTGAACAAGCCCTTACTCTCGGGGCATACGAAAATTTTGCCGAGGGAAAATGACGTCATTGGTACGTAAACTCTTGATCAACAATAATGTTCACTAGCAGAATTTACAAATATACGTCATAATGACGCCATTTTCGCGCGGTGAAATTATCGTATGCCCAGAGACTAAGGGCCTGTTCACATAGCAGTCCGTTAGAATTAGCGTTAAATTTTAACCAATCATATAGCTGAGCGTATGACATCATCCGTTGACTCATGTATCATCATCCGTGAACACTCCATTGGCCTTTTACACTTACTATATAGGACTGTTGTTTCCGTCAACGACAGCGTTACTCTTATTGAAATATATTTAACCAATTACAAATCCCCAAACAATTAGACGAAATTGTTGAGGCCTGTGATTGGTTTAAAATATGTCAATACGAGTAACGCTGGCCCTGACGGATTCTATGTTAACATGCCCTAAGGCCCATAACGTAATACGCTGTACAGTTTTTCTTAATCGTAGTTAAGGAGCGTGAAGTATAAAAAAAAAGAGAAAAATCAATCTTTCACCAGCGTGTTAAACAATAACTTCGTATTGTAGTCGTGGTTTATATAAGTGTAATGCTTTAACAATATTCCCATGCTCCCACGGTCATTATTAGCTCGGGAAATCAGAGTTTAATGTACTTTTAATCACGAGATACGGTGTGTCATTCTATTTTCTCAATGTTGACATGCAGGATGGTGCCCCGCCCCACATTTCAAGTGATGTCAAGACGTTCCTGTTGGAATCTTTCACTGAAGACCGAGTTCAATGAGTCGCGGTTGTAAGGTTCCCCAACCACTTTGGTGGAACTGAAAAATGTCATTCTACAGACATCGCTGCCATCGAAGCTACACTCCGCTGTAATGGGTTTAGTGCTCGGTGTGAACGAGACTGCTAAAAGCAAACCAAAAGAGGAAGCACAAGGTATACGCGCCTCACTTGCCTATTACCTTGTGCTAGTAGTAATGTTGAACATCTGTTACTTTAAAATAATTGCACAGTCTCATGCTATTGTGATTTGTTTGATTTTCTGTTTGAGTTTGCCTGATTTGCATAAAACGTCTCAGTATGACGTGTGGACGCCCTCTTTCGGTTAGTTTTGGAAACTTTTTTTTACATGGAAAAAAAAATCAAATGTCCCTCTGATCCTATTGGCTCAAACAGAAAAATTTTCCGAGCATTACTTCTTTTATTACGAATTTTTGAACTTTGCACGAATTTATGACGCACGCGGTATAAGCGAAAGCAAATAAGGACCCAGGGCTGGCCCAAAGAAATTTGGAGTACAAAGGCAACAATAATGATGTATTTTTTTGCCTAACTTTTCTTGCTCTCTTTATTGTAAAAAAAAAATGTTGTTGTTGGGCATATATATAAAACAAAATTCTCTTTATAAGTTGGTTTGTTACCTTTATGATACTAATATTTGCAACCAATCCGGACCAAATTTTGTATAATTACTCTCTTACGCCTAGAGAAAAATAAAGGTTATCATGGAAAAGCGGACACTCCGCTCTTCCCCTCTTTGATTCATGTTCTTGACATTTTGCGGTCGCCATAATAAATCCGCAGCTTACATTTAAGCTGCTCTCTCAGCATTACAATTTGATCGCATGAGTAAGAATTTCTGCCATTGGCTCGGTTCCTTAAGGTCGTCTACATGCTCCTAGTAACAGATGGAGTACATTTAAATATTTCCTCCACGTAAGGTATATGGTAAAATCTTGTGTTTCGCAACAAAAACATTATTTTAATATAAAAACTACGTTCCAGTTATATATGTTGTATTTAATATAGCAGAACATAATGATGCAAAGTATGAATTTGTAAAATAGCATTAGTGTTAATTACCGTATTTTGCGGACTATAAGTCATAAAAACGCATTAGTAGATTTTTTTTACATAAAAAAATCGACTTAATATTGGGGTGCGTCTTGTGGTCCGAAGATAACATTAAAATAAAATGAATATTTTATTATACATATTAGATATATTTATTATATATGTAATACTAGCTGAATACCCGTGCTTCACTACGGAGTACATTCAAATTAAATACAACGGTCAATGTATGCAATTAATGCCAAATATATATATATATATATGCAAAATAATGTAGAAGAAAATATTCAAATAAAATATAAGGGTCAATGTATGCAATTAATTTGTATGTTTAATATCCATAAAAACTACTAATTTGAGTAAAATTCTTAAAAAACTTCCGTCTCAATTAGTCTAATGGTTAAATTTTATGTTTCACCGTATTTTAATTTTTTTTGTGAATTTATTTCTTTGTTCTGCACGTGACGCAAAATTGATTTGAAGTATCACAAAAAGAAAAGAAACCCGTGATCAGCATTTAATAAATTAAATTCTAAACATTAATCTTTAAAAATTCACCAAAAATCAGAAAATGGAGATAAAAGATTCGAAAATGATTTCATTTTAAAGGAATTTTTATGTTCTTTCTCTTGATATAATTTTTTAACCCTCAGATTATTATTTTAAATGCAAACTTTAAAGACTATTACAAAAACAGCTTAAAAGTTTAATTTTAAAAAATCTAAGAATTTTTCAAAACTCTCTTAGTGCACCCCTACACTATAAGAAGAATCGCCATGCAAAATTTCAGCCCTTTAGGTCCAGCGGTTTGGTCTGTGCGTTATATTCAGTCAGTCAGTCAGTTACGGAAGTGTTTTATATATATATATATATATATATATATATATATATATATATATATATATATATATATATATATTATTTATTACATTATTTTTTATCTTTATTAAGTAAAAAATTGAAAACATCTTTGTATACCTAACAAAATACAAAATATTCCCTTCTAAAAATCCTCCCATAAATTTGAGGTGCGTCGTCCAGTGCGTCTTATGGTTCGAAAAATTACCATGTTTTTATTAACTTGCTTTCTTGTTTGTGTGTGTGTTTGTCCAGTACAAATATTGCAATCGATTTTTAACTAACTTCCCGACTAGCTAGACATTTGAAACTTTTAGAATAGCTCAGAACACGATGACAATGCATTATTTTAATACTTTTGGCCATCTTTAAGCCGCATTGAATTCATTTTCAGCTAATTTTGTTTTGTAGACTGGTGCAGCCATCTATCGGCCGGGACGGGAACGAAAAGTTAAACGCAAGTTAACTTTTCCAATTAACTTCATTTTCTTTCAAGTTAATGGGATAATTCATGAAAAAAATTTTAAAAAAGTATTTATTAATGCATAGAATTGTCAAGTTTAAATGATTCAACAGAAAATTTAAAAACATGGTATATAAAAAGTTCTTTTTATCTTGTAATTATTATTAGAAAATTTAATGCAAAATAAAGCTAGTTGAAACAAACAATTAAAAAATGTCCTTAATATAAATTGAATAACTAAGCATCGTGTCTTATATTAGTAAAGTTACTTGAATTTAAAACTGTTGAGTAGATTGCTAATTTCTTGCAAATAAAACGTTAAAATTTAAGTTCGATTATGATTCAGCAGGAAAATTCTACTTGCTTCGAAAGAGATAAATTTTCTGAATTTCCAACAAAAAAATTGTAGGCATCCCTTAGCACTCGATGCTTATAAGGCGGTACTTGCTTGGCACGAGAGCTGATACCGTGTTTACGCAAGAATCTGTCTTTCCGAATCAGAATTCTTGGATTTCCCCCGCTATGCTATAATCTTCCTTTCTGGGATTCTAGTTGGACTATTGAACCGGAGTTTCTTCTGCAGTTCGTCCTTTGATAAGATTCGAGGAGGCCTTCGCAGGTTACTGCTATTAATAAACCTTGACACGCTGGGCGTTTTCTCTCCCAACATGTGACCCGAGAGAAAATTTTTCCTTCGTAGTTCTCAGAGTTGCACAAGAGGATAAAATGTGGGCTTCAGTTATTAAGACAACATAAAATTTTAGCTCTAAGGTGCTATTGCTATCGCTTTGATAGATTTGCGGTTCCACCATTTTTCAAGTTCGCCTGAATAGCCAATGAAACAAGTAATATAGCCAGGACCGTGCGGATCAGTTGGGACGCCTGAAGCAAGTTTTGAAAACTTTTTTTTTTCAAATATTTGGAGAGAATATAAGTTATGAACGTATCACTATTAGAAATAGTTCATTTAATAGATTAACGGACTTTTCAGGAAAAATATATATTAAATAAAAGGAAAAATTGTTTTGTATTAAAAAATAAACAAAAATTACGGAGCGTGAAAAAAGCAGAGAAAAAAAAATTAATATGATTTGCTACGTAATAATTACTGAACCATTCTTAGAGCCTTTATTGCAGTAAATTGCTTGATGGCATCTCTATGAGTTATTTTTTTAGGTAGAGTAAACAATAGCGCCCTTTACACGTACGCTCTTTCGCGAGTGCTTGGAGCCTACGGGATTGCGCGCGGGAAAACTTGCAGTACGCTCCAAAGCAACTTTCCCTTCCTCTCCGACACCTTCACACGTGCACTTAATCGCGCGGGATTGTGGTTTCACGCGGGAAAGAGCATACGTGTAAAGGCCGCTATTTCGTAATTTTACTATGTCGCTAATTTGATGTCTCAGGTGGACGGTTCGTCGCCTCACCGAATCACAGTTCACTTGAATTAATTTTTTTTTTTACTTTTAATTGCCAAAAAATCCCCCAAAAATCAGTACATCTTCAAATGATCTATTTATGATTAAAAAATTTGAATTAAAAGTATGAAAAATAGAAAAACTAGAATTACAAGATAAAAAGAACTTTTTATATACCATATTTTTAAATTTTCTGTCCAATCATATAAACTTGACAATTCTATGTATTAATAAATGCTTTTTAAAATTATTTTTTATGAATTATCCCATCAACTTGAAAGAAAATGAAGTTAATTGGAAGTTAACTTGCGTTTAACTTTTCGTTCCCGTCCCGGCCGATAGATGACTGCACCAGTCTACAAAACAAAATTAACTGAAAAAAAATTCAATGCTGCTTAAAGATGGCTAAAAGTATTTAAATAATGTATTGTCGTCGTGTTCTGAGCTATTCTAAAAGTTTCAAATGTCTAGCTAGTCGGGAAGTTAGTTAAAAATCGATTGCAAGATTTGTACTTGACAAACACACACACACACACACAAACAAATAAGAAAGCGAGTTAATAAAAACATGGTAATAATAATTAAAAATTAGACACAGCCTGAAACATTTCTTTTCAGTGATTCATTTTTTAGTGAGAATCACGCTGTGTTTACATCGTAAAATATGGCGGTTACGTTTTGTTCCGTGCAGTATGGATTTAGAATTGAAATATCTTTAAAACTATTAAAGTAACAGAATAAGTGTATGCAGAAGAAATGATCAGCTTTTATAGCATTTCTAAATATGTAAAATTTATGTACTTTCTTTAAAAAAAATACATCGATTTTAACTTTTAAAACATGGCAGTTACGCTTTGTATCGGTGGAGTATGTATTTAGAATTGAAATATCTATAAAACTATTAAAGTAACAGAATAAGTGTACGCAGAAAAAATTATCAGTTTTTAAAGCTCTTTCCAAATATGTAACATTAGCCGGGCTTTCGCCCGGCTATGCTCGGGCCATCCGTCCACCAGACAGACGGCTTTGAATTGATTGATTGACAGGGTGAATTTTCATAAGAGGCACTATTAATTGGCAGTCCCCCTCCACACAAAACCACAAAAGAAAAATTTGCTATTCGAATTAACACCAACCACCACCTGGTATGATATAAGCGTATCTGCATTACAAAAAGATAAAATTTCATGTGAAAAGAAATCGGCTGGCCTATATTCCTGCAATACAAAAATTCAAATTTCCTGAAATTTGCGTTATTGGTGACATAATAATGCATTGTACATTGAAATTATATGAGTGCATGTATTAGGCAGAATTGCACATGTCTATGTTGCGATATATTCTGTATTCGGTTAAGTCAAAAGATAAGCACAATTGAAATATTAAACAGGCTTACGGAGCATATGGTACTGTGGGAAAACAAATAAACTTCTCAATGAACACCAAAATTTCCTAAATATAAATATTTATATAAGAAAATGTGAATATGCACTTTTTAAATATTTTAGCGTGTAATCAACAAAACAAAGAAATGGTGAACTTCATACAAAAATATCGTAGTAGAATATTTATCTAAAAGCAGAAACTAAACTAATCAGCAAAGAAAGAAATACATGAAATATGAACAGTTTTGGAAAAAAATCGGTAAAATGAAAATAAAAATTAAAGAATTATTTGTTGTTTGGGCAGTTCAAACATGATTCGACACTCATGGACAAAAAAATTAGCGCACCAAGAAGAAGTCGTCAAAATGAAACGAAATTTTACATACGTATTGACTACTTTGATATAAGTAAATGATAAGAAAATCAAAGAAAAAGGATAATTTATTTCAGAGAAAAAGGCAAAAGAACGGAGGAGTTAATACTCCGTTGGACCCCCTCTAGCACGAATGCACGATGCGATACGATCGGGCATTGAGTCATACAAGTTCTGTATGATGTCTTGAGACATTTCGTTCCATATTTGCTGTAACCTTGCCTCTAGTTCGTTCAAACTCGTGGGATGCCCAACTCGTCGTCCCAAATGATCCCAGATATGGTCGATTGGAGACAAATCTGGGGATCGGGCAGGCCAAGGAAGGGTAGTAACAGTGCGGAGACAGTCTTGTGACTCCCTTGCCGTATGAGGCCGAGCATTGTCTTGTTGAAAAATGGCTCCTGGGAGCCGTTGCATGAGTGGCAACACATGTGGTTGCAGGATTTCATGAACATACCGCTGGGCTGTCATGGTGCCACGGAACAATATTAGGGGTGACCGTGTATTGTAGGCAATGGCACCCCATACCATCACACCAGCTGTGGGAGCGATGTGTCGCTGTACAGCAAAGGCAGGATTGAAGCGTTCACCACGGGCTCTCCACACACGAACACGATTGCCATCACTGCCGAGATTGAATCTGGATTCGTCGCTAAAGACGACCTGGTTCCATTCCGCTGCAGTCCAGTTTCCTCGTGCGCGGCAAAACTCCAAACGGAGGCGTCGATGGGTGGGCGTCAAGGGCAGCACACGTAATGGGCGCCGCGATACCAACTGTCCTTCAGCCAGGCGCCTTCGTATGGTTCGAGAAGACACAGAGGCCCCTAGTGAAGGTGCTACCTGTGCCTGGATGGCGGCCGATGAAGCAGTTGGCTGTACGCGTGCATTTCTTACGATGTGGCAGTCTTCTCGACGACTGGTCTGTCGAGGGCGTCCTGAGCCTTGTCTTCGTGTACATGACATCTCTCGGGTCCACTGGTCAAAACACCTCCTCACAACACAATCAAAGCGGCCTAATTGACGAGCTACTCGCCTAGCTGACCACCCAGTTTCCATCATCCCGACGATTCTCCCCCTCTCAAACTGCGACAACTGCTTATATTGTCTTCGAACACGGCGTAATGGCATGTCTATCTCAGATCTTCCTTTGTAAATGATTCAGCACACTCAAACAAACTTTGGTTACCTGTTTTATACTCCACAGACTACGATGTTCAATGCCCTCTACCGGCTATACGTAATGCGCAATCACGCTGCATTTCTAATCATTTGCATATCTCCCCGACATGTACCTTCATTGCAAGTTTCGTTACGATCCCGCAATTATTTCTTGGTGCGCTAATTTTTTTGTCCATGAGTGTATATATCTAAAATCAAAACTGAAAACCACGTATAAACAAAACTGAAGAAATATAAAACTATGAAATGAGAACAAAAAGAATCTTATGTCACATGTTCACGTTTAATGATTCAGCAACCTCTCAAGAAAGGATATACGGGCCTACGGGCCTAGTCTCAGGCCTTTCGAAAAGAATTCGCTATCGAGAAACGTCAAAAATGACGTCACGATGAGGACGTTCTCGCAAGCTAGAAGAAAATCGGTAGTCTCAGGCCATTTCTCGGGAGCTAAACTCACTTCCTTTGTCTCACTTAGCGGGTAAAACTTTCCACCAAATTTGAATCGGTGAGAATGTACTTCGCTTTCTAGTTTAAGATGGCTGCCGATTTCGTGTTGATTGTGTTCAAATGAAAGTACGTTCAGCACTTTAAGTCCAGCGGTTTGGTCTGTGCGTTATCTGTCAGTTAGTCACGGAACTGTTTTATATCTATATATATAAAAGAGCTCGTCTGTTTGTTTGTCCGCTATAGAATCTTAGACTGTTTCACCGACCGGGACCAAATTCGGCACAGTTAATGTTTAGGACCCGAGGAAGGCAACGCAGCAAAACCAAATTTTGGGGCTAAATTAGTTTTTTTTTAAATTGATTTTTTAATGATTTTTGTCAATTTGTTGGCCAACAATGTGCGAATGCAAAATAAAATTGCCGTAAGCAGTTGCCATTCTTCATTATACATAAACGTCAAATCCAGCGCCACGCACGCTAGCGTAATATATCAAGAGATAAATGAAAAATATACCCATGTGGTGACGTCAAACTTTATCTCTTTTGAATTATTTATTAATAATTGAATACCCAAATCGAAACACTTGACACTCGAATCACAGTTCACTTGAATGAAAAATTTTTTTCGCTTTTAATTGCCAAAAAATCCTTAAAAAATCAGTATATCTTCAAATGATCTATTTATGATATTTATGATTAAAATAGAAAAATAATTAAAAATTAGACACATGATGAAACATTTCTTTTCAGTGATTCATTTTTTAGTGAAAATCACGCTGTGAATGAATCATGCTGTGTTTACGTTTTGTATCGGTGGACACAAAACATAAACATTTAGAATGTGAGTATGCATTTAGAATTGAAATATCTCTAAAATTATTAAAGTAACAGAATAAGTGTAAGCAGAAAAATTATCAGTTTTTAAAGCTCTTTCCAAATATGCAACATTTATGTACTTTCATGAAAAAAAAAAATACATCGATTTCGACATTTTCAAATATGGCCGAATTTTCATAATGGAAGCCCGGTTCACCCGGAATTGTGACACGACAGACATAGCATTTGCTTTATTTATATAGATTTATATAGATTTATATAATTTCATGAAAAAAAAAATACTTCGATTTCGACATTTTCAAACATGGCCGAATTTTATAACGGATACAATACCGGAAACGGTCTACCCGGAATTATTCCCCGACCGACAAAGTTTTTCTTTTATTTATATAGATTATTAAAACTTATGAAATGCCTGGACAAACAGTTTTATTCTTTTTATTGCACGTATTTTGTAATGATTTCCTCTCCCCCACCCCATTTTTTGTTATAAAGGTATGCATTCAATATGAAATTTTGTTTTTAAAAAATTTAAAATTTAAATTTTAAAACCTGTTTAGTTTTTAAAATAGCTGTCGAACCGATATCTCTATTTTCATATTTTTTTCTCTTTTGTGCGTAGAAGATGGTTAAACATAATATGTCATCAGGATTCGAAAAAAAATTATTTATAAAACATTTAATTGCTTTGAATTTAAAACGTGCTTCAGGGAAAATATTTCAACCTAACCAAAACTTCCGTGGACGGTTGAATGAAATTGGAACAAAGGACCGCGGCTGGAATATTATGATTAACGTGCAAGGAATTTAGATATATCCTTGAAGTACACATGTACAGCGTAGATGTCTATGTATAAACAGTACAGCATTAAATTTTGTTTACTTGGTTCTCTAATCATCACAGAGGCAGTCGATTCGTGTTATTTGAAACTAAAAGTTGTATGATATGTTTTCAGTCAAAGAATTATTTATATGCTTCTTGATGTAGACGTCAATGTATAAACAATACAGCTTTAAAACTTCCTAATTTCGCTAAATCATCGCAAAAACGGTCGATTTGTGTTATTTGATTCTAAATATCTCTTGCTATAGGATATGCTTTGAACCCCCCCCTCAAATATATATATATATATATATATATATATATATATATATATATATATTTCAGGTAGTCTCCTCTAACGAAACTACCGCAGGTTATTACCGTAAGATTACTTATAGTTGCTTACCTCTTTTTTTTTTTTTACACATTTTGGTACTTTTCTGTTTAACTGTTTACTGCTACTGAGTTTGGTGCGCTGCCAAAATTATAACTCGCGACGCAGGACAAATTTTTTCTCTCCGTAGGACCATTATTGAGGAACGTAATCCTACGTTAATATTAATTTGCTTTTTGGAGGTCATTAAGAAAAGAGAAGAGAAATTCCTTCCCTTCCCCTCAACCTAAAAAAATAAATTAATAATTAAGTAAACATTAATTTTCTTAGGGTTGAATAATTTAGTAAGGCATTCTTTTCATACTATTTTGAATGTTAAGATTTATCAAACTGTGGAATACAATTTTTCTACAAAATAATCAGCTTATGTTAAAAGACATAAGGGTTTGGCATTTGGTAAGCACCTTTTCCCCTAACATCTTGCACCAGATTTATTTAAATAGTGCAGGAGACATTTAGCAGAAACTGGGCTACCAACAAATCTTAGTATGGACCAATATGGAAAAGGCCCATGACGTCACATACTGGATTGAGAACGATAATATGATTGGAGAAGAAGGTCTAGAAAAAGGTACAATTACATTAGTGGTTTTTTACATTAGTAATTGTATAATCAGTATTATCCAATAACCCTTATTGTATAATCCAATAACCCGTTCGTGAAAATAAGGGAATGCATTTCTTGGAAAATTACGGCCTGTTCACACTGAATCCGGAGTGTTACGTAGCGTCAGCTTGAAAAATGTTACCTAATCACAGAGCTCAGTGCATTAACCACGTTATGCGTTAAACCAATCACATGTCACGTCAACAATCTCGGAGCCAACGAGAGTAACACAACGCAACTCTCCGGATGCAATGTAAAGAAGACCTTACTGCCCTGTTGGTGTTAGGCGCATTATAGTGAAGATGGAATTAAATCTGGCATTATCTATATACTAGCGGCCAGTCCCGACTTTGTCCGGGTTGAACAAAATATTATACCAATAAATTTCAAGTTGATAGCCAATAAATTGTAAATCTTTTTTACCTTAAATGTCGAATAAAAAGCGTAGTTCCAAATGTAGTTTTCTTCAATAAACCCTTTAACGTTGCCAGTTTCAAAAATCCTTTTTTGTATTTATCAATACCTCCTCTACTTGAATCTTAAAAATATTAAACCTTTTCCTTACGGGGTGGGATAGCATATATCCGAAGCACATACTCTCGAAAAATACGGTGTGATGTCGGCAGAGATATAGTCTCGAATTCCACTTCGTTGTGACTTTCCTAACGTCTTTGCCCCCAAAGAACAATTGGGTGACATTCTGGGAACGGAGGGCGTATCTTGCCGAAAAGGACTGATTAATAATCTTTTGTCGTTCTAGCTAGAGGCTATTTCTTTTCAGGCGAAAGACATCAAAAGAGTAGTTCACCCGCGGTTCATCCATTTTCAGCTTTTTGAGAGATGAAAGAGGCACGGAGTCCCGATGCACTACTGTTGAAATTCTTCTTCAATAGTAAGAAAGCAATAAGAAAGAAATTAACCACTCTTTCCCCTGACCCCCCACGCTGAATGTCCAAGTAAAATAAGGATAGGAAGTAGATAACATTTTCCCGTTGTAAAGAGCGATTTCGAAAAACGGACCCCGTAAGCTAAAGGGTTTTGCTATGGTTACTTGACTGCGATTGACAAAGGAAGAGATGTATGGTACATTTTAATGTACAAAAGTTGTACATTACGCTCAACATACAAAATCTGTTCTCTCTCTTTATATATTATTATAGAAGTATATATACACATTGGTATCCCAAAATTAGAATAAGAGATGAAATAAAAATACAAAAATAAAAAAGGATTTTAAGTAAAGAATTTTTTTAAAATTATTTTAAGCACCTAAAATAATATTCAAATTAATATTACGTTATTTATTAATTAAAGTTAATTTTTTAAAAGATAGAGGTGTGCTTGATACCGTAGTTTTATTCAAAAATAAAAAAAGGATTTTAAGTAAAGAATGTTTTTTTAATTATTTTAAGCACGTAAAATAGTATTCAAATTAATATTACGTTAGTTATTAATTAAAGTTACTTTTTTAAAAGAGAGAAGTTAAGAGATGAAATAAAAATACAAAAATAAAAAAAGGATTTTAAGTAAAGAATGTTTTTTTAAAAAATAATATTAAAATTTTTTTCAAACAATATTCCTAAAATAATATTGAAATTAATATTACGTAAGTAAATAATTAAAGTTAATTTTTTAAAATAAATAGGTGTGAAGGAGAACATCTAGGTTCGAACAACTATCGTCAGAACAGAAGCCCACCGCGATAGCAAAACGATAAGGATCGTTGAAGACTTCGGCACAAAAAACGGTAGAGGACAGTAGCGGTAAAAATGGTGATTGTTAGGTTTAAGCCCCTAACTTTATTTCTATTGATCAGATATACATAATATATAGCCTATGTCCATCTGGAATAATGTACCTTTCAAATAGTGAAAGAATTTTTCAAATAGGTGCAGTGGTTCTGGAGATTACCTTCCACGTACGAAATCGCTCTCTCTTTATATATAAGTACTAGCGGCCCGTCCCGACTTTGTCCGGGTTGAACAAAATATTATACCAGAACATAGGCTAGTTTCGAACCGCTAACGTCAGAACAGAAGCCTACTCTTCAGAAGCCCACTTTATTCTCAGCAGAATAAAGTAAGCCCCTAACTTCAGAAGTAAAGTAAGCAAATAACTTTATTTCTACTGATCAGATATACATAATACACTCATGGACAAAAAAATTAGCGTACCAAGAAGGAGTCGACAAAATGAAACGAAATTTTACATACGTAATGACTACTTTGATATAAGTAAATCATAAGAAAATCAAAGAAAAAGGATAATTTATTTCAGAGAAAAAGGCAAAACAACGGAGGAGTTAATACTCCGTTGGACCCCCTCTAGCGCGAATGCACGATGCGATACGATAGGGCATTGAGTCATACAAGTTCTGTATGATGTCTTGAGACATTTCGTTCCATATTTGCTGTAACCTTGCCTCTAGTTCGTTCAAACTCGTGGGATGCCCAACTCGTCGTCCCAAATGATCCCAGATATGCTCGATTGGAGACAAATCTGGGGATCAGGCAGGCCAAGGAAGGGTAGTAACAGTGCGGAGACAGTCTTGTGACACCCTTGCCGTATGAGGCCGAGCATTGTCTTGTTGAAAAATGGCTCCTGGGAGCCGTTGCATGAGTGGCAACACATGTGGTTGCAGGATTTCATGAACATACCGCTGGGCTGTCATGGTGCCACGGAACAGTACTAGGGGTGACCGTGTATTGTAGGCAATGGCACCCCATACCATCACACCAGCTGTGGGAGCGATGTGTCGCTGTACAGCAAAGGCAGGATTGAAGCGTTCACCACGGGCTCTCCACACACGAACACGATTGTCATCACTGCCGAGATTGAATCTGGATTCGTCGCTAAAGACGACCTGGTTCCATTCCGCTGCAGTCCAGTTTCCTCGTGCGCGGCAAAACTCCAATCCGAGGAGTCGATGAGTGGGGGTCAAGGGCAGCACACGTAATGGGCGCCGCGATACCAACTGTCCTTCAGCCAGGCGCCTTCGTTTGGTTCGAGAAGACACAGAGGCCCCTAGTGAAGGTGCTACCTGTGCCTGGATGGCAGCCGATGAAGCAGTTGGCTGTACGCGTGCATTTCTTACGATGTGGCAGTCTTCTCGACGACTGGTCTGTCGAGGGCGTCCTGAGCCTGGTCTTCGTGTACATGACATCTCTCGGGTCCACTGGTCCCAACACCTCCTCACAACACAATCAGAGCGGCCTAATTGACGAGCTACTCGCCTAGCTGACAACCCAGCTTCCATCATCCCGACGATTCTCCCCCTCTCAAACTGCGACAACTGCTTATATTGTCTTCGAACACGGCGTAATGGCATGTCTATCTCAGCTCTTCATTTGTAAATGATTCAGCACACTCAAACAAGCTTTGGTTACCTGTTTTATACTCCACAGAGTACGATGTTCAACGCCCTCTACCGGCTATACGTAATGCGCAATCACGCTGCATTTCTAATCATTTACATATCTCCCCGACATGTACCTTCATTGCAAGTTTCATTATGATCCCGCAATTATTTCTTGGTGCGCTAATTTTTTTGTCCATGAGTGTATATAGCCTATGTCCATCTGGAATAATGTACCTTTCAAACAGTGAAAGAATTTTTCAAATTGGTGAAGTGGTTCTGGAGATTACCCTCCACGTACAAAATCGCTCTCTCTTTATATATAAGTATAGATAGATATAAAACAGTTCCGTAACTGACTCCGACCGACTGACATACAACGCACAGACCAAACCGCTGGACCTAAAGGGCTGAAATTTTGCATGGCGATTCTTCAAATAGTGTAGGGGTGCACTAAGAAAGATTTTTGAAAAATTCTTCTTAGATTTTTTTAAAATTAAATTTTTAAGCTGTTTTTTAAACTTTTTTTACGTTTGCATTTAAAATAATACATTGAGGGTTATAAAATTTATATCACGAGAAAGATCATAAAAATTCCTTCAAAATGGAATTTTTTTCGAATTTTTACCTCCATTTCCTGATTTTTGGTGAATTTTTAAAGATTAATTTTTAGAATTTAATTTATTAAATGCTGATCACGTGATTTCTTTTTCTGGTACTATAATAAATTTATCGTCACGTGCATAACAACTAAATAGACAAAAAAATATATTTTTTTTCCTTTCTAATGCAGCAGACGATTAGATATTATCCAAAAAAATATCCCTTACGATTTTTTCTAAATATATATATATATATATATATATATATATATATATATATATATATTTTACATCAATTGTATACATTGATCGTCGCATTTATTATAAATATATATATTTATTTTTTTTGGGGCATTAATTGCATACATTGACCGTTGTATTTAATTTGAATGTACTCCGTAGCGAAGCGCGGGTTTTCAGATAGTTTATCTATATATATAAAACAGTTCCGTAACTGACTCATTCATTCACTGACTGACTGACTGACTGACATACAACGCACAGACCAAACCGCTGGACCTAAAGGGCTGAAATTTTGCATGGCGATTCTTCTAATAGTGTAGGGATGCACTAAGAAAGATTTTTCAAAAATTCTTCTTAGATTTTTTAAAATTAAATTTTTAAGCTGCTTTTTAAACTTCTTTTACGTTTGCATATAAAATAATACATTGAGGGTTATAAAATTTATATCACGAGAAAGATCATAAAAATTTCTTCAAAATGAAATTTTTTTCGAATTTTTACCTCCATTTCCTGATTTTTGGTGAATTTTTAAAGATTAATTTTTAGAATTTAATTTATTAAATGCCGATCACGTGATTCCTTTTTCTGGTACTTTCAATAAATTTATCGTCACGTGCGTAACAACTAAATAGACAAAAAAAAAATATTTTTTTTCTCTTTCTAATGCAGCAGACGATTGGATATTATCCAAAAAAAATGCATATCCCTTACGATTTTTTTATAAATATATATATATAGATAGATATATATTTTACATCAATTGTATACATTGATCATCGCATTTATTATAAATATATATATTTATTTTTTGGCATAAATTGCATACGTTGACCGTCGTATTTAATTTGAATGTACTCCGTAGCGAAGCGCGGGTTTTCAGCTAGTTTGTTCATATGTCGCATTGAAGTCTCAGTAACAACAGCGAAACAAACTCCTGACTTTTTACTGAATATTTTTTTCTAAAGCGGAGGCACTTGTCGTCAAACATTCGCCTATACTACGCCACAGTTTACTGTCCATTTTATTATGGGGGCACCATACAGGCGGACAGGATTACCCCCAGCATTATCCTCAGCTCCGAAAACCAGCGCGCTGTACCACAGGGTCGCCACAAGCTCACTTTTCAGTGAATATATGGCATATTTATTAGCTCATATGTCGCATTGAAGACTCAATAGCAAACATCAAAACCACCTCCTGACTTTTCAGTGAATGTGTAAAAAATGGCAATCATGGTTGTTGTTATTGTCGTGTCTAGGGACAGTACAGAAGAGAAAAGAAGAAGATAGAAAGAAGCACTATCCCTAGACGAGAGGTGCATTGCCTCGAAAGAGGTTGGACTTCTACTTGTTGGTCCGCGGAAGGTATTTTTTCCCTTCTACCACCAAATGGAAATTCCAGTGGGAGCACTCCCCTATCGGCGACCTGGGGACGCGCCCTCTAGGGGTTAAAGGCTCCCCAGAGGGAATAGTCATGGTATTCCAAAAGTTTAAAAAATGATTTTTTTTCTTCGTTTACTATTTATATGGAACTAGCTGAATGCCCGTGCTTCGCGACGAAATACATTACTAACATCTATCATGTAAATTGGTTATTTCATTTCAATTAATTTTAGTAGTAAAATGTTGTCATTTCTCAGAGAAGTTCACCATGTAATTTAACGACCGTGATCTGGCATTATATATGGATTTAAGCGTTTATTATTTCGAGAATTTAAGCCCCAATTTTAACTCCTTTGAAGGTTAGTGTTTTTTTCCCCAAAAAATCTCAGTAAGCACAAAGAGCACAAGGAGAACCCCAACGCAAAATTCCTAGTCCTTATAGTTCCAGAGATGCAGTGATCAGTCAGTGAATGATATTTGGCTTTTATATGCATAGATTTAAAGCAGAAAAACTTAATACACAGGAACATATTGAAAAAACTCGAATTTACAAAATTTTTTAACTCCTCCTGTTTCAGGCTTATTTTAATGTAACTCGGTATGTATGTTTCTTGAGCCGTATCTTCATTCAAAACTAATCCAGTTGAAATTCAACATTAAATACGCGTTTTAGAATTTTATTTGGGAGCTTAAGCTCCCTTTAACTCCCTTTTCCATAAAGTTCGAAAATTTATTTTAAAGATTTATTTGCGAACACCTAGAGCTTAAGAGGAACCACCATTCAAAATTTCAGCTTCCTAGGCCTTGTGGTTCCAGAGATACAGTGATCAGTCAGTGATTGGTAATTGGATTTTATATGTATGGATCAGCCGTACTAAACCTCTTTTTCTCTCGAGCCGCGTGCATAAGTTTTCTACGTTACGCAACATAGGCCGCAACATATAGTACACTATATTTCATAATATGATAATGTAAAAAAAAAATAAAACTCAAAACGTAAATGCATTTCAAGTGTTTATTTAAAATTGAGTGTGATTTTTGATGTTGAGACAAGCTTTTGGTTATTTTAAGCAAAACAGGTTATTTCTTGCTACATGTGTCTCTCAATATGTCATCAAGGTAAAAATCAGTAAGCCGATATCTATGTACGTTCTTCGCATATTTCATTTTGGAATAGGACAATTCACAAAGATACGTCGATGCGAACAACGTGGGCAGCAGGTGACACTTTTTTGTACAGTTTTATATTTTTGAGACATTCATTTCTAAAATTGCGTTTATGGAAGCACCTGCCTTATTACGAATGTGAGTGTCTCGGGCCGCATAATCAAGCTTGGTGCGCCGCAGTTTGAGTATCCTTATTCATAAGCAACAGAGTCAACGTATAACGAACGTCTATTTATCGAAGTCTTCTGTTATTGTAATTTTCTCCAGAACTTAGAACGAAAACACTTATATGCGAATTAATCTCCATACTACGGAAGAAAAAAAACCCTTTATATCTCATAAGTTTTTTTTCGTTATAAAAGCATTGGATATAATATGACAAGGATAACAGTATTAATATAGCCCGTTTTTCCCCATTCGTACATTCTAGTAAACGAAAAAAAAATACTTACGGAGAAGAAAAATGGATTTTTTTTCCGGTATAGAAACCAGTTTAGCATACAGAGGGTAAGACTTGGTAATCTTTCAATTTATCGGCAACCTTTTTTATTACAATAAGTTATTGATCCTTTTATAAAACTTTTATATTCCATTTCCTTACGCATTTACAAGATAAGCATATGATGCATTTTATGGGATTAAGTTTGTAAAGTAATTTTTATTACTTTATCAATTTAATATCTATATAATAAACTTATTTTCACCAAATCTATATGAATTTCGAACTACTGTTGTTTCATTGTGCTAATAAATAGTGGTTCAGTTTTTTTTCAATCTTCATCTTTTAAAATAATTTAAATTTTTACAATATGTTAACTTCTATTTAATGAATAGTCTTTATAAGAAATTTCCTAGGTGGAGCGATGGGGAATCGCTAAATAGAGAATCGACTACTTATCGTAACCCTTAATTAAATAAACTCAACCATATATTCCATCTCGCATGTGTGCAATCCTCAGCCATTATAATGGTGGTCCTGAAGGTTTTAGGGTAAATGTAAATCTAAATTTTCAGAGTTATAGAACATAGATGTCGACTGAGCTGGTCTTTAGGTAGTAACGATATGGACGTATTAGTAAATACTGGCTGGATGGTCAATCAGTCTTAATGGAACGCCACGGCCACTTTTCAATGTACTACTGTAGGTATCAACCTGTTTAATAGACTGGTACCTACAGTTGAAAACAGAAACGATGGCATTGAAATAAAAATAATCTCTATGCGCACTCACTAATGCAAGGTTGTTGTACTTTATTCGTCATCTATATTAAAGTAGATTAGTCTAGGACAGGAGTGGGCATTAAGTCGATCGCGATCGACCGGTGGACCACCAAGACATTTTGGGGTGACCGCCTTTACTAAGACCTAAGACGCGCATACTAAAAGAAACATATTTATGGAACACCCGCGAGATTTACTTTAAACTCGGTTTTAAAAGATTAAGTTTTTTTCTTGTAGTTAAGTAGGTAAGTACATATTCCGTATTTATTATTAAGTTATAATAGATATTGTAGACCGTTTTTTTAGCTCACCACACTTACGTCACTGGGTGGACAGCAACACCTTAAAAAATTAGAAGTAGTCCGTACCCTGGAAAAGTCTGCCCACCCCTGGTCTAGGAGGATGGAAATATTTTCCTCTTCAAGAATGGAAAATGTATCCGATAACTTTATCTCTCACCAAAGCAAACATGAATTCATCGAATTTGAAGTAACCATAAATCTGCTTTATACCAACATTTATAATGGTGAAAAAGATCGTAAGTACATATTGCGAAACGCTACAGAAGATAAGCTCTTGAACTCTCCTCTTCCCAGCTCTGGGTATTCCGTAGATAAGATGAAAAATCTATTAAAATGTGTATATGAAGGACGGGGGATGCGTTCATTCTCTCGTTCGCCAAAATTCGAAAGCATAGTATGCCAAGCAATTTGGGGCATAAGCGTTAGACCAGGGGTACTCATAGTGCGGCCCACCAAGCTTGATTGTGCGGCCCCAGACACTCACGTTCACTATAAGGCAGGTGATTTTATAAACACAATTTTAGAAATGAGTACCTGAAAAATACGAAACTGCACACAAATGTGCCACCTGCTGCTCCCGTTGATCGCTTCAGTGTATCTTTGTGAATCATGCAATTCCAAAATGAAATATACAAAGAACGTATATAAAAACCGACTTACTGATTCTTACCTTTATGATGTACTGAGAGTAGCATGTAGCCAACATAAACCTGATTTGTATAAAGAAGTCAAAAGTTTGTCTCAACATAAAATATCCCACTCATTTTTAAATTAACTTTTGAATACATTTAGGTTTTAAGTTTTATTTATTATATTATTATAGTATGAGGTACTATGTTGCGGCCCGAGTAAGGTAGCAAACATGTGCATGCGGCCCGACAGAAAAAAAGGTTGAGTACGGCTAGGTTAGACGGAAGCCAAGTTCTTAGAAATAACTGATGTTTTTCTTTTACGAACGGCATTCCCCCTCCTCTTCCCCCGTAAATTTCCTAATGTTGTTCGAAGAAAATTTTGCCATATCTTTAACTTATGAACGAGTATATCACAAATATTATAAGCGAATACAGTAATAAAATTTGCACTGACGTTATCTATGATTCTGAGATCAGTATAGGGCCAAATTCAGGAATGCATTTTATTGGGGGGGATGGAGCAGCGAAGGGACGGTTTTCTTTTCCTGGATTACCCCCCCCCCCCTGTTTCTAAAGAAATCTGGAAATGTAAATCCCCAAACTGTTCTCCCATCAGTTCAAGTAAACATGGTTAAACAAGATTGAGAGAAATATAGTAAACCAAGGTATGCGGCGTGCTCAAAAATAACCCTTCGGACTGGCGGGGAACATTTTCCCCGAGGACGGCAGTAAAATCCATCCTTTGGCAAATCTATCCAAATTCATCATTTATTTACAATTTATTTTGTCAATCCCTGTCACTAATGGCTCCTAGTCTGCCGACCTGAGCGGTTCAAGCTCCCTCAGACTTCTCTCAAATGACTATGACCGAGTTCATTCCTTGTTGTTTATTATAAAAAGTAAATGACAAAACCGGCTGAATGGGGAGATTGACCGGATTGATTAATCCGGTCAATTAATGTAATAATGACCGGATTAATCAATAATTGATTAATGTAATAATGTAATGTTCCAAAATGAAATATGCGAAGAACGTATATAAAAATCGATAAATAATTGATTAATAACTGATGATTAAGTAGTAACGATGATTAAGTAGTATTTATTACATTATTATAGTATGAGGTACTATGTTGCGGCCCGAGTAAGGTAGCAAACATGTGCATGCGGCCATGTAACTCTTGCTATATATTATCTTATGGCTATCTCTTGCCAAAAGTCTTACGAGAGGGGAACCTACAGTTTAAATCCTATTTTCTAACCCAAGTATATATGTGTATATAAGATTTTTTTTGTTTGCTTGTTAAATGCGCAATGAAGATTCATGGTGTCCCGTTCAATATCTAACATAATAACTTTCAAGTCAAGCTCCCCATTCAGCCGGTTTTGTCATTTACTTTTTATAATAAACAACAAGGAATGAACTCGGTCATAGCTGTTATTTGTATAAAAGTCAATATTTCATGGCTCACTGTAACCAAAAATATGGGAGGTCGTGTGAATCGCCCACTGGTTTTACTTAAACCTGTTCTACGACCGCTTGATTGATCATTTTTTGAATAGTTCTCAACAAAGATTTTGAGATTCTGGCTTCGGAAATCTCTCCCTACTTGAGGAATCCAGACTATTATCTACCCGGTTATGGAGTAGAGTGACTGTACCACTGATTCAAACTGTCTTTCCTTCCCTCCTCTGAGCTCAAGAGTGGAAATAAATATCAGAAGACACACAATTTTTAATTTAACAGGCGAAACAACTTTATTTTTAATGGTAATTTCTATCACATAATCGGTTTGAAAAACCACATCCTGCGCATTCTCCGCCTGCATTGTCAACACACAAAACAAAAATGTACGATCCAACAATATACAATAATCAACAGTGTCTATGTTTTGCTCTGCGTCGCAGCGCAGAGATATCCCTTGGGATGGATGTAAAAGTAGTCATGAGATTCTTCCAGGAGCTGAAGAAGTAACAAAGAAGAGATGGATGATGAGTTCTCAGTTTCTGGCTCTCCTGTTAGAACCTCGTCTGGTGGGTCTTGGGGTAGGTTCTTCTTCGTACTCTTCCTCTGGCTCTCTGGCAGCTGGTTGACGAGATGGCTTCCTCTTTGGAGCCGGCCTTCGATCCCCGTAGAAGTCCTCACTGTATGAAGGGAAAAAAAGAATGATGCAAAAACGCCGACATTAGCACAAACAAATATATGAAGAACACCAGCTTGCGAATTCAGCAAAAGTTCTGACTAGACATCATTTGCGTTTTTGTCACGGGTTTGGGTGATTTCTCGACAAATTTGGTAGCCTTTAATTATTTGATAGCTTTTAAGAATGATCAGTATAACAAATACTGCTGAATGCAAACCCAAAATAGGTTGCTAAATATTGACAAATCGGAACTGGGAAAAAAAATCAACGGTAGTTAATAGACGCATTGCTCTAGGACGAACTATCACAAATAAGTGACGCACTTTTACTTGCTAAATAAGCAGAGGTTCTGAAAAGTTTTTATCGCAAGTTTGAACGATTTATCACCAAATCTGGTAACCTTTAAAATTATAATTGGTTTTAAGAATGATCAACTGCACAAATATTGCTGAAAGAAAATCTAAAAAGGATTGCTAAATGTTAACAAAGCGGTAGGTAACGGACCCATTCCAGTTGGAGTTATTAAAATGCTCTCAGGAGTTTGTGGGAAAATCCGAAGACGTGAGTGACGCATTACTTAAATTTCCCACAACCAGGAATCATTATGCAGTGAGTTAGTCAATCCCGAAAAGAAAAACAAAACCTCAATGTATCCATTAGATACAAAATCAACAATAGCAGATGATCGGTGTCTGAAATACATCTGCCTCAAATTGTGTTTAAAATAGGCAAAACCAAAAGAGAATAAAGTCATACGTAATTAAATGAAACAAGCAATCGAATACAACTGACTTTATTATTGACTAAATCTCCTTAAAAAAATGCAAAAGAATTCAGACATTCTCGATACTACCTAACAGAGGCCTCATACTGTTTGAGGAAAGTAAACCGTAGAGATTGCATCCACCATAAAAAAATTAATGATCTCTGTATGTTTCAGAAGCACTAATAATGGTTTCCTTCTTCGTGAAAAAACACACTAAGCACCACATAAAGTACCTCAGCACCTCCCCGTAAGTATTCTTCTCTGCCGTGATTCAAAACACAGTTGATGAAGTTGTTATTACTGTCATTACTACTTTTTGATTTTTCCTTTGTTTTGTCCACGCTCCCCGTCATTTCTTTCGTTTGCCGAGACCGTTTACACTCACGTACCCGTTTTTTATCCCGTCTTTGGTACGGTCATAAAAATTCGGACCTATTATCATTCCTCGGTGACAGTCGTCGTTCTTTAATTCTGTCAAGTTTCCCAACGATTTGGGTCTTTGGTTGTTTGGGCCTTATTTTTTCAAAATTTATGATCTGTTGTGCTGTTTTATCGAAGAAGGAAGCCATTATTTGCACCTCTATGAGACATATTAAGAGGATTATTACTGTAATAGGTCTCTAAACGAAAGATAATCAAATCTGTTGTATTATTTAGACACCATTTGTTTATGGTTTTATTCCTAGGATTACTCATAAAGTTTCCATAGGTTCTTTCTCAAAGTTTCCGGTTATATCCGTAGGCAGAGTTATGGCCTGTTCACATAGGAGTCCGGTAGAGGAAGCGTTAAAGCATTGCAATACATTTAACCAATGACAAACCTCCAAACGATTAGCAACGAAATTTTTAACGCCTATGATTGGTTTATTTCCGTCTGAGCGCCATCTTTCTTTTTACGCTTCCGCTACCGGACTCCTATGTGAAGAGGCCCTAAGTGAACAGAATATTCCACGCAAAACATAATAACATGCTGTGTTCTCTGTAAGTAGCATTTAAATTAGAATTATAAATCTGTCTTGTCTTACACCTGTTGGCCACAAATGAACAGCTATATATGAGGCGGTGAAAGGCAAAGTGGTGTAAGTCAGTAAATCAAGTGTTGTAAGTCAAAAGCGTTTTACTGCAAAAACTACAATAATTCCACTATAAAATGAACAAATTATAATTCATAATAATTATTATGAAAATGCAAATAATAATTATTTGCAATTCCACTATAAACTGAACATGGAGATTACATTTTTGCCCTCAAATAAAAAAAGTTGAAAATGTGACTTACACCACTTTGCCTTTCACCGCCTCATATGTCAACGTCCTTAGATTTACCGAGTTCCATTTAAGTTTTATATAAAGATGAGTTTTTTTTTTTAATTTATTTGCATTAAGCGGGCATTAAAGGAAAATTAAACTAAATCATTAGTGAATATATAATTCCTAAATATGCAAAGATTTATGAACTTGCTATCTTTCTTTGTCAGAGGGTAAAAAATAACTTCCTCGAAAAAAAATTAAAAATGCTGTCTGTTTTTGGTACAAATATCAGGCCATTTTTGCTACGGTTTGTATTTTTGATGCACATTATGAACATCTCTATCTGTAGTTATCGAAACGAGGCAGAACTTACCATCCAGGCACTTCTTCTGGCCTTGTGCACGTAGCTGTAGGGGGGTCGAACACGAGTCCTTCGTTACAAGACAACATCCTGGGCCTACGGAGTCCATCGGCCCCTTTGATGCAAGTGAAATGCAGTTGGCAGTTGTCAGGATGAGGATATCGAGTGTAGACGCCGTCTTGCAAATCAAATTCGGTGGGTTCAGGGCAGGTAAAGCCTAATAAGTCTAGAGAAGGGAGAAAAAAACGGGAAAGAAAAATCAATTACCACGTTAATCCAAGTAAAGATTTTAAAAAATATATCAGCCTTTAAAAAAAAAAAAAAAAAAAAAAAACCAACACCAACACACACACACACACACACCCGAAATAGCCCAATGTATTGGAGTAAATAATCAGATTTTTGTCTAAAATAAGCAATTTTTCATAACAGTTCGTTGAGGCATTGTTTTGTGTGTGATATTTTATGTGCAGAATTCCCGATTTTCAGCGCTAAATAAAGCACGGGTGAGCGCGAAATTCCGAAAAATACGGGTAGTAAAAAAAGGGCATGTATACATACACACACACACACAGAGAGAGAAAAAAAACCTATTAAATACCTTGAACGAACGACATGCAGTGATTAAATAACTGTTTAATTAAAACAGTATCAAAACTCATATAGATGTGTTTTCATATATGAAAAATTCGGTTGCATTCTTTTGTTAATGAGCCACATTCTTTTGATCGTTTTGCATTTCCACCCATTTTACTTTGTGATACGAGGGTAAATAGAAGTGCACTGAAAAAAGCACTTCAAATACTGAGAAAAATACTTCATCTCTTAAAGGTTTATTAATATTTCAGAAACTATTACATACGCACTTTTTTTTTCAATATAAAATAAAACTTTTAGGCCTTCGCTTTACTCTTTTATTTCAAGATTTGTCATAACTCCAAAAACATTTTATTTTCAGGCGTAACAGATAATTTGCGTCACTCACAATATTTTGACTCCCCAAATCACCTCTTATTTATTGCACAAGTGTTAACTTCGTACGCATGACTGCAAAGTTTGAACAATAGAATTCCCTTCTACGTTCACTCCATCCCGTTTCGAATTTTCACTGTATTTCCTTTTTAACCTGGAAGACAACAAACCCTGACGGCCTCTAAAAAATTATCCTAGGCATTCGAAACTTTCTTCAGTTCAAAATATAATTAATCGTTTTGATCTAATGTGTTTTTAGGGTTTCACTTAAGGCTGATGTGTACTAACCCTATTGGATTCACTCACTTTCACAATGTTAACCTATGGAGAATATGTGACCAACTTTGGCCGACTTGGATTTAAAGATTTTTCAAAAACAATTTTACCCCATAACAGAGAAAGAAACTTTACACCTTTGGGAATTTTTCGTTTTTTTTTTTTTAAATGCAAATAATGTTTTAGAGTTTAAATTATTTGGGAAAAAATCTGGTATTCTTACCAGATTTAAACGCTCTTAAATTCCTTTGGTGGACGAAATTTATGAAATGAAACCTGTTGCAAGGTTCAGAAAAGTTCAGGCTATCTGAAGATACCATTTTTATTTGATTATCAGCATTTATGGAGCTGTAAATAGTAGAAAATTTTTCTCCATAAGTTAACAGTGAGGTGAGCGAATTCGATAGGGTTAATACACAACAGCTATTTAGACGATCAGATACAAGCACATTGCTCAATTTTTTTATTTTTATTTTTATTTTATTTTTTTTAACTAAAGACAACATTAGTAGCGTACGTGTCATGATGTTAATGTTGTCTTTAATGCTGCAATCCCTTGATAAAATTCAATAAAAGTTTTTGTAAATGTCGTTATTGCTCAGTGCTTGAATGGCGACGCTGGTGAAAGATCCTGAGATTTTAATTAGAGTCAATATCTAGGGAGAATGCACAGAAGATTACAACAGCGTTGGATAAAAAAACTCGAACAGTAGGACACTCAAAAGAATATAATTTATACCTGCATACCACGATTCAATTGTTGTTTAAAAATTTCCCTCATTAACTTTGCATGGTATCCTGCAAAAATTTTCAGGTAGTCTCTTCTAACGAAACTACCGCGGGTTATTAACGTAGGATTACTTATCGTTGCTTACCCTTAATATTATTATTATTATTATTATTATTGTTATTATTATTATTAAAAACAAACAAACAAACAACAAACAAACAAACACACACACACACACACACACACATTTTAGTACTTTTCTGTTTAACTGTTTACTGCTTGCCAAGCTGGGTTTGGCGCACTGCCATAATTATAACTCGCGACGACGGACGTCTGAAATTTTGTTTTACTGCGGACCGTTATGGAGGAAGGTATTACTACGTTAAAAGTAAAACTGGCTTGAATCCTTCAATAGGGTTAAAATGCAGTTTTTTTTCACATCATTTCCGGTCAACTTTTTTCAATTTATTTGTTTACAGTTACTCATATTTGGAATATTTAAGACATTCTATCATATTCAGCTACATACAGCTCATACCCTAAGCAAAAAAGAATGTTATTTTCGAAATATAAGGATGATCCTTGTCGGTTAAATGTTTGTCGCCCAGTTGTTTTCAGTTCTTTTCTTAGTGCTACGAGTAAATTGAACGAGTCCAATGGTAAAACAGGGGTGGCAGGTGCGAGTTAAGGGGGATGTTTATTGCTAATACTGGCTATTGCCCAAAACATGGTTTCGCGCCTTTTTTTTTTATCTTCTCTCCTTTTATTCTTGTTTGGATTCAGTCAGGTGCATCGTTTGCGAATGAATTTCTTCCACCGGGACGTCTCCATATTCTCGTTCCGTAGAAGCACGTAATTGGTACGACTGACGTAGAAAGCTATATTCTGGTAAGAAGTACATGGAGCAAACTAATTTTTTTTTCAAGAACTTTTCTTGTGTTTGGACGAAATGACTAGAAATCGCGTGTTACCACTAAGAAGTAGCATACTCCTGAATAAATGTTTAAAAAGTATCGTACATCAGTCGACAGTTTAAATGTGCTTTACCACTAATTATTCAGAGAATAGTTGTTTCGTAAATACTTAATGTACTTTTAACGACGCGCGTGGCGATTAAGGCTTTACTTATCACGTTTGCAAGTAAGTCGAATGCTTTGTAGAAAATAAATAAAAACTTTGATGGACCGAAATAGATCGTGAAGAATTTTCTAGAACCTTAAAAATAATCGCCGTTTGCTGTCTTTTGAGACAGTTATTCTTTATGAGTTTTATTCTACGTGAATTATATATATTTCGTGATTGTTGTAAACTTAGAATAAGGGGTTGACTCAACGATAACGCCAAATTAGGATAAATGACTGAAAAGCTGAATAGGTAACCAAAGCAATCGACTCGGACAGTAGCGCAGCCAAGATTTCCATCTTAAAGAATGGGTGGGGTGTGTTGAACTTCACACATTCCCAAACTGAGGCAATAATAAAACTTTTAATGACCTACTGCATCTGCACACACACACACACACACGCACATATATATATATATATATATATATATGGGGGGGGGATTGTATTAACCCATGACGCCGGCTTTGAGTTACGTATGTATTACCACGCAGACAACAGCGCCACTAGGGGTACGAAGCATGAACTGGAGAGATAGAGACAGTCTCTGTTAGGCATGACATTGCCTGACAGCAGACGCGTTGCGACGATAATCTTGAATGTAACCCCTTCCGCATTGGTTGAGGCATGACGTGCCTGACGTATGATGCTATACTCACTGTAATTTATTATCTGTATATAGTTTAAATGTTAATATAATGTGTAGTCTAAGTGGTGTGACTCTACTTTTTTGAGTGCTGCTCTGTTCCTTACACACACACACACACAAATATATATATATGGAGGAGGGACAATTGGAGGGAATCCAGCCACAACATCCTCCCTTTGAGCAATCCAATAATGCTATCATATAATAACAGTCTAAAGCAGGGATCGGCAAACTTTAGACTCTAGAGAACTATAGTTTGCTCTTTAGTCAGTTATTCTTTGGAGTTTTATTTTGCGGGGAGTTACGGTTTAACGAAATGTAACAGATTACTGCGAAAATTCAACAAGTTCTGGAAATGGATAGGGGATTACTTTCCGTGTGTTCTAGCACAACTTATTTGATTACCTTCTGTCTTGCACGATGATTCTACGAGATCTGCCCAGTCGCATGTTGCTCGGTCGTCGTTATATATCAATCCTGGAGGACACTTGACTTCAGTAGCTGTTCCATCGACGCAGTTCCAGAATTTCGTACAGTCCGTTTCATGTGGAAATAGGCCGAAACGCCGAGGGCAGTTGTCGGTTGGTCGGGGTTCCTCTGCAAGAATTCGAGATTAAAGATATTTAATTTTCTTAAGTAAATTTATGAATACAGGGAAACTTCGATCCATCGAACGTCGATATAATCGAATTCCTTGATAAATCCAAGTTTTCCCATTCCCCTTGAACCTGCCTAACACTCCCATGTTATTATTAAATCGAACCTCGGTGTATCGAAATCCTCGATAATTCGAAGTTTTTTCGTTCTCCTTGAGGTTCGATATATCGAGTTTCCACTGTATGTTTACCCGGATATCAGACTCGATCTTTGTGTGACACATATGCTCATCCATGATTTTAAATCGCATATATTTAGAAAATATTTCAAAAATCTTTAAGCATTCTAACAGACCTAAATGCAGATTTCGGATTCAAAGTTTCAATTTTTTTTTTTTTCGTTGCTGTGTCTCTACATACACGCACTGAAAATCTGTCTGCTCTCCCTGTTTAACAAAAATTATTAGTGTCTCTTGACAATCTGAACCCCCAGGTAAAAAAATTAATTTTAATCTCTTTAGGAAATTAATGGATTCAAACATAACGATAAATGATAACTTTTTCCCATACAAATCTTACTATCGGGGAAAATATATTAAAGGATTTCAAGAAGTTAATTTACAATTTACGATTTACTTTTTTTCTGAGAAAAGAGAAATTTGTGCAAATTAACGAGTTCCTTAGGAAATTTTGAATGCACACCAGCCACGTGCGAAATTTCTGATGCTTCGCCAACTTCGAGCAGTTTCTGATATATTCAGCCATGAATTTTCCTACTAATAAGATGCATTTCTTACAAAGTAGTGTAAAACCTCGTTTATCCGGCTCTTTTTGATCCAGATCTCCGGATAATCCGGATAAGATTTGTAGACATTATTTTTATTTAATGTTACCATAATAATTTTTAACTATGATAGCAAGAACGTAACTACAAGTACGCCAAATATTCGCTTTTTAGTCCGATTCAATGTAGAGTTCCTGCATAGATTGTACAATAAATTATGGTGCTTTTTGTTGAGTTTAAGAAAGCTTTACTAGACTTACCAATTCTTTGTTGAGAAATGATGTGAAAAGTTATTTTTATATTTTTTAATGCCTTGTAAACAATACTATGTAATTTTGTTAGAAAACATAGTTTTTTAAAATCGTAATAAACTGTAAGTCTGCTTAGTTAAATATTTTGTTTTGCTTATTAGGCCGTCTGCACACGGATCAACTCAAAAGAAACTGATAACTGACTCCAGTCACAAACCAGTCCGTGATGAGTCGTAACCTATGTAACTGAATGGAGCCACGCACACGACGCAACTGGTTACAAACTCGTCCGACGAGTTTGTAACCAGTTGCGTCGTGTGCGTGGCTCCATTCAGTTACATAGGTTACGACTCATCACGGGCTGGTTTGTGACTGGAGTCAGTTATCAGTTTCTTTTGAGTTGCTCCGCGTGCAGACGGCCTTATCCATATTACCCAGATTATCCGGATTTTCGACTGTCCGAACTGCCTATGGTCCCAGTTAGTCCGGGTAAACGAGGTTTTACTGTATTTGTAATTCCAAATGCTGAATATTTTTCATTTCCGTAAGTCAATTATTTATGAAACTTCAAAGGAATGACACTAAAATTGTAACAATAAATACGTTAGCAACTATATACCTGGAATGTTTTAAGTAATGTCACATTACCACCTTAAATAACAGACAGTATGAAAAATGATGATATGCTGACGAAGCTCTTCAGTGAAATTTCTTGTATGTTGTAATGGTGGCAAAAAATAAAATTCTTTCGAAGAGCAAAATATTCCCAATGAATGCATTGAATTTTTACTATGGTATGTGTTTGATGTGTGTTCTTTTGAGAGCTGAAATAAACCAATGCATCTTTAACACATTCTTCAATATAGCTTTTGAAATTCATTTAACTGGTCTACATTTTTCGCACTTTTTACCTGCACTTTAAATTTTAGGCTTTCATAGATGTGGTACGATATTAAGTGATACCGTCGACTAAAATTCTTACATGCAAAAGTGGATGTTTCATAGCTTACCAAAGCAAACTTGTCATACATTATGTTAAGGCTGCTGTGTACTAACCCTATCGGATTCGCTCAACACATTGTTCACCTAGGGAGAAAATGTGTCCACGGATTGCCGACTTGGATTGAAAGATTTTTTTTTTTGGGGGGGGGGGGGCATTTTTCGTTTTTTTTAATGCAAATAATATTTTAAAATTAAAATTATTCGGGGAAAAAATCTGGTATAATGAGTTTTAAACGCTTATCATTTCCTTTGGTGGACGAAATTTGTAAAATGAATCCTGTTGCAAGGTGCAGAAAAGTTCAGGCTATCTGAAAATACCATTTTTTATTGGATTATGTGCATTTATACAGCTGTAAATAGTAGACAAATTTTCTCCATAGGTAATATTGAGGTGAGTGAATCCAACAGGCTTAGTACACAGCTGACTTGGGACAAATATGAACTGCATAGTGATAGTATATAGAAGTACTCTATGAAAATTGGTAAAATTAATTGCACCCTATGAGCAGTGCTTTGCAGTATTATTGTCTATAGAGTCTTTTAAAATTGTGTTTCACTGCTCCACCAATATAAAAATTTCTCCCCCGACACAGATTTATAGGAATGCCTAAATGTGCAACAGTTTCGCTAAAACACGAAAATTAGCTTTATGAAGCAATCATTTGTATAAAACAACTCTCTTATTTATTTACGTTTAAGGAACTCAGCGAATTAAATGATCTGACACAGTTGAATTCAAATTTTACGTTTTTCAACGTTACAAAAATATTTTTCTGTCGTTTAGGGAGGATTTAACTAGTAAAGTATAAGCTCGAAAGACTTGAGACCATATTACCTTGGAAAGTAAAAACTTAGTGAGCACCAGTGGCTTTTAAAAGTGGAGAAAGTCATTTAAAATTTCTCAATTCAATCGAAACTTTTGAATTCATTTGAAATTATGTTATCATTCTCCCAAACCTCCTGAATAATAACTGTTATCTATTGAGTTGGCTAATGTTGACTATTTATCTTCAGTGTACGTGAGATATGTTCGGAATAAACGCTTCATGTTAGACTAGATAAAGAGGTAAAAGTAGTGTTTTTAACTGGCATTTATTTAAGGGCATTGTAATGAAAACGTGAATTTGGCAACGTTTAAAAAATCTCTATTCTATTCAAATATGTTCAGAAATGCAATATGTTTTTTCTCTTTATTCTGAGTAAAAAAAAAATCAAAGAGAAATCAATTTAACGCCACTCCTATGAAAAGAAATGGATTTCTGAATTAAATTTTTCATTCAATACTTACGTAGTTCGGGTCTCGACTTGCAGTCCACATCTCTAAGAGAATCGCATCTCAGGAATTTAGGAGCACTTATTTCGTTGAAAGCAAGCCCATCACTACAGAGGTTCATCTCAGCTGTGCCGTTGCGACATTCGTAATATTTATCACATTGAACAGGATCCGCAAAAAATCCGAAAGCATCCGGGCAATCAAAGTCGCTGCCTCCTGATGATCTTCTAGGGGCTGGAGCAGCAGAAGGTCCAGGATTTTGTCTTGACCTTCCTTGTGGTCTAGAACTCGGTGGACTTTGTCTGTTACTCGCTGCTCTGGTATCTGCGCGGGGATTTTGAGGTGCTTCATATTGAGGTTGATGTCTGGAACGAGGATTTTGTGGTGGTGCGTAGTTAGATTCTTGTCTATTTTGTTGTCTGTTTTGTGGTACCTGATATTCAGGTTGGGAGGGCTGTTGTCTCGGAACAGTAGTTCTTTCATAAACTCTTCCCCTCGTAGGCTGTTGTCTAGGTACTTGGTATTCAGTGTCATAAATATCTGGATCTTCTACTGATTCTTCGTATGTGTGTGAGGGTTCAGCATCTCTGACTTCGTGTTGAGGGCCTGAGCGAAGAGTATTTCTCAAAGAAGAGATTTGTTCTCGGTCGTTTGTTGCTTTTAAACCTTCTGATACTTGATGTACATCTCTAACTCCGGATACTTGATGTACATCTCTAACTTCGGGTTGAACGCCTGAGCGAAGAGTATTTCTCAACGAAGAGATTTGTTCTCGGTCGTTTGTTGCTTTTGCACCTTCTGATACTTGATGTACATCCCTAACTTCGTATTGAGGGCGTGAACGAAGGGTATTTCTCAAAGAAGAGATTTCCGTTCGGTCGTTTGTTGCTCTTAAACTTTCTGATGCTTGGTTTGGATCTCTAGGGGGACCCGGCTGAGATCTTGGCTGATTCTTAGCAATTTCATCTATTGGGACGTATCCACCGGATGGAGCATTTCTTCGCGGCGGTTCCGTGTTTATTGGTTGTCTCCTAGAACTTGTCCTTGGTTCAGTGCTCTCAATCGTGTCAGGGACGTATCGTTGTGATCCTCGCGTTGGAGATGTTGAGGAGCTTCGTGTCCTAACAGGGGCATCAGGAGCAGGTTCTGATCGTGATCTTGTGGAACTCCTTGTTCTATCTGGCTCATATTCTTCTGCAGGTGCCTGATATCTTGATGGACCTCTGGTACGAGGAACATTTGTAGATGGAGGATATTCATCTGTTCTAGACCTTGTTGATCCTTCAGAGTCTTCTGGTTTGTACCTAGAACTTCCTCTTTGAATAGGAGGCCTGTATTGGGATGCTTGCCGACGATCTACTTCAGCATCATTATCATACTCATGGGGTTTTGTTCCACTGTCACGGCGGGGATTAGTGTATGAGGGAAGTGGATTTCGTGCGACAGGTTCATCGTTTTCTTGCCTTCGTCCTGCAACTCTCTGAGAGCCACGTGTGGGCCTTTCTGAAAATTCAGGGTATACAGAATCGTAATGGATTTCAGATGGATTTGGGAGTCTATTTGAAGTATTTGGTGGTTCTTCAACTAATTCAGAGGCTTTTGCGTTGGGTGCTATTAAATCTTCAGAATCATAAGCAGGTGGGGCGTACTCAGAAATAAGAGGTTGTTCATCTTCAGGCAATCTCACTTCAGAATGACCCCGAACTGGTTCATCTGGTTGGGGAATAATATTATGTACAGGTTTGGCACCTGCATTACGGATGAGTTCATCAGGATCAGGAACAGGAGACCTATTGCTATGCCCTCTATGCGGTACATTAGTATCTGTAGGAACTGAAGTTTCTTTGTTTCGGATAGCTGGATAGTCTTCAGGGGGAAGACGCGATGCTCCTTGTGATTGTACTCGAACAGGAGTTAAAACAGGTACATAGGATGCTTCATTTGATACTGAAGACTGGGGTCTTTTAGGAGTGTAGGGAGCTGGAGAATCTACATCTGGAATGACTGGTGAAGATTCCAAGTATCTTCGAGAGTTACCAATTGGTTCGGGATCTCCGACTGGTAGCCTGTTTGTAGGTGGCTGTGGCCTGAAATACTGGGGTCCAGCAGCATTGACTTGGTCTCCTGTAGAAGATTTATCCTCCCATGCAGCTTTCGGGGGTTGGAAAGTGGGTTCGGGATCGTAGCTCGGAGGAGCGTATCGAGATTGAGGATTACTCTGAAATTCTTCATTCCTTTTCTTATCATCATTCAATAATTCAGAAATGGCAGTTTTTTCTTCTTCAGGAACAGAAAGTACTGGTTTCTCTGGTTCTTCAGCTAATTTTGGTACTGCAGCTTGAGGCCTCCTGCGTTTCTTTGGTCTGCGTCTCCTTGTGCCTTGGGGTCTTCCCTCCGGGGCTGTTGGTGGAACTTGAGGAAGTTCTTCGCCTGCCACTGGATACCGAGGAGCCGAATCTTCAACCGGAAGAGGCGGTGGAGGGGGAGGAGCCAGCTGTTGAGAACTGCCTCGTTGCGGAACTCTTCTGGCTGTAGTTCTTGTTGGAACTTCTGGTGGCTGTAAAAACAAATCTTTCAGTTTTTATTTTCGTTAAAATTAAAATTATATAACTTTATATCCTTACTAAATTACGTTAAACAAAAACACACAAAAAACTGCATCATTCAACTGTTTATCAAGGTATTTAATAATTTTTAAAAAATTATTATCTAATTATTTAACATGATTTGGTTATACAAAAAAGTTTTATGTGTTTCTCAAAAAGTACATTAAAAGCAAAATCACCATGAATACGTAGTGATCAACAGACTCAGAAAAACCTCAATAAAAAGAAAATTAGGAAGTGGAACGCACGCTATAATACTTCCAAGCCTCAAATGTAGATGTCGCCACCATACGGATAGACTGTGTGAAAATTTCCTGTTGTCCGTATTGTCAATTATTTAGCCAGAGAGGGTTAGGATTTCGTAGAGTGAAGACCTTTCGGTCTGATGCCCAATTTTGGACTATGTTAAGTCAACTTACTTTTTTTCTCTAAATGTTTTTTCAATTGTTTTGTACTGTGAAATGTAATCCGTCCCTTGTAACTGTAATTTCTAGAGTAATTAAACATGTTCTAAACTTTACCCCGAGATTTTCTTGATTACTTTTCGTTTAACACCAGAAATTACATTAATGACAGTTACAGAAGTAATAATTTTACATTCAAGAGTATCAGTACTCCCTGCTTGAAACAATACATGAAAAACATATTTCAGGTATTTTGTTATACTAAATCTTTTACATAAGTGTATTTTTATACAAGTGACCCCTCCTATGTGTGCGTTTCATAACATTTTTATCAACCCTTTGTAAATTTTGCACCACAGTTGGCGGAAGACGTTAGTTTTTTCCTATGAGGACTGCATCCTGTGTGGACAGCATATGACTATATTTTTCTGTGGACTGCATATGACTGACTGCATCTTGTCAGTCCCCAGTAAAAATTTAGAGTAACTCTTATTGCAATTCTTAGGCGTATTTGTCGGCTACGTCATGTTGAGGAACCGGTAGAAAGACCACTGCTTACAGTGCAGATGTTATGTATTGGCATTACTGACCTCTCTCATTAGGATGTATTCCAAGTAATTTTACCCTCTCTAAACATCTAAGTATTGTACTAAAATTTGCAAGAGATGTCAGCTATTTCCTTTAGGTCTGACTGCACATTGTCTCAGTCACTAGTGAAAATTTAGAACAATTTCACATTTCGAATTCTTTTCCTTCCAGTATACTTGCCGGCTACGTATTCCGAAAAGTTCGTAATCAAGGACAAAACCTGAATCCATGACTGCCTGATACACCGGAGATGTACATCCTTGCATACATCACTAAGCTGTACTCCAAGCAACATGTTCAGTATTTTATTGTGTTCATGTAATCTAAGGTACTAGGAAATTTTTTTCTTGTCGACAGTGGTACTTTTACGTTTCTTTAACACAGTTCATTTTCGGCTCTTATATTGCTTCCACAAATACGCAAATATATATATATATATATATATATATATATATATATTACTCTAGTTTATTCACGCGTTCAATTTCCTGATTTATACAGCTGTAACTTAAATCTTCAATTTGTTTTAGTGCAGTTTTTTATTTAAGCCCTCGGTTATCACCGAGAGCCCCATATCGGTGCATTACGTACCTGATAACTTTTCAGTTCGTCTTCGTTTGCAGCTGGTTCCGGAGCCTTCGTGGGTCTCTGTCGTCGGACAGCTGCTCCTCTGGTGGGTGAAGGACGTGGAGCCCTCGTGATGTCGCTTTCAAAATCTTCTGGGGCGGCGTACCTCGCACTTCCTCTACTTTGAGCCCATCCTATGAAGGAAATGACAGATGTAGCATAATGGTTTCATTCAGGGAAAGTTATATTGTTTCAAAGATACAGTACTCAACTAAGTGTAGTCGAAGTTGACTCTTTTTTTACAAATTATTTTTTGATTTCGCAATCATGCGACTTTTGAGGAAATTGACAATTTTGAGGAAAATTGTTTCAAGAATATAATATATATACAGTGGAACCCCGATTTTACGTTTTTCATGGGACCAACGGTAAAAAACGTACGAAAAGGAAAAACGTAAAATCGGGGTTAAAACATAATCTAAGCATAGTATAGGCAATTTTCACCGACCAGCTGAAAATGACGTATGAAGCGGGATAACGGACGAAACGGACAACGTAAAATCGGGATCCTACTGTATATATATATATATATATATATATATATATATATATATATATATATATATATATATATATATATATATATATATATATATAGCTAGATTTGAGGCGGAACGCGCCGGAACGGCGTTCCGGTACCTCTCTTAAGGTACCTCTCTTTATCAATTATTTGGAATACCCGCCCACACACTCCGGAAGGTTACCGTTCCGGCACCTCTTTTTCTAGAAATCTAGCACTGTATATATATATATATATATATATATATATATATATATATATATATATACACTGAAGTGCCACTGAATTAGGGATACCTACCTAGTAACGAGTTGGGCCTCCTCTGGCCTTGATAACAGCTGCCACACGACGAGGCATAGATTCAACAAGTTTCTGGAAACGTTCCACGGGAATGGCTTGCCAAATATTGGCTAAAGCTGTCCATAATTCAGTAAGGTTCTTTGGTGCTGTGTGATGGCCTTTCACGCCTTGTTCCAAAACATCCCAAAGATGCTCAATAGGATTTAAGTCTGGGCTTCTACGTGGCCAATTCATGACAGAGAAGTCAGAGGAATGCTCATCCAACCAGCCAGTAGCCAACCGGGACTTGTGAGAGGTACAGTTGTCTTGCTGGAAAACTCCATTACCGTGCGGATAACAGAACAGCATAAACGGATGGAGGTGATCACCCAGCTCTACGTACCGAATTGCATTGAGGGAGGTTGGTACACGCACCAAAGATCCCAAACTGTGCCACGAAAAAACACCCCAGACCATGATTGAGCCACCATGCCCTTGTACAGTTCCAGCCAGGCATGCAGGATCCATGGCTTCATGAGCCTGACGCCATATTCTCAGCCTCCCGTCGGCGTTAAGTAGTCGGAATCGAGACTCAATGTGTTGAGCTGCTATTTTATTATGTTCCGTTTTCATGTAGACAAACAAACTAATATCAGCATTTTCCAACAAGAACTAAAGTTGTATGCATAAGTTCGGATATGAAGCGTAATAAATGATTTATTAAAAGTATCATGTTGTTGTTGTTGTTCCTAATGCCCCCAGGCCGAAAGTGGCAGACCAGGTCCATCTAGGCTTCAGGCTGAGTAGTACGACTCCGGTTCATAATAGCACAACACGGGTGGGAGTTCGTCTTGGTTAGGTATCACCACAATTTTGATCTAGCTTCCCCCAGGGGCGACGTCTAGAGGTATCGTACCTTCACCTACTGACCACATAGGAGGCCTTTGCGGTCTACGAATTTGACGTGCCTAGACACGAATATATTTAACGGCGCTTGTCGGGATTCGATCCGAGCATCCTCAGTACCGAAAGCCGACGCGCTACCGATAGGCTACATCTGGCCCAAAAGTATCATAATTGCAGTGAACTACTGTATAGATACTGTAGATGGTGTTTGATATTTTCCACTTTAATTTTAAGCTGTTAATTCGGTCATCACGAGTTGACAATTTATAAGAAGCGGTTAAATTTGAAAAATGGGTTCGCAATTCATGATTCTCGACCACAAAAAGTCTTTGACTCGTAAATTTCTGTATCTCTACGGAATCCGTTAGTTTATAAAAAAAATTAATTCTGAAGAGATTTTAAATAAAGGGTAAGTTATTATGTTGGAGATGTACACATATAAGATATGAACTGAAGCAAAGCAAGACTCGAGCACAATAACGTGTCTGTTATAACAAAATACGTCTTGTCCTTATTAAAAAAAACTGATTCGCGTTTCCCACCTATTTCTCTGCTTTTATGATACAGCCATATGTAACTTGTCATGTGAACCATCTTCAATTATTAAATGACAGAATCATGTCTTAAATATAAGTTTTATACGTAAAAAATTTCTTTCATATCTGGAGACTACTTATACCTCATAGTACGCAACATCCGGTTATCGAGAGAAGTATATACTGTGAAAAATACCTACACCGAGTAAAAGATTAGGTGAACAGTGCGGTAAAGCAAAAAATTTGATAACCTTATAAAATTCAGTCGATAATATATTTATTAAAATCTGTCAATAAAAACAATAAATCAGATTTTTGGTCCTGTATAATTATATCACTACAAAATAAACACACTCAAGATGCAGTCGAACCCCGTTACAGCGAACCCGGTATATAGCGAACTCACGGATATAACGAACGAAAATTTTGGTCCCGCCGTTTTCCTATTGTATTTAATGCTAATTTATCCTTTTATAGAGAACCCCCGAAATCTTAAGAAAAGGCTATAACGAACCTTTTTTTTTCAGTCGACTACTGATTTTTTTTTTGATTTTTTAACTTTTTAAGAATGTTGAAGCAAAGAATGTTGAAGAAGATAATGAAGATTTACCTATCGCGATGTGGATAGAAAAGCACAAAATTTCATCATTCTCAGATTGTGACACGCAGTTGTTCGAAACATGTCATGATGAAGTCATCACATGTGAAAATCCGACTGATGAAGATATTGTGGAAGAAATTAAAATGAATCATTCTGAAATCGAAGATTCTGCATCTGATATTGATGAAGAGGAGCACATAAATGACGAAATTCCCACCATCTCAGATGCTACAGCAGCGATGCGCGTAATTAATAAGTTTTTGTCTACACAAACAGAGGAAGAAAGAGCGTTGGAGTCATTTGATGTATTGGACAAAGAAATTCATAAAATGTTTTCGAAATCGGCACCACGTCAGCAGAAGATTTCCGATCATTTCTGTATCAAAACAGTGAGCAACCATTAAAGGTAAAATGAATTTATTTCCATTTGTCTTCATTTTTAGTTAATTTAATTAGCATTGTGTCAGTTTAATGTAATCGATTTTAGTCAATTGAATTCATTTATGATCATTTTTTATAGATTTTATCATTAATTTAATACATCATTATTGAATACACATAGTAACTAATGAGTTATACATTTTGTGAACTCTAATTTTTTTTCTTAGCGGTTCGGATATAGCAAATAAAACCTTTGGTCCCTTGAAGTTCGTTATAACGGGGTTCGACTGTAGTTAAATCGTTAAATTAAAACAACGAAATTTGCAAATATTTATTTGTTTCAATTCATAAATATTTAACAAATATTCAATTAAAATAATTAAATTAATAAGTTGGACAACTGAATGTATATACATATTTCACCTAGTTTTATTTCTCCTTCAAATGATCTATATACAGTTGAACCCCGTTATAACGAACCTGGTATATAACGAACTCCCGGATATAACGAACGAAAATGTTGGTCCCGCCGTTTTCCTATTGTATTTAATGTTAATTTATCCTTTTATAGCGAACCTCCGAAATCTTAAGAATCGGCTATAACGAACATTTTTTTCAGTCGACAACTGATTTTTTTTTAATTTTTAAACTTTTTAAGAATGTTGAGGATGCAACGAATGTTGAAGAAGCAAAGAATGTTGAAGAAAAAGATGATGAAGATTTACCTATCGCAATGTGAACAGAAAAGCACAAAATTTCATCATTCTCAGATTGTGGCTTGCAGTTGTGATGATGAAGTCACTACATGTGAAAATCTGACTGATGAAGATATTGTGGAAGAAATTAAAATGAATCATTCTAAAATCGAAGATTCTGCTTCTGATGCTGATGAAGAGGAGCACATAAATGACGAAATCTCCACCATCTCAGATGCTACAGCAGCGATGAGTGTCGTTAATAAGTTTTTGTCAAAACAAACAGTAGGAGAAAGAGTGTTGGAGTCATTTGATGTATTGGACAAAGAAATTCATAAAATGTTTTCGAAATCGGCATCACATCAGCAAAAGATTACCGATTATTTCTGTATCAAAACAGTGAGCAACTATTAAAGATAAAATCAATTTATTTCCATTTGTCTTCACTTTCAGTTAACTTAATTCGTATTGTGGCAGTTTAATGTAATCGATTTTAGTCAATTGAATTCATTTATGATAATTTTTTATAGATTTTATCATTAATTTAATACATCATTATTGAATACACATAATAACTAATGAGTTATACATTGTGTGAACTCTAATTTTTTTTCTTAGCGGTTCGGATATAGCGAACCACCGGATAAAGCGAACAAAACCTTTGGTCCCTTGAAGTTCGTTATAACCTGGTTCGACTGTAGTTAAATCGTTAAATTAAAACAACGAAATTTGCAAATATTTATTTGTTTCAATTCATAAATATTTAAATAAATATTCAATTAAAATAATTAAATTAATAAGTTGGACAACTGAATGTATATACATACTAGCGGCCCGTCCTGACTTTGTCCGGGTTGAACAAAATATTATACCAATAAATTTCCAGTTGATAGCCAATAAATTGTAAATCTTTTTTTACCTCAATAATAACCAAAATAATACCTTAAATTAATATTACGTCAGTTAATAATTAAAGTTAATTTTTTAAAAGAAAAAGGCGTGCCGGAGAACGGCTAGGTTCGAACCGCTACCGTCAGAGCAAAAGCCCACCACGATAGCACCACGCTAAAGATCATTGAAATCTTCGGCACAAAAAGCGGTAGAAGACAGTAGCGGTAACAATGGAGATTGTTAGGATTAAGACCCTAACTTTATTTCTACTGATCAGATATACATAATATATAGCCTATGTCCATTTGGAATAATGTACCTTTCAAACAGTGAAAGAATTTTTCAAATAGGTGCAGTGGTTCTGGAGATTACCCTCCACGTACAAAATCGCTCTCTCTTTAAATATAAGTATAGATTTCACCTAGTTTTTATTTCTCCTTCAAATGATCTAAACACCTATATCAAAAGCGATTACAGTGTTGCAGTAATAAATACATTCGCCTTTATTTCCTCTCCTCCTAACATGATTCTAAGTTCTCTACTACCTTCATTCCTAAAAAGAGGGAAGAGGTATAAAGATAATAGTATTTATATAACTTTATTTATAGATCTGCTTAACGGTAATTTTTTACTCATTGCCACTGAAATTCAGCTGTATTCGTGAAAGTAGACTATATTTGGACGCTTATCTGTTTTTGAATCTTTACCGTGTGAAGCAATATTGATACTCGCAAAATGAAACCGATAGCAAACTGGAGAGACAGCGTTGTGAATTTGTTGAACCTGAAAAAAAAAGAGAAGAAAAAAAAAAGCTCCAAAAAATATATGCTCTTATCATAATACACGTGCGACAGATGTTTGTGTTTGACTATCTCTTTTATCGAGAAATGAAACGCAGTCAGGGCTGAGATATGACAGTCACCTTCGAATTGCAGAGATACTTGGCGTCCTTTCACATTTTCATTTACGCCTAGTCTTCCCGTAAACACTGTTACAACTTTCGAAATGAATTACAAAACCATTTTGATAGATATTTTAATAATCATATGATATAACATAGATGCAATACCTGCGAACACAAAGCACCAATCATTTTTCAAAATGGCTACCATTAGTCTTCACACATTCCGTTTGTCGGAGGTCATTCAGCAATAGAATGAAGCAGGGTCTCCATTGGAGACCCAATCTTTTTTCGACTAGCGACTCCCATCAATGGTTTCCACGCATCCTGAAAACCCCTCCTTTCTCACCCTGCCTATTCTCATTGAAAAAGGTCTCGTAAGACATAAAGAAAAAAAACTCTTAAATGCATTTTCCATAATTTAATTTCAACTAAATGTTTAATTTAAGAAAAAAGGATGTTTGCAAGAAATAGAGAACATTAAGAAAACATTCATCCCTCGGTAAAAGGAGTGTAAAAGCAAAAACAGAACAGAACGAAACCTCAAGAAAAATAATGCAACTACCGTACTGATTCATGATTATGTAACAATAAAAAAAGGAAAAAAAATCTTGCTTAAATAAAATCGCTTTATTCCGTTGGGGAAACGACAACAGACATAGGGCTAACGTCAGCGTTACTCGTATTGACATATTTTAAACCAATCACAGGCCTTAACAATTTCTTTGCTAATCGTCTGGAGGTTTGTAATTGGTTAAATATAGTTTAATACGAGTAACACTGACGCTAACAGATTCTATGTGAACAGGTCCTAATAAAAGATAAAATGACGTTTAGAATTTTGTGTACTGCATGTAGTAAATATCCGTGATTTTCCTTCACCCCCAAATAAATTCGGTAGATTTTCAACAAGCTCAGTTTACGCTTTGAATGAGACTTTTCCCTTTAAAAATCATCACTGCCCTACAGTTTCATGGTAAATAAATAATTTGTTTTCGGTGAAATTCGCTAAAGAGTTGTTTTAATTCAATAAAACCATTGTGACCCCCCCCCCCCCGGAAAGAAAACCGCTGCAGCCAGTGAAGTGGCGAGCATAACTGGCGCCGGGGCACGATACCTTTTTGGCGCCCCCACCTTCCGAAAAGCATATAGTAATATAATATATAGAATTAGTGAAAAGGACCATTTGGCGCCCCTCTGCGAGTGGCGCCCGGGGCATGATAGACCCCCCTTGTCCTCCCCTTGCTACGCCACTGGCTGCAGCTTTTCCAATGGACACCCTGAGCAATTCTGTCGATGAATGGCCTCAAACGCAAAAGTTATGTGTGAAGATTAATGGTAGCCATCTTGAAAAATGATTGATGTTATACCTGTGTTTGCAGCGTAAAGAGTGTCAGGTCCAAAATCGTAGTTTTGAAAAAAATACGGGATTGAAAGAAAAAAAAGCGGCTTTTGTAAAGTCAGTTTTTTTAAGTTTAATTTTTTATTTTTTTAAGTAAATTTTTCTAATTTTATTTTTGTTGGGTAAAGAGTGTCAAGTCCTTGATTGGGACATAACCTCTTTAACACTAACATGTTTGTGTTTTGTTTCACATATCCCAAATTTTCCCTGATGAATAAAAATATGTAGGATGGGAATTGAACTTAGCTTTCTGTACCCTGCAGTAGCCCTTGATTTTTCAAACATGCCTGGTTTGATAACTCATTTTAGCCCATTTTGGACTGAACACCCTTTGCACAGCAAACACAGATATTGCATGCATTTTATATCCTACGATTATTAAAATATCTTTCAAAATACTTTTATAATTCATTGCGAAAGTTGCAACAATATTTATGGGAAGACTAGGTAATATGTTTTGAAGTGATCTAACCCCATTGCATATTCCATTTCATGAAGAATATTGATCTGTATTACTAGCCATTATTTTCAGTTAAGTTATATCTTTAAGAATATTAAGATGAATTACTAGTAACGAAAGCTGTATTCATGTTCAGCTAAGCGACTTGTTGATGTATGAATATACCTGTAGAGTGAGATGCATAAGAAGCTTTTTATTTTTAATTTTTCGTTGTCGTTTTCTTTAACGTTCATTACTGCTATCTGATATTTTATTCATAAATTGGCCTGAAAACAGTCTTTAAAATGCAAAATAAGGATATTAAAAAAGTGTCCTGAAAAGCTTGTAGCTTCCTGAAGTTATTCCCCTAGGATATATTTCTTTAATTGCTATTAATTAGTGGCAGTAAATAGTGTTTAAAAAAATCCTTGTGTCTTATTAATCTAGAAAAAAAAATGTATATTTCAGCATAAAATAAGGCTCCAATTTCTCCCCCCCCCTTTTTTTTCAAAGTAAACATTCTAATTTATTCATTTAAAATGTTTTTAGAATGGTGGAATAGGTCCAAAATTTAAATTTTGGTATATTAAGTTGGAAGAGTTTTCACCTATTGATAAACAGGGATTCAAATTGCAATATATATACTCTCTCTCTCTCACACACACACACACGCATATATATATATATATATATATATATATATATATATATATATATATATATATATATATATATATATAAATAATGTGTGTGTGAGATCCAGAATGGGCATCGGGTCGTAGGGGACGAGCAGCGCCACCTACAGACCAACAGCGGGAGAGGGGAGGAGAGAGTTGAGCCTAGGACGCTGCACTGGACAGACGGTTTAGTGGCAGTGGGAGTTCCAATGTTATGGAAAAGAGAAAAGTGTTGGACGCGGTACTAAACAGACGGTTCAATGATAGCGGGTTTGAATGTGGTGTAAATGATAAAACCAGAGTGTAATTTAAAAGAGGCGAGAAGTTTGATAAAAATTTTGTTCGACGTTCCTGTTGTAAATTCCGTTGGAGACGGGTCCTATTTTCTTTAAATTGTAAATAAATGTGAGTTGTGCTAACCATGGTTCATAGTTCATGTGCAATCGCCTACATCTAACCCGAGTCCTACACCTACACACACACACACACACACGTATATATATATATATATATATACGGTGGAATCTCGATCGATCGTTCTCCAAATCATCGTTTTCCCGAATGTGTCGTTTATTTCACCCAGTCCCGACGATCATATTGCTTTGTTATGTTCCCGAAACTATCGTTTTCCCGTATTTATTGTTCAGTTCAGCCGGTCCCTTGAAAAACGGTAGATCGAGATTCCACTGCATATATATATACATACACAGTGGAATCTCGATCGATCGTTCTCGGAATCATCGTTTTCCCGTATGTATCGTTTATTTCACTCAGTCCCGACGATCATATTGCTTTGTTATGTTCCCGAAACTATCGTTTTCCCGTATTTATCGTTCAGTTCAGTCGGTCCCTGGAAAAACGATAGATCGGGATTCCACTGCATATATATATATATATATATATATATATATACACAGTGGAATCTCGGTCGATCGTTCTCCGAATCATCATTTTCCCGTATGTATCGTTTATTTCACAGTCCCGACGATCATATTTCTTTGTTGTGTTCCCGCATTTATCGTTCAGTTCAGTCGGTCCCTTGAAAAACGGTAGATCGAGATTCAGTAGCGCACCCAGGGGGGTGGGGGTGGCAAGAGGCCCTCCCCCCCAAAGAAATAGAAATTGCATTATGAATATTGATTTTGCATTATAAATATTTTTATCCGTTCATCCCGCTCGCTCGCCCCCCCCCCCCCCAAGAAAAAATCCTGGGTGCTCCACTGTTGAGATTCCACTGCATATATAAAATTCACTTTTCGTGCATTTGGAAGAAATAAGGAAAGATTTGCCAGAATATTAAACGATGCATAAAAACGTTATAGATGCAGTAGCATATTTTGTCGAGATAAATATTTATATAAGGAGCAATAGGAAAGCGCAGTCCTATCCATCATTGATCAGATGTTCGTGAATTTCGTTTGCATTCAGGTATTAATTCGATATAAAATACCACTCAATACTGACATGATGCAATCGGTCGGAACGACCTTGTGCGCATAAAGGGGTCACCCCAATACTCGCCTTAATTCCGCCCTACCTCGAAAAGAGGCGGAAAAGGGGACAAGTTCCTCCACCCTCGGGTAAAATGCATCTAAATACGGAAAATTGCCATGAAATAGAATAGGAAATTAATGGCTGTTGAAGAGCGAGCCGTTCTCTCTTGGTTACATCCGGTAGTGAATCTTTTTGGTACAACATAACTATAAGATATAGCCGGTTTATAGATCCGTTCACTTTTTCCTTTATAAAGTGGTATGCATAAATTAAGCGAAGCCTCAGAATGAGGGTGTTTTATTTTTTTCTTGTAAAAAAGGGATTTGTGTGACCAGGGGCGGCTCCATCCATTGCGGCGTCTAAGTCAAGTTTTAAATACGGCGCCTTCATAAAATTTTTGGAGAGACTCTTAATTAATGAATGTATCACTGTCTTCCAAGTAGTCTACCTAATAGAAAACGGAAATTTTGGGGGAAATATGTATTAAATAAAAAGTTTTATTTTTTAAAGAAAAAACCTTTTTTTTTTTAATTACAGAATTTAAAATAACAAACAGAAAAAGTAAATAAATCGGAATGTAATTTGTTATGTAATTAAAAATTATTTCTAAATGCTTGACCGATTTTTCATTGCAACAAATCGTTCTATTGCATCTCTATAATTTATTGTTTTTCATGCCGACTTTTCTATAGAAATTATTGCATAGAAATTATTGCGTTGGATCATTGAGTAGTTGTTGTTCATAGATTGAGTAGTTGTTGTTCATAATTTTTTTAAATCCTCAGTTTGAAGAAAAACTGCACTGACGGGTGTTTTGGCAGAATTCTCAGAGCTACAACAAAGTTTGGAAATAGGCAATCAAAATTTATTTCTGATGATCTCAAATTAAGCAGTTTATAAAAAAATGTGGAAATATTCACTCACATTTGTTTATTTTTATGAATTTCGTCATATTTTTTTGTGGTAAAAAAAATTCGTACTTTTACTCTATCTCATTTAGGCGCCTATTTCAATTCTGCGACCGAGGTGGTCTAATTGTTGCCTCACCTATGAGACACCTGACTGTTTTCTCGTAAGAGATATTTATGTATGCGACACGTGACGAATGCATGACAATAATTTTTCACTTCGTCAATCGAAATACTACCTATTTTTCTCCACGTATATCCTCTATCATTTTAAACGGTCTCAGACCGTTCAAAATACAAACATAGACACTACTTCGGCGAGGTTCTCTACAGACGATTAGATAAAAAGAAATTGCCACATCGCTAACGCATCTACCCGTTGAGTGACAATAACAACCATTGGGTAAAACGAGGGTCGCTCACTGTTCGTTATTGTGTGTTGTAAGAGATATTTATCTGCACCATTTGTCACGAATATTTTCCAGTAGCGTAGATCCAACACTTCAGACCAACTATCCATTTTTGTCCATTATATGACTACTAGAAGCTTTCTTAGCTACAAACACAGACGCTACTTCCGCGGGGTTAACTACGTCAAGAAATCAGAGTAGTTACGTAAAATGACTCTCGAATTGATAAAAAATTGTAACCCCGTTATGCAATCTCCGCTCAGAAATAAATAATAAATAATAAAACAAATAAGTAAATAAAATAAATGAATCAATAAAAAATATCCACCGCTTGTGTAACCGTAATAGCTAGTGACAGAACGCTTGTCAGTCACTGTCGGAAGAAATCAAGGTAGTGACTTCAAAAGACTTTTCGACAAAATAAAATATTGTTACTGTGCTATACCAACCTTCCCTCAGAAAAATAAATAAATAAATAAATAAAAATAAAAAATACACAAAAAATAATTAAAACCAAAAAATAAATAAAATAAATAAACAAAAAAAATTAAAAATAAAAAAATAAATAAAATAATAAATAAAAAAATAATGCACCGCTTGTGTGACTGTAATACCTAGTGACAGAACGCTTGTCAATCGCTATTGTAATAGCCAATATCGCTGTGACCTGAGGTAACAGAGTGAAGAATAAGTTTCAGTTAATGGAATGAATAGAAATAATTTGCAGAATTGTTTCTTAAAAACGTGCATTTACGGTGGACCCCTCGTTAAAGGATACAGTTTGAAAACTGAGTTCTGTACTAGCTGTGTATTTTTCTGAAGGTGAGCGCATGACGAATGCATAACAAAGTAAAGGATTTTAAAAAAGGGGTGAATTTTGCACACCTCGCACATTTCTATGCATGCCTGTGTGCCCGAGAAATTATCTAGTATCAACAAATAAAACAATAAATAATAACGAACATTTATCATCTTAACAAAATGAAGCCAGTACATGCATAAAAAATAAGATTGTTCAATTTATCTTTTCACTTCTCCCCTTTTTAAATTAAAGAATAAATAAAGTAGTCAATAAATCACAATGGGAAATTTTGTACTCTTCCATGAGTAGCTAATTTCCCTTAGTTATTGATTTAATCATTATTTTTCAAGTATGACTACAGAACATTTTAAGCGTTGCCATCTACTATTGAAAAAAAATTATTATATCATGTAAAATTAATCGCACACGAGAAATTGATTTCAAAACACTTTTAACACTACTTAATTTGTTTTTATATTTAGCCATTGAGGATTAAGAATTTCCGAGTTCTCGAACCGAAAAAAAAAAAAATACAGAGCCGGCATTTATTAAATATCAGTAATATATTTTCACTGAGCATAGCGTCGGCTCTCGTTGCCTTTGAATAAGCATAAACCGACTAAAGATCGTCGAGTTTAAATAATAAAATCACATAAAAAATGTGGATAAATAAAACAAACTGGCAGAAAAATTTTTAAATGAAATTTATCAAATAAAATAAAAGTATTTCAAAATTCTGATCAACTTGGCTTATATTCAATCTACAAATTTTCGAACAGAAACGAAACTTATTGACAAAATTCAGAAAAGTTCTCGGGACCAAATAGGTCATCGAACAAGAAATGAGTCTGAGATATTCGCAACACCAAAGGGTCTCGAAAGACGCAATGAACCTGGACCGTTGCATCAGAAAATATTTTTGAAAGTCAATAACATGCACCTCGCAAACCTCCGCTGCTGACATCCTATACAGCGCCATCTATCGGAGATGTGAGGAAATGACATCCTTTTATTGATCGGTCGTGGTGAAACTGCTTGTTGCACAATATTGCCCCAACAGGATGAAACACGAGTGGTTTTATAACGCTTTTCTTTCTTTTGATATCCCGAGATAAAGTGTGGGAGAAAAAAAAAGGAGGGGAATGTTTTTTTTCGAGTTTTTAAATGTACAAAGAGAAAAACTGCTTTTGTGGTCTTCCTCTGTTATATAAATGCTATTATTTTAAATGACATACGATTTAATGAAGTCTTTATGGGCTGCTGTGTACTACCCTATTGAATTCGCTCACTTCAATGTTAAATTATAAAGAAAGTTTGTCCAAGGATTGCCGACTTGGATTTAAAGATTTATTTATTTATTTATTTATTTTAATTGTACTCCGTAATAGAGAAAGAAATTTTACAACTGGGGCATTTTTCGTTTTCTAAAAAAAAAATGTAAATAATATTTTAAAATTTAAATTATTCTTAAAAGAAATCTGGTATTGTGTGTTTTAAAGCATAAATTCCTCTGGTGGACGGAATTTATAAAATGAATCCTGTTGCAAGGTGCAGAAAATTTCAGGCTATCTGAAAATACCATTTTTATTTGATTATCAGCATGTAAATAGTAGACAAATTTTCTCCATAGGTTAACACTGAGACCTTAAGGGTGTTATAGAGAAAGTTTGTCCAAGGATTGCCGACTTGGATTTAAAGATTTATTTATTTATTTATTTTTTAATTGTATTCCGCAATAAAGAAAGAAATTTTACACCTTGGGGCATTTTTCGTTTTCTAAAAAAATGAAAATAATATTTTAAAATTTAAATTATTCGTAGAAAAAAATCTGGTATTGCGTGTTATAAAGGCTCATAAATTCCTCTGATGGACGAAATTTATAAAATGAATCCTGTTGCAAGGTGTAGAAAAGTTCAGGCTATCTGAAAATACCATTTTTATTGGATTATCAACATTTATGTAGCTGTAAAAAGTAGACAAATTTTCTCCATAGGTTAAAACTGAGGCCTTCAGGGTATTATAGAGTAGTCGTTCGCAAACTGTGTCGGTCGTGAAAATTATTGCAGGGGTCACGGATAGTTTGAGGTAACTTTATATGATACTGAATTATTTAATTAAAAAAATTGACATCAATACGCTCATAATTTTGAAATCCTGTTTTTTTTTTTTTAAATTTTTGTTCAATTTGAGCTGAATGGAACCCAAATACATATTAATATTTAAATGGGAAGTTTTAGTCACGTGAGATTTACCAAAAACAGATGTGGAAGGTAAGCGAGACATTATTTAATGTAATTATGCAAAGTAAATATGTACCCAAAATCTACAATTCGATTTTTAATACAGTTCATCAAAATTTGCTTATTTCTTTTTTTTTTAATATATCTTTTTTAATATATAATATATTTTTACCTTTATTGTTTTGTTAACATTTTTCAAATTAATTACCAAAAAATTTTCATTTGGGGGTCGAGTGATTTTTTTTATTTGAAAAAAGGGGGTCACAGTCAAAAAAAGTTTAAGCACCACTGTTAGAGAGAATAAAATTTATCATTCTTCAAGACTAGACCGCATAGCTGATCCTATGAATTAATTACTAATTGTGATTTAAAACGTTTCTTCTGCAGTAAAAAAAGTTATCTGTCATATAAAATATGTATAAGTTTGCATATCTATAAGATTTTACTCTTAATAAGATATGAATGATAGCATTATTTACGCCAAAATAATTTAAGCTCCTAATTTTGTTATCAGATTGTGGTATAAATTTCTATTACGGATCAGAATATTTTAAACTATATGTGTTTTTAATAATTTATTTATACAAAATGTTTTTTTGCAGAGAGGGGTATAAATCTATTCTCACTTAACTTTTCGATACAAAATTCCTTTCGAATATGTTACGTATAAGTGATCATTTAATTCTTTGAAATAATTTTATTATCATTTTTTCTTTTTTTACTCATCTTGTTTATAATATATATACATATATATATATATATATATATATATATATATATATATATATATATATATATATATATATATATATATATATATACAGTCGAACCTCCATATATCGAAGTAGCAAATTGCGCGAAAAATTTCGATATATAGAAATTTCGATATATAGAATTGAGCTTAGTCTTATCATAATTCTCCTAAAAAAAAATTAGAGCTAATTTTCGTATATGAAACTCCATTTCTAATTTATATACGAATCCCATTAAATGAAAGTTAATAACTAAAAAATGAATTTATATGAAAGATTTATTGATTACTACATATCTTAAAAAAAAAAAAAAACAATAATGCAGACAGTGGTTACAATGATCACAGTTACATTATTTAATTTAAAAACTACGAATATCTTGCTGAACAGTTAGTTTTGCGGAAAGTTCAAAGAAATGTTCGTATTTATTCAGTCCACTAAAAACTTCATCAGGGATATTTTCCGCGAATTGAAGTCCCCGACGTATTGTTTCAAATGCCAAAAATTGGGAGATTTTATTCTAAAGTGGAATAAAATCTCCCAATTTGTCTTGAAAAAAATTTCGATATATAGAGATTTTTTCGATATATGGAAACAATTTTTCTATGTAATGAACATGGAGATTTGCTAAGAGTTCGATGTATAGAAAATTTCGATATAGGGAAGTTCGATATATGGAGGTTCGACTGTATATATATATATATATATATATATATATATGGTATATATATATATATATATATTATATATATATATATATATATATATATATATATATATATATATATATATATATATATATACCATATATATATATATATATATATATATATATATATATATATATATATATATATATATATATATATATATATATATATATATATATATATATATAAGAGCTCCGCGGAAGAGAATAAATTTTACGTGCATAAAACTTGTGGAAAACGCAGTCCCGTGTATCCCACAAATTTCCCAAAAGTTATAGCTTTAAATTATATTCGTTGTTTATAGATGTTTAAAGACTGCATAAAACATTACACACCTTTCCTGTTTTTCACCCATAAGAGCTTTATTAATAGACGTCTGTCACCCAGAACGAGCGTGCGTGTGGCAGAGTTTATATAATTTTCGATTCCATAAATAGAATTACCGTCTTATCCCGACCTTCCGCAGGTTATTCCGAAGCTCCGTGGAGAAAGAGACAGGCAGTTAGCTTCCGGAAAAACTTTTGACAGATATGCTTTCTATTTGCTGAGGTGCTCCTAAAGGCTAATTTCGTATAGATCTCAAAACCACGTGTTTTAGCCACGGAAGTCTGTCTAATTGTGTTTTTCTAAATATACATCAGCTAATAATTACCATGTTTAAACTTCATTTTCAGCGTAACAGGAACGCCCACCTACTTTATAACCACATTAAAAAATGAGGATGGCAATTAGTTTCGAATGAATTAATAGTTCCTCATTAGCCCGAGGAGCATTTAGCAGAGGAAAATCGAATCCTCTGTTTTAGCCAGCAAAATGTCTACGTTATCTTTATCAGCCGGCTGGAAAAATATTTGAGCGTAAATGTGTTATTTATTTATTTGTGTTTTCCAGTTTCCTCCTTTTCTATACTTATTTAGTATTATTACGCATTATTTAATAATATTTTTTTCGTCCCGTTACATAATTTCGATCTCTCAATTCTATTTTCCGATCTTTTTCGAAAATTCATGCTGCATTTAATTTACATCCTTAACGGGTGTCTCTTGCAGGGGTTGGTGGTCATAAAATTTCCTCTTTCAGGCATTTTCCATTTCACGTGTTCGTCTTCCATCCTCTGGAAATATCTGTTTTTTCCCCTATTTATATGATAGAGTTTGGTGACATTCGCATTTTGTGAATTGCTCGTAGAAACCATCTCACCTTGTGCTCCTCGGCCTGATAAAGAACTATTGCTGAATTCGAAACTAGTTGCCACCCTTCTATTTTTTTTACTGTGGGTATTAAGAAGCTATGCGCTCTTGTTATTTTTTTTTTCTCTAAAAGTTTCACGGATGTAGTAAGCTTCAAGAGCTTCAGAAAGAGTTGTGGGAACTACAGTCTATAGTCTGGGCCCTCTACTGTAGGATAATATAGCAATGCACGCAAAACTTCAGCGATCAAAAGTAAAAACGAATATAAGAGATGTAAGTAAAACACTTCTAACTTTTGAAAATGAATGCTTTAATGCAAAGCTGGCCTTTTTATTTAATAAAAATTTTGAATTTTTAATAAATATTAAAAACTATTTCGAAGTTTCGAATACAGTGTCTTAGGTTGGAACGTCGATTGTAGACGTCGATTCCAATATTGGAATCGACGCCTCTAAAGTTCAAAAGTCAAGGAACCCCCCCTCCCTCATTGCCTCTCTCACACACGCACCACTTTGGTTCGCTTGCCCGTAAACTTAAAAATCTGAAAACATATATATCTAAACTAAAAATCAATTGGCTAAAAATTAAATTTTAAATGCGAAAAAGAAATCTTTTGGGGACTTCATTTGTAAAGTTTCATAGCAATAATAAGGATCAAAATTTATATATTTTTCATTAAAAAAAAAACTGTACAAAGTTAATGAAAATTCATTACCATCATACAAAAATATGTGAGTTCAATACAACTTGTAAACAAAGTAAAATAGTTTATGATATTGATGACGTCAAAGATTATACAAGGAGTAATTTAGGATCTCAGTAATGTTATTTAACCTAAAATCTGATTTTTAATTAAAATAAGTTACACTAACATGATCGGAATTCATCGTTAACGAGTTCCGAAGATTTGTATATAGAGTGGCTTTAGCTAAGAAAATATATTACCATTTATTATTAAATCACGTCTCAAAATATTAACAAATGCATTGCTAGCATAAAAGACAACAATTTAAAAAAAAATCAAAGTTTTTTTTTTTCGTGATTGATCTTTTTGATTGGTTAAACCTTTTAACGAATATTTTAATCAGTCATTTTTATCTGTTAATTACTAACCACACCAGGTTACTCCGATTCTGAAAACATTTCTTTCGTTTATTAGTAATCTCAATGCGTAGAGTGGAAACAACTGAGGAAATGGAAACGTAATTATCGATCTAGAGGCAATGTAAAAAATTACTGACTTAAGATAAATATCCTCCGTCGGCACCTTGTAACAGATTTCGATCGTTGAACTCTTTTCTCAGTTATAAAACTTCCTTCGAACGTTTCCGCTATCCGATAAATGAAAAAAACTGTTCCTCTTTTCTTGGAGATTTGAATAAGAAATCCTTTGATTACATTTTTTAAAGAGATTCAGATGGATTGAATGAAATTTTACGCTTAAAGTTTTTTTTTTCTCGTTAATTATCCACTTCGCTTGAGAAAAACAAATTAAATTATTCTCTTAAAAAAAATGGTGTTCGGCTCTTAAAGCATGAATGAATTAAAAAAATTTCTGTTAAACGTTATTGTCACCGATTGTTAAAAAAATGATCAAGATTTGCGAATTGAGATGAAACATCGCTTACGAATTTTATCGTCTGCTGTCGCCATCTAGTGTCGAAAGGTTTAAATAGATGATGTCTCGTACATATTTGATTTTTTAAAAGGGCAATTACTGATAATTTTCTAAGAAATATAAAATAAAAAATTCATAAAAATGAGTACGTATTTTTATAGATTAAAGAATTACGATCTTGAATCATTGGAACCACTTTCCACAACGACTGTATGCCATATTTAATCTTATTTCCATACAACTTTATGATCAGAGTTTACTTCCTTTATAATTTTAAATATCTATCACGAAAATACATGAATGACTATGATTTGTTTACCGAATGAAACCCTATTTCGTCTAAAAATAATGGTTAAAACTAATAATAATTTTTTTTTCTCTGTTGGGGGGACGTGAAAAAGGAAAGACAGGGGATACAAATATTCCGTACTAGAACTCAGGAGGACTAACAAAATCTTTTTAAAACGATGTGCAGCTGCACTTGTACGGTCTGTTAGTGGAAATCTATACCTTTGATAGAGAACTTATAAGCGTTTGCTTTATTCTTCTCTGAGCACGCGATTCAAAATTCAGATGAGATTGTGACTGAAAATTGTGACCATGTTCACAACTTGACTCTAGGGGTCTGTTCACATAAAATCATCGTTAGAGATTCCGTTTGGCGCATTAAATCAGACAGTGAGTGTTATATGACTGGCTAAAACTTTTTACGCTGACGATGACGGATTGTATGTGAATAGGCCCTTAGTCTACTAGAATCCAGTATAATGTAATTCCAATATGATTAGCCAGATATAGATAATAAATTAGCAAGGAAAAACAATTGACTAATCATCCCGCGACAGATTTTAGAAACTGTTGGATCATTATTTATCGATTTATTTGAATTACATGTTTCATTTCTGCATTAATTTTATAGCGTTTGGAAAAAAAAAATTTATTATGAGCAGCTTCCAAAATTAGCATGTTGCTGTAATATTAACAAAACGCAGAATGTTGTTCGCATGTTTTATCTCAATTTTCTTTATTTGCGCAAATTTTCAAACACACGGCATGCAGGGCCTTTTTATCGCGTGGGCAAATCGGGACTTTGCCCAGGGCCCCCCAAACCCCCTTGGTGTATGCACCTGGTACTTCTAATAGTATGTGTAGCCCATGGATAGTTCTTATTTTTATGAATGTTCGTAAGAGGGGGCCCCCAAATAGCATCTGCCCAGGGGCCCCCAGCGTCCATAATCGGGCCCTGACGGCATGTTTCCATTGAAAATAGAGTTATTGAAGTTATGCGTTTCTGTGCCCAACCCGAAATTCCTTTAGACTTATTTTACCCATGAAGGAATAAATTAATAAAAAAGGGCTTCCTTTTACCAGAAAAGAGGGGCAGTAGGAGAATATGTTGCGATGCGCACAACTTTCGACGTCATCGCAAGATCTAGAGAAAATTATAGATAAATGATGAAATGGAATGACGTATAATCGGAGAACAGTAGTAAGGATGAAAACATTTTCCTAGTTTCAGAGATGCATTGAGATGCTTATTTCAAAAGAGAACCTGAAAACATTTCCAATCAGACGGAGCATTGAAGTTTTCAAGCGCACTCTAGATGTTCTTAACAAACCATTATAACAAACTATTTAAATTAAAATTAAAACAAGAAAATTTCCAATTTTTTTTTAAAGAAGTATTTTTATAGTCAAATTATTTAATAATAGTGTTGACGTGCTTCAATGTACTAAATAAAGAATTCTTTATGTTAGAATTTTTAAGGGAAATTATTCTTATAGTGTTGCCCAAAAATTTTTAGTTCGAAAAACATGTGAATTAATACGTAATAGATTTATTTACAGTGGTGTATTTCTCTCTTGTTTGTTTATTTCTATATGTGTCTACATACACAAATAACTCTTAATAATTTTTTGGTATGATTTAATTTCTATTCATTCATAGTTATACTTCCTTTTTCTCTTGTTCCTAGGAAAACTTATTGTTGCCACTTAACTTTCTTAAAACTATTAATAAGCAAGGTATTAAATCATGAAGCGTAACAATGGTGTCATCGTGGTATAATTTTAAAAAAAAAACTAATTTTTTGTTTAGATTTATTATTTTGGAATTATCAGCAAAAATAACCTGTATTAAAAGTTATGGCTGGTAATTTATTCTTCATTTATGGGAAAAGTTATTAAATTGCCTGATTTAAAAGAAATAAATTGTTAAAAAAGGAGGTATTTTAAAATTTATATCCCCCCCCCCCAAAAAAAAAAAAAAAAAAAAAAAAAATCCTAGTGGATTCTAAAGGCAGATATATACGACAAATCATTGCATACATCTGAGAAAGTTAAATTTTTAGTAAAACAGTAAATAGCTTAAACTGGATATTTCTTTTTGCCTAGACCTTCTTATCTGCTCCACTTACCAAGAAAATTTTCAATTTCCTTTAAAGGTCGGTAATTTCCGCTATTCAATACGCACGTGAGTTTCCTTTGAAATGTGACTTGACTTTTGGGTCTTTTATGTGTATCTACGCAGAAAGCACGAGCAATGAGTTATCTGGGAACAATATTGCTTCGATAAAAAAGGTAATTCTGAGGAAAAGCCGATTTTTTAAAATGCCAAATACGTGTATGTATCAGTTTAAGCCGTTGGCATATGGCTAAATTTAGCATGTAAAAATTATAAAACTTCATCTTTAATATGAATCATGAACTATTTTTTTCTAAATATATCGCAATTTTTTTTCTTCGTGTTAATCATGATATATATTATTAAATATAAGCATTTGAATTTTATACTGAATGTTATCAAAAAGTTTATACGTTCGCTTCATAAAAATATTTTTTTTTACTCATCACCCTATATTTTTAAATCTTCTTACTTATTAATCTTTCATTTTTTCTCTTACTTTTTTCCCTTTTAACGTAGGATTACGTTCCTCAATAACGGTACTCCGGAAAGAAAAAAAAATTCAGAGTCCGTCCTGCGTCGCGAGTTATAATTTTGGCAGCGCGCCAAACCCAGTTGCAGTAAACAGTTAAACAGAAAAGTACCAGAAATGCGTAAAAAAAAAGTAAGGAACGCTAGGTAATTCTACGTTAATAACCCGCGGTTGTTTCATTAAAAGAGACTACCTGAATTTTTTTTTCTCTTTTAAAATCAGTATAGAAGCGTAGGGTATTTTTTTTGTATGAATCTTAGAATCTTTGATTATTGATTCCTTACCTGAACTTCAATTTTTTAATACTATGTAGAGTCTACTTTCACTTATAAAAGTCAGTGAATAGCAGGTATTCACATTTCAAATTTTAATATGGTTACCATTGAATAATCAAAAAAATTTATATACTCAGTTAAATATTTATAAATTTATAAATTTTGCTGTACTTCGACTTTATAAATTTGAAAAGAAATTCTTCAGCCGTATTAAAATAAGGCCTTATTATACGTTAAATTAATTAGTTACATTAAATCTATCCTGTGTATTTTTCGGAATACGCATATTCCTTACACATTTTAAAATTCAGCCTTTTCAGTAATACAGTTACTGAAAAGCATACGGAGGACCACGTATTGTTGTTTATGGTGTTTAATTATATTTCCCCTTATTCTATTAATAACTCTCGAATGAAATGAAAATAATTTATGAGAATTAACAACACAAAAATATTTCTCCGGGTCTCTCAGTTTGACTTTTGAAGGCGCACACTGATTTAAATTTCTGAATAATGTAGCAGATTTAAAGAGTTACTGTGCTCATTGTATATGCACCACTACACATGCCAGCGTTATAAAATATCTAATTCAAATTTTAAAATGTCAGTAAAAATACAATAATCAAAATAAAATACACCACAAACATGCTGCAAGATTAAAATGGTCTGCATTTTCTGAGAATATACTTTAAGCCAAAAGTTAAAAAAAAAAATGAATATTTAATGAATGAAAAGAACTTGCAGGAATGGCAGTTTCTGAGTTTGATCTCAAAAGACATTGCTATATCTAAACTATTACTCTTTATTTTTAACAATTGTTTATCTTTGAAAAAATAAAAGGTTTATTATAGATACTTTTTCCTTGGTGCAATTTAAATTCGCTATTTTTTTACACCGATTTAAGATCCATTGCTTAAAATATTGCTGAATTCTCTGTTAATCTCTTCCTAATCCACCATAATACTGTTAAAGTTAGTCTAAGGCCTCCATTTTAACAGCAAACTCTTTAATAGCTATCAATTTTATCAATCGTTCGAAAATTAATTTTTTCCGCCTCATGCCACTCGCCGTCTTTCCAAAAAATCCTAAACAATTACGCAAATGAACGAGGAATCCTCTCTGACCCAACGATGAATTGATTCCAGATCGTGCATCCCTTTCACGGTTTATTTGTACCACTGATATCAGAGGGGGTAATAGGTGATTCCTCGCAGTAAAAGCGCCGGTTATGCCCTACTTGTCGAACTAAGTGTCTCTCGGCAGAGGAGAGATTTGCTTGGGGAATTTGCTAATTTGCGACCGCAAGTGGAAGAAAACAAAATTTCGGGAGGATGTGCGATTCTCAGCCTGGTGGTATAGTGGCTTCGGGGGGAATTTCCCCGTTGATCCAGTTTGGAAAAGAAACAGAGCAAACAGGCGAAAAAGGAAAGACTCCCACCCGTTCACCTTTCCGTTGTCGATAAGCCTGGAATCAAGAGCGAGATGCTAATAGAATTGTGATAGCTTGTTACACGGTTTCGATTTTATTTTACTTCTGATTGGGTAAGAGAACCGCAGGCAAATAATGGCCTTCAGCAGGTTTTATGCTCGTTAAATACTCGTTTTTTTCTACGTACGTCAGAGCACCGTGAGTCAAAAGGAATGGTTTTTAAGCAGGTTAGAAACAAAAATTCTAGAAAAAAAAGAAAGAAAAAATATTTGCTGGTTGTTAAAACATACTCTAGAGCAGGGGTGTCTAACCTTTTAGCTTCCTTGAACCACATTGAAAGAAGTCGAATTGTTTTGGGCCACACAAAAATTTACCTAACATTAAAAATAGTTGATGAATAAAAAGAGTGTAATATATAGTTAACATATTTATTTCATTATAAATTGTATTTATAATTATAAAGATAACTATAGGAGTCATAAAATTAATGTTATATTTGGCATTGAATTTTAGATACTAATGCATCAATATTTGGGTCAATTGAAGTGGTTGCAATTCTCAGGGAGTTCTCAAGATGTTCATCCGATATTTTGGTTCTAATTTGACTCTTAGTGTGCTTCACTCTTCAAAATAGTTGTTCACAGATGTACGTGCTTCCAAACAGTGATGAAATAAACAACGCATGACTATGCAGCGAGGGATATTTATCTCTGGACAGGAATGATTTATAAAAGTCCAACAAAGAGACTTGATTAAATTTCTCTTTAAGTTGCATGTCAAATTGCAACTCTATGCCTTCCATTTGAAAATTTGCTGGCAGCATATCTATATCGACTGTAAATGGAGTAGCAAAGATGCAAAACAATTGTTTATTTTTCCAATAGCCCTGAAATCGATTTTTAAATTCTTGTACTGAATCGAAAAGCAAGACTGACTATTTTTTACCATTTTTAGAAATATGCTCGGTCAGCGTCGTGAAACGCAAAAAATTGTGAACATTTACTTGGGCTTTACATATTTTGAATTTCATTTGGAACGCGTCCGTTTATGATTTGAAACATTGTACTGATAAGCTGATTTTTACCCTGAAGACGGGTGTTTAAGTCATTTAAATGAGCAGTCAAATCTATCAAAAACGTTAAATCTGCAAGCCAGTTGTCATGATCAAGTTCTGGTACAAGTTTTTTTTCAATGTCATGAGCAATTTTATTTGGAACGCGTCCATTTATGGTTTGAAACATTGTACTGATAAGTTGGTTTTTACCCTGATGACGGGTGTTTAAGTCATTTAAATGAACAGTCAAATCTACCAAAAACGCTAAATCTGCAAGTCAGTTGTCATGATCAAGTTCTGGCACAAGTTTTTTTTCTATGTCATGAGCAATTTTATTTCATCAAGTAGGCTATAAAATCTTTTTAACATTGGCCCTCAACTGAGCCAGCTTATTTCTGTAAAGTATACCATATCGCCATACTCCGCATCCAAGCTTTTAAAAAATTCCTGAAACTGGCAATGATTCAATCCCCGAGTCCTTATGAAATTCCCGACGATTATGAAATTTTGACGACGATTTGAATAACATGTTCCATTTTTAAAGCTTTTCCCGCATATATTTTCCTGCTGTATTATGCAATGGTATGTCATCAAACGAGAATTTTCAACAGCAATGGCATCGTCTTTTATTAATCTTACAAGTCCTTCTTTTTTGCCTATCATAGCTGGGGCATCATCTGTAACTATACCAGATATGTTGATAAGAGTTAATTAGAATAGCACACATCAACGATTTCTTCACTGCTTCATATAAATCTCTCGAGGTTGTATCTTTTAACGGTACTAAGAAATCGTTTCTTCAGTTACAATAAACTGGTCATTTATACCTATAATAAAAGTGGCAAATTGAGCCGTGTCAGTAGCATCAGTTCTTGCATCCATCGACAAAGAATAAAACTTAAAACTAGAAGTTTTACTTTTTCAGTCGTTTTCGATATATTTCCCAAGTTCGTCAGTTCTCCTGGAAATAGTTTGATGAGACAAACTGATTTTAGTTATCTTTTTTATCAGGGCAAATTATATCTGGCACGCTTTTCATGTATTCCTGAATAAACTCGCCACCAGAAAATGGTTTTAATTCTTTGGCAATTCATATCATTACAAACATGAAATGTTAAATGTGTCAAAACTTCACATTTCATTTTTTTAATGAAATTAATAGATAGAAATTGCATACGGAATTACGTATAGAAGATATTTCAAATAATGTATTGTCGATTTGTTGAATGAACAAAGCTTTGAGCTCTCTTTCTGGGCCGCATTAATACTTGCTTTGGGCCGCTTTGTTGTACAATTTATCTCGGATTAGAAGTTTTCGCACGCGATTTATAGTCATTAAAATATCTGAAATTCCTCCAAATGCGTTCAACATGCGTCCAAATGCCTCAACTGCGTTCCTTTGCTCAGATTTTACGAAACCATCTTCAGAATTTCCGGTTTAGAGAAAAAAAATTAAGAAAATGTTTTCCTTAAAGGAAAAACAGTTTAAAAAAAAAGTTATATTTGGTCTTTAAAAAATGTTGTAAACATTTTGTTAACAAATCCGAAAAAATAAACTATTTGAAACCTATGGGAAAGTGTAAAAAATTTAAGCATACAGAGCTGTCGGTTCTGCAGATATAAAAAAAACTCGACAGGCTCTGAATCTTACCGTTTAAAATATTTTTTTTCTAATTGTTCACATATTTTCTATAGTGATAGAGAACAATCGAGAGGTATTCATATATATATATATATATATATATATATATATATATATATATATATATATATATAGCTACATTTGAGAAAAATATTCTTCACAGAATGAGCGTAAATGATAAATAAAATAAAATTTCGTATTCCCTCCCCATTTAAGAAAATTTATTATTTATGATTAAAATTATTTATGAAAATTTATTTATGAAAATTTATTATTTATTTATTAAATTTATTTATGAAAATTTATTAATTTATTTATGAAAATTTATTATTTATTATTTATTATTTATGATTCTTTATTTATTATTAAGAAATTTCTTATGGAAACATTGGAAAGTTCACCCAAGTTCATTTGAAAGCAGAAAAAAAAAGAAAATTATAAAATTGTCTGCTAAAAATTTCGAAAGATTTTCTTCAAATGTGTAAAGATTTATGCATTATTTCAAATCACGTATCAATATTTCTCCAGTAAAGATTAATGTGCCAGATATTAATATAATAAATATTTATACATTTAATCCTGCGCTCAGTTCTTGAGTTTGCAGAGAGAAAGTATTTTGCAGGAAAAATGTAACTGGTACGCATGTTACACGAACAGCATAAAATACACAAGCGACGAAACACATTTTTTTTGTCGAAGTAAAATATTAAAATATACTTGTATAGTCAATGATCTGTGCTCGATTTTGTAATCCGAGGAAAGTGGGAAGGAAAATCAAGTACAAAGATCTGTAGTCTAAAAGTAAAAAGAGAATAAGGTACATTTTCCCTTTTTTTTTTAATAATGTGAGCAATTTTCGTTCTTAAACTAGAATTGTGGCTTTTTCCTTCAGTTGAAAAACAAAGTAAAAAAATATCACATGGTTATCACACTATTTTCTTTTTATTCGAGAACACACAAGTAGGTCATTTTGATGAAAACAGCCGAATTTCTATTGCAGTCTCAGTTCTCAACTGTGTTTTAATCTGATAGCAGTCTTAAGGTTGGTGGTATAATATTTCGAGCGGGTTAAGTCATTAAGTGGTCCATTGGCTACCATTTTGACATTGTATTATTGTGTTTCCTTAAAAAACAATCTTTAAGATTTGGAGAACGCTTAAAGAGAATCGATTTACAACAAAAGAAAATCTTTGAACATTAGATTGATATTATCTTTAATTTAACTTATTCACATTTACAAAAAAAAATATTCTCTTGAGAGTATTACATTTTTTTCTGCAAAATTATAAAATATATGCTGAAACTAGCTGAATACCCGTGCTTCGCTACGGAGTACATTCAAATTAAATACATCTGTCAATGTATGCAATTAATGTCAAATATATATATATATATATATATATATATATATATATATATATATATAAATCGCAACGGATATTTTTATAGACAAAATAATGTAAAAGGAAATATTCAAATTAAATCTAATAGAACATACTAAAGAATACAGTACAGTTTGAAGAACATTTCTTTTACTGTATTTTAATATATTTTTTGGATAATGTCCAATGCATTAGAATGTCTAATGCGTTAGAAAGAAAAAAATATTTTTTTTTGTCAATTTATTCCGTTGTTATGCATGTGCCGCAAAATTAGTTTAAAGCATCACAAAAAGAAAAGATACCACGTGATCAGCATTTAATAAATTGAACTATAAAAATGAATCTTTAAAAACTCACCGAAAATCAGAAAATGGAGGTAAAGATTCAAAAAAAGATTTCAATTTAAAGGAACTTTTATGATCTTTTTCATGATATAAATTTTATAACCCTCAGATTATTATTTTAAATGCAAACTTAAAAGAATTTTACAAAAACAGCTTAAACATTTAATTTTAAAAAATCTAAGAAGAATTTTTCAAAAATCTTTCTTAGTGCACCCTTACGCTATAAGAAGAATCGCCATGCAAAATTTCAACCCTTTTAGATCTAGCGGTTTGGTCTTTGCGTTATCTGTCAGTCAGTCAGTGACGGAACTGTTTTATAGATAATTTATGACTCTTCTTGCTTTTCTGGTTAGCTACTGATCACTTCTATGAACTGTACGTATTTAAGAAGCGTAGTAATGTAATTACAATTCGACCATTATAATGAATGCCATTGCATCATATTATTTTCGATCTCATGTAAAAATGCTGATTTAGAATGTATTTACCAGATCAGAACTTTCTACGAGGCAGAGATATTTGCACTCCATACAGTATAACATTTTGACATCATGAAAACGCAAACACTCATTGACAGTGTGACCGTGACGTTTGCATTGTCGTCGTTCCACGACATTGCTGTATAACAAGTACGAAATACCTTTAGACTTCATTGTTTCGTCCCTGCAACGTTACATAGAAGCTTCAGAATTTTAAATGTGGGCTGGTATTTTCGTCATAATTGTGGTGTGATGTTCGCAACGAATGGCAACATCACCGGGGCATTTCTGATAACATGCCAACATACGGGAGGTAATAATTGAGCCATCACACGTCAATATTGAATTATTTTATTTTCAAATGACTAACTCCTGCAGTCTTAGAAATATCTAATTTAACAATAATTTTATAATATAAACCAAACTGCTAGCTTATTTGTACTCTTAAAGGATATAAGAAAGAGGAGTGTTGACCATAAGATTAATCAGCAGAATACAAGCTGACATTTTATGAACAATTTTCTTTCTATACAATAACAGAGCCTAAATGATACACATACACCTTTATACTATATATAAAACTTCAGAGTCTAATCTTTCAGGAAGTATATAAACCTCAGTTATAGGCTTAATAATATGGTTTTGCAAAATTATTTGGGACAGGGATGATTGCTAATACTAAAAAAAATACACTAATGCTACGAGGAAACAAATATTAAATGAATTAAAGGTTCTTAAGAAGGATAAAGTATTTAAAGATTTGGGGTAGTAAGATTAGGTAAATAATTATAAAAAAGAGACTTTGAGCAATTAGTATTAAATATAGCAGATGTAAAATATATTGTACTTCAGAGGTGTTGCGAAATCCAAAGTTGTTCAGTGGTAAATTCAAAGAATAATCAAATAATCCAAGGCACGGATAAACATTACAAATAATTTTAATAACACACAAAATAAATGGTGAACATAAGGATTTGAAACCCAATCAAGAATACGAGTATAGCTCGTTCGAAATAGGACCTATTGTCCCATATCAAAATCTTATGCTATCTAGTTCGAATCATAATCTAAACCTAATATATTTGAGGTAGAGAGGGTACGAGATTATCTCAGTAAAGGAGCGCCAGCAAACGTCGTCTATAATTATTTAAGCACAATAGTGCTACCTAATTGAAACTTTCTCAACAGAGGAATGGCGAATTTGTAGCTCAATGCTATTAAATGCTCCATATCTAGAGAGCGTTCTCTCAAAAGCTAACGAATCGAAATGGTTCAAACTCTTATCAATTATATGTAGTCTGCGACTCAACCAATAACTGTTAAACTTAATCACTGAATTTTCCCCCCGAATTTTTCAACACGCAAAAAGATTGTGTTCAGAATAAACTCAAAATTCTTTAATTAAAACTGAAATAATTTTTTTCTCCTGAAGAATCTTATATTTAACTATTTAAGTTGGTATCGTTAATAACTTTTTCCACATCCATTACCGTAAGAAAGGAAGTTCTTGAGAACAAATTAAAGTCAAAATATGCAGGTTTGAGAAATACTGATATTTCACATTAAGTGACTGATGTAAAGAAAAAAAAAGGAAATTCAAAACCGTTCTATAGTTCATAATTTAAAAGTTAGCTGCCATATTAATCGTCTCGAGACCGGAATTACACGGTCATTTCAACAGCGAGTTCTCTATAGCCTCTCTCCCAATGATCGGCCTTCCTGAACCGTGGAATTGAAGGGTAAAAAGGAAAGGTCTAGAGCAGGGGTCGTCAACCTTTTAACACCTACCGCCCACTTTTGTATCTTTGTTGATGGCAAAGTTCCTTTGCCGCCCACTGGTACATATCCGCAGTGACTCAATTTAGCGCAAGCGCGGAGTCAGTTTTAGGGGGGAGTATTTAAAAAAAATATGCACTTAACTTATCTTTTATTTATACCTTATGCATATATATATATATATATATATATATATATATATATATATAGCTACGGTTGGCTACGGAGTTCATTCGTTGCTCCCTCGTCCATGAGTATACTTCGAGAAGTGTCCGGTGAATTATTACCTGTAATCCAAGTTTAGAGATGGAATTCAAAAGTAAATTGCAAAAAACATATTTTAAAAAGTCAAATTCGCGAATATGTTAGCGGTGTATTGGATATATGGAAGAAGAACAAAATTTGCAACAACGGAGAAAAATTCCCACCGCCCACCATGGAAGCTTGAATCGCCCACTAGTGGGCGGTAGGGACCAGGTCGACTACAACTGGTCTAGAGTTTCCTAAAGTGTGTTCCGCGAAACCCTGGGGTTCAACCAAAAAGATTAAGGGTTCCGCGAGACAGTCTGACGGCCAAGCCGTAATTTATCTTAGCCGTAACTTATATTCGCCATCAGATATGCGAATTCAATTATCGAACATAACACCAAATTTTAAGTGGATCACAGAATCGAAGAAGCAGGATTCTTCTCATTAAATTATTTTACATATTTTTTATTTACCCGCATATTTTTGTTTTTATAATCACTAATATTTGTTTTTATGAAGAATTTTTTTCGATGATATTTTGTTCAATTCAATAAAATCTAAGTATTAAAACAATACTTTTGTCAGTCAATATCACATTAAATTTAGGGGATGAAGGAGGGGGGGGGGAGTTATTGATCAAAAAATGTAGAGGGTTCCGGGAAATTTAAAAAATGTTCTAGGGGTTCCGCGATCAAAAAAGTTTGGGAAACACTGGTATAGAGGATTTTCTTCCTGAAGAAATAAAAATAAAAATAAAAACTTTTTTTCCCTGAGATTAGTTCACCTGTGGCCATAACGTAATCTTCTCGGAAATTATTAGAACGATGGCATACAGAAGTCCAATTTCTGCGATCTTAAAATGTTTATTGGAATGTACGCTTTCTTAACAAGCAAAATGATCAGCATAAAATTTTAAGCTTGATCGCCTGACTTATTATTTGCCTTATATATGATATAGCATTGAAGAAATGCTTTGTACTCACCATTCTTGAATTTTATTCACTTGTTGATCCGTTCATACATATTGGCATACGCGTAGCGTCGGGGGAGCGGGCAGGAGGGGGGGGGGAGCACGTGCTCTCCCCCAACTTAACTTGAAATAAATTAAAACGTTATAGAAGTTCAGTTAAAATCAGAAAATTGTAGAAAACTTCTAAGAAAGTTGTTTTTCCCCGCTTTTTCAAACTGTGAAACTGAAGATTCCGATTATGCCTTTAGCCTTAACATAGTTTTTAACAATGATATGATCCATAACAAAAATTCGATGCTATTTTTTTTCTCATTTTATTTATATTATATTTATTTTTCTCATTGTATAACTTTTGAATACTACTCAAACATCAATTCTATTGTTATTCAATTAAAAAAAAATCGTAGTATTTAATATTTTAAGGACCGTCCGGCAGTCAATGCGCTGAGGAGGGCCGTAACTAAATTCAATTCGTGCGCCCCCCCCCCAAAAAAAAAAAAAAAAAAAATTTAGAAGCACGCTACGCCTATGCATATTGGAGTCATTTAACTCCTTTCTTTTTTTTATACAAAAGGATGTCGCAGTTGTGAAATATGGGAAACTCCGTTAATGCAACATGTGGGGCCCACAAAACATTTTTAAGCGTCGGACACAACTGGTTCCGAAACACTTTCTCATAACACGAGTATTTAGGTCGGTTATCATTCTGGATTTTTGTTTAAAATATTTTTCCTTGTTTCGTCTTAGGACTGAAATGTTGACCTAAGTTATAGGAGGGAGTGGTCGAAGTAAATGCATATTCACCCTCTTTTTCTTATTATTATTTTACATGAGATTTCTAACTTCTGTGCAGCTTCTGGTTTAGCAACTTCTCTGTCTGTTTTGTCCACCTGATCGATACGTGTGGAAATTAAGAAGTAAGTTAATAGACGTCGGCGTTAGGTAAAAGCTTCTCAGAGTGAATATGCTCCCATTATGTATGCATGTGCACTCTAAAATGTGCCATATGGGTGGTAAAATTATTGAAGAATTATAACAATAAGCTTTCAAAGGTTAATGTTTTTGTTTTTTTATATATATTGAAAAATAAGAACGATAAATTTTCTGCAATTTATACAAATCATAGTTTTTCTTCTTTGAACAGTTTCTTCTCATTAATATTTTTTAGTTCATTAAGAACTCATGCTGCTTTTGAAACGTCAAATGCGCCAAAATGATAATAATTATTAACGTCTTGTTGAATGAATAAATTATATTTATCATGTCAAAAGTAAACAACTGAGAGACTTTAAAATTGTTTTGAAGCTTCTAAATTATATATATATATATATATATATATATATATATATATATATATATATATATATATATATATATATATATATATATATATATATATATATATATATATATATATATAAAAGAACTTATGCTACTTTTGAAACTTCAAATACACCAAAATGATAACAATTATTAACGTCATCTTGAATGAATAAATTATATTTATCCTGTCAAAAGTAAACAACTGAGAGCCTTTGAAATTGTTGTGAAACTTCTAAATATCTTTATATATATATATATATATATATATATATATATATATATATATTTATTTATTTATATATTTATATGCTGTCCTCATGGTGTAGTGGTTAGCGTTCTGAGGTGGCTTCAAATCCCGAATAAGGCTTGGTCGTTTCCGTATGGACCTCCTCATAATGAGCAATGCTGGGTCACCTATAGGGTGCTCCCATAATAAAGTAGCCAGTAAAATCGAGATGAATAACAAAAGGCGAATGTCTGACGACAAATTGCCACAAGACATAAGAAAAATAAATATATATATATATATATATATATATATATATATATATATATATATATATATGTGTGTGTGTGTGTGTGTGTGTGTGTGTGTGTGTGTGTGTGTGTGTGTGTGTGTGCAGGCAGTATAGAAGAATTCTGTACAGAATGTGTTTAAGCGATACCATGAAAATTAATTCAAAATACCGTACTTACTTGCTCCTAAGAAGGCCTAAACTCCCTAAGCCGCTTATCGCGTCTGTATGTATAGTTTTTTTTTAACATAATGTTTAGTAATATCAATTTTCAATGTTTTCAGAAACGTACAGTGAGTTTTAAAATCTTTCGGAGAACACTGTCATTCAATGCGTAGAAGTCTATTTAATATCAAGTTTTACGCTGTCGATTAATTTTCAATTTTCTTCATAAACACTGTAAAGCGTTAAACAAACACAGAAGCCGTTCATTACAGTGCTAAATATTTCATTAATTTTAAGTCAAGAAGTTTATAATTAATCAAGGTATTTACGTTTCATATCGAGATATTAATAATTCGAGATCAGCATTTATTTCTGTTTCATTAATAAAGCTTTTGAACTAATAAAAACCAGATTTTGCTCTTATGACTCAATTCTTCCGTTTACAATAAGTTCTCCGAAAATTAATTACAGTATGACACACAAATTTTTTTATTATGTTAGCTCTTTATTGTTACTTGTTTTCAACTAACATCCACTTAATATTAACAATTAACCATTAAACAAATAAATGTGTATTAAATAAAAAAAAGGAGACTAAAAAAGTTGAATGTTTGATTCCTTGCGTTTTAGTCTACTCTTTTTTTTCTGGTTAGTTTGAATTATTAGTCTTTACCTAGTCATGGTCTGTGGAACATTGGCTACTATTTTGCTCAAAAGTAAGTGCCTTTCGTGACAACCGTAACTGTTTACCTATCGTTAGATAAAACAACTTCCTCGTGAAGCAAAAACACCGCGATACCGTTTCGCCACAATGGCGCATTATCGAAAATCTCCTCAGTCATTTCGAAATAACAATCAATCATAGTTTACAGTCCTTTGTTATAAAACTGTAAACAAAGCAGTTTAATGGCGTTACATCAGGAGTATGTTCTGAGTGAGGTATGTTGTGAGTTTTACGGTTTGTAACAACAAAAGAATTACAAAGATGTCAAGAGAGTAATTCCCTGTCAACGCGAGCGGAGATCGTTATAAAAACACATTATTCAAAAGGTTTAAGAGAAGAAAAAAGGCTGAACGACTGTCTCAGTATTTCATTGTAAGAGACCCGCTTTCTGTAATATATCATTCTTGTATAACTTTATTAAATACGTTTTGATAAAGATATACAAGCTATCGTTAAATGAGTTGCGTTTAAGGGCCTGTTCACATAGGAGGCCATTGCGTTGCGTTAAGGAAAAGATGACGTTGAGACGAAAATAAACCAATCATATGCCTCCAAACGATTAGTAATGAAATTTTTAACGCCTATGATTGGTTTATTTTCGCCTCAACGTCATCTTTTCCTTAACGCAACGCAACGGACTCCTATGTGAACAGGCCCTAATGCTTCAACTTTTTGAGGGGGGGGGGGGGTCATCCAGCTCACACTAGATCATCTTGTGAGGAAATTTGAAAAAATAAGTTTCCCAACATAGAGACGGAATAGTTCAGTTCATGGCATACCGGCTCCAGATTTACCAAATACAGGTTCGAGTCCCGGTCATTATGGATACCTGCTACAGTCACAGAAGGTGTTTCTGACCCTTGGCAGTAGAATTACTGAATCATTATGAAGAACATTAAAAGTAATCATTGTGGAAAACAATTCGACATTGTTGTAAGAAATTCAGTGGACAAAATGAAGAGAAAAATAAGCGAGGTCAACATCCGATACCGTAGGTTTCAAAACGGAAGAAAGAAAATTTTATGAACGGTACTTAAAAAAAAAAAAAAAAAAAAAAAAAAGCGAGATCATCACAGAGAAAAAGCTCAGTTGATAGAATAAACGGCTAGAGCTTTCGAGACTTGATGGGAATTTCAGCCTTTGTAGACAGTTTTTTTAACTACATTTCTCTCTTTATAACTCAACTCTAGCTTAAGTTTCACATTCTTAATAATATTGTTCATTTAATTTAATTAGAACCATGTTTACCTCTTGTTATCACTTCTATCTTAGACTATTCGCTCATGAAATTGAGGTCCGAAGAAACTTAGAGGATTCGAAAGATAACAATTGGGTCCACAGGTAAAAAAGTCCTGACTATACTTTTCTGAAACAATATCTTATAAAAGGTTGTTTAGGGACGTAATTTCGAAAATATTAAAAATAAAAAGTATTTCAGCTTTCAAATTGTAGTATAATCTTATAAAGCTATTGCATCATATTTTTTTCAAAGAATTGCTCATTTCAAACAAAATAGTCCCTTTTTAGCAATCAATGGGAAATATTTATCCAGAATTATCGGATAAAGTAAAGTTCTCAAGTCCTTTTCTGCTGTTTACTTTTGTGAATGGGATTTCTTTACAAAGATTTTTACAATAACTTTTACCAGACATTACTGCATGTGTATTATGCAGTATCTGAAAGCTTCTAATCAGTTCTTATATTCAGTATACATTTGCTCAGTAAGGGTAGAAAAATCTGAAATCTATTCATGGAAAATTAATTTGTGCAAGAAAAAGGAAAAAAAAAATGCTCTGAACAAGTAGGGCATAGTACAGCTCTAGGAAAAAGAAATTCGATATATATATATATATATATATATATATATATATATACACACACAATGTGAAACACTGTCGATGACGTTGATCATCTGCTTCCGCAAAACTGTTTGGGTGGAATATAAATAAATTAAAAGATTCTTAAACATATTCGATCCTGCCCTTTTCCAGAACATGTTCTCAAAAAATAAGGTTTATGAAGATGAAAAGTCAAGAACTGGATAATATGAAAATAAATTAGAGATGCAGGGATCTAGGAAATTAAATGGTTAAAACTAATACATGTTTTAGAAGAATGTATTTCAAATCTCGCCTATAAATACGTTTCTTCCTTTGCGAGAGTATTGATGCTAGGAAACAAACATAACTCCATTAATATTTGCATTATTAAACAGCGTAAATACACACAGAAGAGCATTAATCAAACTAGGACGAGATTCATAAAAAAGATTTTGTTGGTCTGTGTGTGGGGGGTGGGGGCAGTTAAATAGAAGTCTCACTTATATGTATAGAATAAAATTTTTCACTGTCATTACGAAACTCGAAACATTGCATAAATACACATTTTTCTCGTAAAAAAGATAATTCAATATTGAACTTTCGTAGTAGTAAAAGTCTGTACTAAACACTCACGCAGAGATGGAGAGATGCTTGCATTTATCAGTGTAATCTAAATATAACTCATTTCTGTAGAACGAATTAGAACTAATCTTTAAATCAAAACAGCTTTCTTTAAAGCAATTTTTCCCAAAATGTTATACTCGGATCTTCGGAAAAAAACAGCTAAAGACACCAAAGGATTTTACAACTATTTTTTACGGGACTCGTTATTTGCAATTTTATCAGTGGTGGTAGTTGATAATTGAAAGACTAATGGGGATTATGAACATGTAACGAATTTTACAGGGCACATTCATGGTTGCAGAAAAATGTGCAGTTTAGCTCACTTATAAATGTATCAAATAACCACAAGTAGATGTTACAGATCTTAATTCGTATCATAAACTACTCTAGTTTTCTTCTTTATTTTCTTGTAATAATTATTTATTTTCTGGAGTGCACAGAGAATTAGGTTTTGATAGTGTCAAAAAGTATTTTACAAACTTTTTCAGATCACTTTTTTATTTATTTTTTAAAAAGAAGTTTGCGGAAACTGAGTCCTTTATACTTACAGAGTAGAAAATTCTATTATATTTCTGACATCAACATATAATTAGTTTTTTATTAACATTCATTTTTTTATGATAGTGTTAAATTATTTTAAATCAGTTAGCAAAATTGTTAGCAAAGTTGTTTATAATTGGATGCGAATGTCTAATTGCGGTTATAGATTGTATATGAGCTTATACAATAAATTTATTTGCTTTGTTTAAATTGCTTGTAAGATGTTTATATTTTTGAACATGTTTTATGTGCTTAAGAGTTATGCTTATATTGTTTGTAAAAGTGCTATTTTTAGATTTAAAGTTAAGTTTATGGTTTTGGTTTATTGTTTATACTTTAAAGTAATTTTTGTATTTTATGTATCAATAGTAATTGTATAGATTGTATTAATTGTATATATGTATATATGATTAATTGTAGTTATGGATGTATTTGTGTTTTTCTTGTGTATTGAACTGAGACTTTTGAACTTTGTTGTTTTGAATTATGTAAGAAATGTAATTTAAGTGTTGAAATTTGTAAACCATCGCACGACTAGATGTCAGTCATTACTAAGGCCATCCGCACACGGGTCGTCTCGTACTCGGCTCGAACTCGAAGCGATTTTTCCCACCACTCAACTTCCTACGTAATTGAATGGGACTCCACTAACGGGGCAATTGGCAATCGGCTCGAAGTCGAAGCGGTCTCGATTCGTACTCGCCTCGTTTCCCTCGAACTGTTTGCAACGGGAAAAATCGAGTGCGACGCGCGGAATTTTCGATTATCAATGGAAGTGTTCAACATTAAATTTGTAGGAGAAGAGGAAAAACACCCGGAGCTTTATAACCACACGCTCCGTGAATATTCTAGAAAAGATCGTACAGAAAAAGGCGTGAAATGAAGTTGCACGAGAAGTCAACTTGACAGGTAATGTATTTAATTACAAACTTCATTAATGTTTCATAGTTTAGTTAAAAAATTTTATTACATTATAGTATTTCTTTATTAATTACAAAAACGTATTACAATCATTCATTAAAAAATCTTATTACAATTTCACGAAATCTATCCTGATTAAATACAAAAAAATAATAATAATCGAATACAAAACACAGAGCGAAATTCAATATATTTAATTTTTCAAATCAGTAAACATAAAAATAATTTTTTTAGTTTTGATGAAAAAATGTCAAAGCCTGGACTTGTCGTGGTGATTGCTGAGTCCCACCGTCTCACCTACACAAACACAAAAGCTTAGAACAAACTTTTGTATCTTAAAAATTATATGCATTTAAAACTCCAATTGAAAACGAAATTTCAAATAATTTTATAACTAACAAAAAAAATTTGTATTTTTATAACATTAAAATATACCGAACTGAATTTTTTTTGACATTCTTTTGACATTCTATAGAATGCTAAAAAATTTGCATCACTTTCTTGTAATTAATGTGGCGCAACAAACAGCCGATGGAGAAAATTCCGTTCCAAGTACGGATGTACTTGTACTCTCCTCCGAAACCTTCTCCTTTTTATCTTACGGTACTAATAGTACCGATATAACATAAGAATGTCCTCCTCATCACTGGAGCTGCTCAATTTAAACAAATAAAAACAAGAAGTTTTGTACTTTGCACGTTGAAGACATTCAACCTACGGATAAAAATATGGATTCGCCATCCCGCTTCGAATTCGAGACGAAACCACTTCGAGTGCGATTCGAAGACTTCGCATAATTCATACAAGACGCACATCTCGCTTCGAGTTCGAGCCGCGTACGAGACGACCCGTGTGCGGATGGCCTTACCGTATACCTTCGGGCATTGCCGGTATTGCTTTTGGATTAACATTCATATTTTTTATTGAAAATAGTGTTAAATTATTTAAAAACAGCTCAGAGATATTAGTAGCAGGTATATAGAATAAAACCAATTTCGCATTTAAAGGAAAAGTAAGGATTTCTTTTAATTTTTAATTTAAGTTTTTGCTTAGTAAACCCACCCATTTTGAAGATTAGTGTTACTGATCCAACTTACGATGTCATCATGTTTTAACCTTCTTTTTTTTACAACGAATGAAATATTTGAAATGTTTCTAGGTATAATTAGAGAAGAATTTCTGTTTTAAGTTTTTTATTTCACTACGAGATTAGTTAGCCATTTATTCTGAGATCTGTATGTGAATAAGGGGGCTAATAAGGCACGTGGTGAGTTGATAAATTACATGACTAGTTTACACCTAATCGTCCTTTGATCCTTATGATCTCCATTATTAAACTCAAAACAAGATAGGCATTTGTATAAAGTTGTAGAACAATCTTGGATACACCAAGCGACAAAAATCAAAGGGAGAAAGAAAAAGAAAAAAAATAGTTAGCCTCAACTGCCAAAAATCAGTAGAAAATATTCGCTAAAAATCCTATACACTCTCCAACATTTTTAAATCATTTGGAATTTCAATCTACGAACATCAAATCATACAAGCATTTGCAATTCAGAGACTTTTCTCAGTGATTTTTTTTCTCAGGAATGGAATAATTATATAATTCCAATGTTTTTGCACGTCTTCAACCTTTCACCTCAATGTAAAATGGCAAAACCAAGGAACAGACTCCAGATGGTAAAATTTAGTTCTTTTGATGAAATAAAATACCGGTTTTTTTTTTAATTTTCAATTCTATACAGACATTTAAAAAAAAGTTTTTCAAATGTGTATCCCGAATATAAGCAGTAATTTTTCCGCATTGTCTAAGAAGTTAAAATTAGTATAGGAATCCCGCATTAAAATTCACCGCACTTTTCGTGTCTACGAGGAAGTGTTCAAGCTCAGAATTTTGAGAGGAATTATATAATAGAGACAGATGTCGGGCAAACGTCATCACAAAACCTTAATCCGATTGAATAACATGACAGGTATTCCTTTCTGAGTAGGAAATATCATCTTTTCTGAATGAAATATCACTTTACTAGCACATATGTTTTGTGTTCAACTGACTTACTCACGTAATTTATATACATATCATGCACGTAATCTGAGAATGAATATATATTTGCGATCCATACAAACCCTATCAAATAGGTTAATTATATATTAGGGGAACATCTTACACAGATACAGTGGCTGTTAATTTTACATTAAATTTGCTTTAGCTATAGAAGGAAAGGTCCATTATCTATATATATAAAACAGTTCCGTAACTGACTGACTTACTGACTGACATATAACGCACAAACCAAACCGCTGGATCTAAAGGGCTGAAATTTTGAATGGCGATTCTTCTTATGATGTAGGGTTGCACGAAGAAAGATTTAAAAAAAATTCTTCTTAGATTTTTTAAAATTAAATTTTCAAGGTGTTTTTGTAACTTTTTTAAAGTTTGCATTAAAAATAAAAATCTGGGGGTTATAAAATTTATATCACGAGAAAGATCATAAAAATTCCTTTAGAATGAAATCTTTTTCGAATCTTTACCTTCATTTTCTGATTTTTGGTGAATTTCAAAGATTAATTTTTAGAATTTAAATTATTAAATGCTGATCACGTGATTTCTTTTCTTTTTGTGATACTTTAAATTAATTTTTGCGTCACGTGCAGAACAACTAAATAAATTGACAAAAAAATCTTAAAATACGGTAAAAGATAAAATTTAACCACTAGATTAATTGAGTTGGGAGTTTTTAAAGAATTTAATTCAAATTAGTATGTTTTATGGATATTAAACATACAAATTAATTGCATACATTGACCGTTGTATTTAATTTGAATATTTTCTATTCAAATTCTTATTTTGTCTATAAAAATATCCGTTACGATTGTTTTATTAATATATATATATATATATATATATATATATATATATATATATATATATATTTTACATTAATTGCATACATTGACCATTGTATTTAATTTGAATGTACTCCGTAGCGAAGTACGGATATTCATCTAGTTACTCATATATTGGGTCATTTTATAAAAGGCATGAATATTTATAATGCTTTCGTCAGTTCTGCAACTCATATTACACTTTTAATTCGTTAGAATGCATATTTTAAAGCGATTAGAACGCTTACAATAGTTTGGAATCTCGGGTCACAAGAATTTTATCAATTCGTTTCAAAATGGATTTGGATTTCATTAATAATTTTGCACTGCTTATCACCCCCCCCCCCATTAAGAGATATACATCGTAGCATTTTAATATATATTATTTACAGAATGTTTAACTCAAAACCACTTATTTTCATGTCATTGAAAATGTATAATTAGAAATTTTTAATTCGTCCTTGATTAGAAAACCTGGCCTGACAAAACGTAAGTTATCCGCAACTTCAATGCTAAGAACAAATATTTCTTACAAATTTGTCGCTAAAATTTCCTTTCGCATTTATTTTTTCCAAGTGCTGTCTCATGAATTGAAATTTTTCGTTCGTGTCCTTTCCGGACCCTACATGTGCAAAAAAAAATAAAAAAAAATTAACTAATATTTTAACAAATTAACCAGTATTATCAAATGACCTCTCATACAAAGATATATAGAAACATCTTATTATTAATTATTCACAGAATTTGTAATTCGAAACGGCTTTTCGCTAATCATTAAAAAATCAGTAATAAGAAAATTCTTATTACATTATTAATAAGAATAATTAGCTTTAGAATATTAAAAACAGTCCCCACTACAATGCAACAACTATGTCTTGCATATTCGCTCCAAAAAGTTTTCCTTTAACTTCAATTTTCCCTAAGTACCCTCCTTTGAATTAAAAAAAAAGGTTTCCGCGTTTTTCACTAACCTAAAAATATTTTCTCATTGAAAGTATTTGTAAGGTAATGAAGTAAGCACTAAAATGTCACTGACTCGAGTATTAAAATAAAAAAAATGTAGGGTGTCAAGTTTTCCTGCTTTATTACAATTTTTAAAAACTTAATAATAGCTAAGAATTTTGCTACAATAGAGAGAGAAAAAAAATAAGTTTTTATGACTGTGAAGTTGATGCATTTTCTTCCGTGAAAGAAATCTGAGACACATAGATTCAGAGCTGATAAAGTATTTTTTCAAAATGAGACATATATGTAAATAAGTTGTAAATAAGTAAAATCTGGTTCGAGTGTGTCTTAGCCGGAATTCGAACCAGATTCGAACAGCACGTTTCTGTGTTACGCTCCTTTGTTTCCTGGTATAGCACGTTCTTGTACTGTACCCTCATAGGGAATAAATACTGTTGGTTTACTTATCGGGTGCTCCCATATTAACCCTTCATCGAGCGCGCCCGTGTACAAAGTGCAACATTTTCGTAATTTTGAATAGTTTGTTCTTACATGTAAGGTTTGAATTTTATAAGCAGTTTTTATTTATAGCTACACCCTTTTTTATGCAGGTCTGATTTTCTGACCCTTTTATTCCTTTCCATTCATTGTTAGTCGTGATTTAACCGTGGTAAACCAGCGATTATACTGGATTACAATACGACAAAAAGAAGAAGTTGATGAAGTTTATCAAATGTGTAGCTATTATACGGTATCCTGCATATCATGAAGATGGACAATCTCGTTGTTTTTTTAGGTTTTGGGGCATAATAGGAATCCATTCGCAAGTTGTCCTTAGATCCAATAAACCGGACAGTTTTGAAATAAGGCGATTGTATCTGAATTCTTTGGCTTTTAAGTATAAATATATCAATATTATTATCATTTTATATCTTGTCATTAAACGCAGAATTATTATTTTCAATTTGAAAAAAAAGTTTATTACGAAAAGAATAATCAAGGTTAAAAGAGACTTTTCACTTAGTGCCACGCGCGCCTGCTGGTGTTACAAAAATTGGCGCGCCCACTGAAGGGTTAAAAGGTTGCTATGTACAAGTCCTATTGGATTCGCTCACCTCAATATTAACCTATGGAGAAAATTTGTCCACGAATTGCAGACTTGGAATCAAAGATTTTTTTTTAAAATTATACTCCGTCATAGAGAAAGAAATTTTACATTCGCGTACCTTTTTCGTTTTTTTTTTAAAAATCCAATTAATATTTTAAATTTTAAATTATTCGGGAAGAAATCTGGTATAGTGTGTTTTAAACGCTCATCAATTCCTTCGGTGGACGAAATTTATAAAATGAATCCGGTAGCGCTTTGCAGAAAAGTTCAGGCTATGTGACAATACCAATTTTATTGGATTATCAGCATTTATGTACCTGTAAATAGGTGACAAAAATATATTTTAAATAAACAATTTGGGGGCAGCGCTTAACCCCCCTATAGAGAGAGAACCATTACAATCCCTCAAAATGTCAATGCTAAGGGGGGGGGGTGGAATTCTCGAACTATCAACTGGACTCCTCCCACCACAAGAATCTGCAAGAAGAGGAAAAGGGAAATACGATTTTTTTCTTAGTACATAGCAGCCTTAAAGAAACCAGCAAAATCGCTAAGTGGAGAGGCAACTCCTCAGGGTAAATGCCTAACGCCTGGAGAGAAAAAAATGTAGAAAAGTAAAATCGGTATATTTATATCTTCCGACAGGAATGTTCCAGACATTGAATTCAATGTATATCATTTTCGCAAACAATCTGTTTGAATTAATAAAGTCGCGCATTAATATTTTTATTACAGTAACACTAATCCTATTACTTCATTTAATCGGGTATTAGAACTGCCCTACTTGTGTTTCGACAGGTGCATTGTTTCCATTTCGGAAGATCAAAGATAAAAAACAAACAAAATATTCCCACCCGAACTTTGAAGTTCGTAATAAACGCCGGTATTTTATCCTCCGGCGAAATGGCTATCCATTTATAAACGTAAAGATAATGCTAATAAACAGCTTTATTCGGAACAACGAAACTTCGAAAGCTGAGGGCAACCTGTAGAAAATACTTTGAACAACTTCTGTTTTCAGCTGCGAGTTTTAGGTCACAAACCAAAATAAACTTTAGTTTTAGTCATACATTTTTAAAGTAAAATGGATGCTTAGCGATTATAAGATGATTATAAGTGCTTTTATTTGTTTAGCTGACGTATTTAATATCCCAATATAGCAAATTTTAAATATTAAAGTATATAATTTATAAATAAATAATTTTACGTTAATCTATATCTATATTTATCTATCTATCTATCTATCTATCTATCTATCTCTCTATTCTAAAAAAAAGTAACTCCCGCTGCAGCTGTCAAAAGCTTGTCAAGCTATCTCCTCCGAAACCGCTGGGGGTATGGGGTCGAGAGCGATACCAATGGATGCAGAAAAATGGGGGAACCAAAATTAGACATGTCTCATCTTCGTGGGACTTTAAGTTTTTTTTTTAAATTTTATGTTTTGTGGGAAAATATTGACTTTTTCATCTTCAGATTACGATAATTCGCCAAAAAATCATAGTAGAATTTTGATCTTTTTACAATCTAAGACTACAGACATTTCTCTTTCAAACTAGCAGACCTTATTTGTTTAAAAATATTTTAAAACAGACTAATATTTTCATCAAAAAATGAAACACGGTTTTTCAAGAAATATCGTCCCCTATGTGGATGTAATATCGATGCTCCTCGAGTTTTTATCTTACAAAGAAAATATTTATATCATCTGGAAGCTGAAATTTCTTATTCATATAAACCTCATTTCAAGTCTATATCTTAAATTTTCGACTTTTAATTGAATTTTAAAGCTGATAATTCAACAGTGATGAAACGCCCTTCGCATTAAGGGTGACAACAGTAAATGGATGGAAGCTGTTACATTGCCCGAGCATCCCCCCTATGTATCTCGCTATTAGCCATAACAGAGGAGCGAGCGTAGCGAGCCTAGGGGCGAAGCCCCTAGTCTATATATATATATATATATATATATATATATATATATATATATATATATATATATATATATATATATATATATATATATATATATATATATATATGTGTGTGTGTGTGTACATAAAGGGTATATAATTATTATTTTCCTATAAAGGGTCTATAATTATTATATTCTACAATTGTTGACGGATGAAAGAAAATTCGAGATTTTGGATTCAATACTGACGTGTTTAGTCTAACGCTATGTTCCCCTACTCAGTCCCAACTCTGATTTTTGTTTTATGCATCATAACATAGACCAAATGCACTCACAGTCTTTTATGATTATAGATGAACGTTTCTCGCTGAAAACCCAAAACATCAGATGGACACTACGTTTCAAACAATTCTTCTTCACACGATAACTATACAAGTTTATCCCGTTTGAAAATAAACATTCGTATGAAATTTGTTAATTGTTTCTTTGTGTTGAATGCTTTCTTGAAAAAATCCCTCAATCAGGTTTTATGATATCCCCGTTAGGGGAATTTGGTTTGGTTTGGAGCATTACGAGGAATTTTTGCTACAAGAGGGCCAGTTAATCCGGGATCAACTGCTTAAAGCCTATTCCGAACGGCTACAAACGTCCACGCCAGGAGTGGGACTCGAACCCACAGACTCCAGTACTGAAATGTAAGATTCCTAGCATTTCGGCCATCTTTGAGCCCCGTTAAAGGAAGAAATGTGGCAATTTTTCCTCAACTTTTTCAGATATACAGCAAAAAATTTACACTGAATGTCATTCCCATCTCATAATTGCGGATTATAATCTGATGGTCTTCCAGAAGGCATAAACGGGTCAAAATACGGAAACACCGATGAAAGATAATATGCTCAGAATAAAGAATCAATTTAGTAATACTTGGATTTGACATGCTTCACACGGTTACAAGTACTGCGATCATAACCCTGAAACGAGGAAAAAAAAGAAGTAAAAATGCTATCATTAGACAATGAATGCTATGCGCCAACGCAAAATCAAACGAATTTGCATTTGAGGTAACCGAGATTGCTCCAAGAGCTCTTAGGTGTATTTAAAAGGAAAAGGAAAGGCCGGCGACACCATGATTCTAAATGCAAAGCTGGTTGTTGACTTCAAGACACAAGGTTTCTAAATTTTACAAGATTTCTTAATTTTTGTTCATCTAGCTTTGCGGAGTTGAGACATTTTGATCATTAGGAGTTAAATAAATATATTAACCCACTTTGAAATCAAACTTCCATCGTGTTTGCAAAAAAACAACATATATATCTGTACGTCAGAGGTAAACTATCATATGTACAAAATTCCAATTTTTCAGGAGAGCTTTTCGGGACAGCTTTGTGATGGTTTACCTCTCACCAGGACTTACATATGCGATAGTTTATAAGTCCATATTTAATCCACCATCTTATTTTGCATGTATGACAATTTTCCTCAAAGAAGCTCGATCCAAAAGGAGTCACTTAAATAAAAATATCGAAAATGGAGAAAATTCATTTATGATAGTTTACCTCTGACGTACAGATATTTGAATCAGGTCTACACAGCATACGGCCCGCCGTCACTCCCCCTGTGACCCGCGAGACCTTTTCTAAAGACAAATAATATTATGAATCTAATAAATATGTAATAGTATTTTTATATTTATAATATTACGAAAGGAATATATAAGCAATGAATATAAATATTTATAATTTTTTAAAAATAATCTGTGATTTATTTTTTTGTTAGATAAAATATTTTTTGCTTTCCCATCTATCCTATTTTCTTGCGGCTCCACAGCGGCTTTCCATAACGTAATATGACCCTCATCTCATTTCGAGTTGTGCAGGCTGGTTTAAATAATTAGGCCTGGTTTAAAACTTTCAGTGTTCTCGAAAACTATTTAATAAGGTAAATGCACCTATAATGGGCCATGTCCCTATAATGGGCCGCCTTAGGTAACAATAGACCCTTAATTTCTCGACATTTCTAAAAGGCGGCGCATTATAGGGACATGGCCCATTATAGGTGCATTTACCTTAACGCAGATAAAATACGTAGCATCAAAAAACCCAGGGTCTTAATATTTTATTTCGAGTGCTCAGAGTATTATGGAATGAAGTGTTTAATTTTTTTTTTTTTTTAAATCGGTCGTAGCTTGAGAATACCAGCCCACATTCGGTGGTTACGCCACTGAAATGACCATGTGGAAACATGTTCAATTTAATGTCGGATACAATTTTTGGTTTTCCAAGACCGCATTTAATTTGGTTTGGAGTAGGACTAGTTGAAATATCACCCATCAAATCATCATAATAATCCAAATAAAAAATTTGCAAATCAAAAGATAATTCCCTCAGAATAAAGAATATATCAAAAAATACTTCTATTTAATATGCTGCACGCTGTTACAAGTGTTGTGCTCATAACCCTGAAACGCGGGGGGGGGGGGGGGAGAAGAACGACTGACAAAGCACTGCCCCAACACTGATCACACGAACGCGCATTTGAGGTAACCGAGATCGCGCCAAGAGCTCTTTGTTGTACTGAAGAGGATAAGGAAAGACCGGTGACACCCTAAGTAATTCTAAGTGCAAAGCTGGTTGTTGACTTCAAGACACAAGATTGTTTACAACCTTTATCTTATTTGTTATAATTTCGTGCTGGTTTTAATGGCAGTGGAAATTCTCCTCATTGCCAGTAGCAAAATGAAATATCTAAATAAAATACCTAAATTAAGTAGTCGTATCAGCAATACAAATTACAAATGAAAGCAAGTTTGACTTCCAAAGCAACTTTGATGTTCAAATTACAAGCAGGGGAATACTTTAGAAGTCTGTGAAACAAGCTTGTAATACGTGCAGGGTCTAACCGAAGACATACTATTAGTTTTAGAAGAAATTCCTCCCAATGAAAATTATGTAGATTCCAAGAAGTACCCGTTCCATCAGCCCTGTGATCATAACTCGTCTGAATAAAATTTAGAAAGAGGACAAGATGTGGTTTCTTAATCAGGAGTACGACTTCTGTAATTTTTGTCATATTAATAATATTTTTTGTCATGAATTATATATATATATATATATAATATAGGTATGTATGTATGTATATATATATATGTATGTATGTATGTATGTATGTATGTATATATATATGTATGTATGTATGTATGTATGTATGTATGTATGTATGTACATATATACATATATATATATATAATGTATATATGTATATACATATATATATATATAATGTATATATGTATATATGTATATACATACATATATATATATATATATATATATATATATATATATATATATATATATATATACATACATATATATATATATATATATATATATATATATATATATATATATATATATATATATATATATATATATATATATATATATATATATATACTACGGACTGTCTTCCAGTAAAGAATTTTCCTGCTATATATTATACATTTAGTTAAAGTTCTGATCTTTTTCGATTCAATCAACTACTTTTTTTATTACCATAATCCAAATTAGTAGCTGATAAGTTCTGACAGTATACACCTAAAAATAACACAATTAAATCGTTTTCATACGTCTAGCTGTGGTACTTACAGTGCCATAAAAAATATTTATAGATACAAACGAAATCATGAAAAATAATTACCTTTAAACAGTACTTTTATTATTCCTTTATTGAAATTTTCGGAGGCCAATAGTTTGGGTCCAGAATTATACGAAGACCAAAGGTTGTTCTCAAATTAACAGGAGAAAAGTTTAAAATCTTTATCAGTGTTATATTGCTTGGCATATTTTCATTCTCATTTAAAATGGGGCTAGTTTGAAAACTATGTGCTGCCAAAAATTATTTCTACTAAATGAATACTGAATGAGACAATTTTTTGTTTGGATAAAAATAATTTTTCTTCTCTCATATTTATTTGAAAATGAATATATTTATTTATTATCAGAGACGCATCATAATAATTTGGTAAAAAATATGTTTCTGTTAAACCCTTCTGAAACTAGCAAATTATTAGTTTTTATTTTAGCAGAAAAAGAAAACTAAAAGAAGAAGAATGTTTAATAAGCTGCTTCAAGTCTAAATTAAGTAATGTTTATTTAATTACTCATGAAGTGTTATTTTATAGATGAATCAAAATGATAATTTTTTACGTTATTTGTACTGCTATATATATAAAAAAATATACAGAGGTTAAAAAAGTTAATTTTGTCAAATTTGAGTGAGAAGATCTATGACAACTAGTTTTTCAACCAAACTGATCACACTTTTTAAACTGGACATTTTGGATCGTTAAAATTTTAATTTCTAACTAGAAAAATTTTTCAGTTCAAATTCCCTCGATTTTTTAAAATTGAGTAACCATAAAGTATGGAAAAAATTCAATTCCTTATTTTAAACAAACAAAATATTGTTTCAATTGCAGAGACAAATATTCAAATCATTACAACTTTACAAAAAGAATATTTATAAAAACGTATTTTAATTATGTTCTTTCTTAGTTCTTGAAAACCAAGAAAGGTATTCGATTAAATATTGCATCCATATGGCATCAACAAATAAAACATAATTATAAAAGAATTTACAGCAAAAGAAAAATAATTTCATTTAATTTCGGAAAAGACAACTCAGAAATTATTCTAGAAATAACTTTGGTACTTACCGTCCTCAATCACCGCACAAATCACCACCACGATCACTAGCAAGTGCCGCATCTCTAGAGAAAAAGGACCCGATCTTCGGGGAAGAATCGGGAAGCAGCTGCAACACAACTTAACTCCAACGCTGTTGACGAGGGAAGAAAATCTTCTGCTCTCCAAAACCCGCTCTCACTCACTAGGAAGAAAAAATACTACGCTGGTTTTGTTTATTTCGTAGAATGTAGGTCTGCAAGTCGTATCCGAATTGCAAGGTGACAAGAACCGGAATTTTTTTTATTTCTGGTTTTTACTTTTTCCGCTTGCAAGTTTCGGGTTCGGTTCAAAGCGAAAGTTTTTACTGGAAGTCGCGGTCACGGTTTGCTAGTCAATTAACGGATTGTAACCGTTTCTGACTGGTATGGTGGGTATTGGAATATATATATTTTTTTTTAATATCGAGATACTTGGCTTTTGTTTTTTGTTAGAATTTCCTTTTGTTTCCAAGTTTGATCGAACAAGATGTGTGAGGTATTTTCCACATCTAAGTAGAACGGACTACAGTCTCTGTCGAAGGACTTAACATCTTTTGTCTCAGAAGTTTTATTTAGCTTGTTTTATTTGTGGATTCTTTATTTATCGGAACCTACTAAAGAAGGCTATGATCTTATCCATAAACAATTGCTCTATAACCTCGGAGCTTTCAAGTTAAAGAAAATTTTAAAGAGAGTTTCTTGTGTTTCTTTTTCCCCTTTAAATCGAGGTCCGATATCTATTAAACAGAGAGACAATAAAGAGTTATTTATACCGGGAATGGGAGGTAATAAACAATTATCAGTCGTGAATTCCTGCACGTAAAATAGCAGCCAAGTTATTTTTAGAGGGAAAGTTTCACGTTGCAGAAATAAAGGGTTATGACATTACGGGATTATCTTGTATTACATTTAGTGGGACCAGATTTGTTACATAAGATCAGAAGTTCAAACAGTTCTTTCATAATAAGAATGATAATACGATTGGGGGACTTAAATCGAAACTTCGACATTGAAATAAAGAAAATGTCACCTCATAAAGAAATATTAAATCTGTTCCAAAAATTATGTCATCATAGTTTCGGAGAGTAATTTAACAACGGAGTTTTTACAAATATTAATTTTAAATCTATAACATTTACCCTCAATACATATCGAAATACAACCTGATCATAAAATAACAAGCTTAACGAAGAAAGGAAAAAATATCTTTGGAATGAGAGCGAATTAGATATCAAAAGAGGCGATATGACATTTGCAAGATAATAAGAAAATCTGGATGTAGAATTCAAAATTTAAAACTGAGTAAAGCATTGTGGTCAAACGATTGAGTAATTTATTGCTTTATATGATTTTGTTATAAAAAGTATAATGTTGATTCACATCATAGGAAGCATCATATAGAGCTACGCATAATAATTTCGAGACAATTTTTCTACAGTATGCGAGAGAAATGCAATTAAAAAAATTAAATTCCCGTCGACAAATTATAAACATCTCAGGAAAAGCTAATACAGAAACAAGATACAAAGGAGAATTATCATATGGCAGGCATATTTTCCAAGCAAGAACTAAGGAACCTACGTTGAACGCTGGAAAACATACATATGCTAAGTGACGTCAAACAAACTAACAAAAAAATTTTCAAACTTGCGAATTATCATTAGTTCCAAAGCTCACTGGAAATGTTAAATTAATCTCAGCCAGTAGCTGTTTCAAATACCAGCAAAAAAAAAGTTTTAGGTTAGGTGAGGTAGTTCTGTTTTTAATACATCTAAATTATCGAACAAAACCATACCATAGATAGAAACAAACAAATAAGTAACAAAATAGCTAAGGCAAGGAAATTTTATCAGGAATCTCTTTTATGAACCTTGGAAGTTAAAAAGTAACTACATAAATATCTGTATAGAATGCTGTATTAATTGAAAATAGAATTGTAAAAAGGACGATCTCCTTGCCTGTCCAGACAGCCCGGTGGGTTTACCTGAGGCTAAACCAGCTGAGATTGGCAAAAAGAATAACAAAAATGGCGAGAAATGATTTAATATGTAAATATAAATAGACGAATAAAAACTTAAACATAAATTAATATGAACTTAATATAAACCTGTATAACGAAACTCAATTTTTTTCTGATAACTGAAATGTTTCTAGAAATCAATTATTTTGTGATTAATAAAAAGTGATTGCATATACAGTGGACGCTCGTTAATTCGAACTCGGTTAATTCGGGTTAATTCGAACTAATCCAAAGGCCCCAAAAAACTTGTATTGGAGTTAATGTTAAAAATATCTCATTAATTCGAACTAAATTTTTATCACTTCGGTTAATTCGAACTAAAAATTTGACAAAATTTTTTTTCCTCGTTTAATGGAGAAAATACACACTGTATTTATTATTTTGTGTGTCAAAATTTCTTTTCTGTGTAAAGAGGGACATGCCTGCATTCCTAGACTATTGCATGTCCACTAAACGTTAGTAGCTATTGTCCTTTTTATTAGTGCTAAACGGAAAAAGCAATTTTCCTTTATTTGGATTGATTTTCTTAGAATTTCAGAAAAACTAGTCTTTACTACAGATTCTAGGGAGCTGCGTCAGTTATAACTGCAGTGCAGACAAGTTAATGTGGTCTAGTTTTTCTTCCTCATTGTGTGGTGTGAACGTGTAAAAATTCAGGATGTCTACACGTGGAAAGTACAAAACCCTAACTTTGGAGACAAAGGTAGAAATTTTAAAGAAATTTTAGAGAATGGTTCAAAGTTAGCAGCTGACTATGGAATTAAAAAAAAAAGCCTTGTCAACTAATTTGAAAAACAAGGAGTCAATTTTAGATTCATGGGAAAAATCAAAATTTGCTAGAGGAAGAAAACGCATGGGAAATGCGTCCCAAGAAGTTCTAGAAAAAGCTCTACTGCTATGGTTCCAGGATGTTAGATATCGAAATTTTCCGATAAATGGACCCCTAGTGCTGACGAAGGATGATGAATTGGCAAGTCGGATGGGTATTGAAGATTTTAAATGCAGTGATGGAAGGCTTTCACGATTTATGTCAAGGCAAAATATTTCTTATCAAAGTGTATGTGGCCAAAGCTCTGATGTAAACGAAGACGTATGCACTAATTTCGGTAGGAAACTGCCAGGGCTTTTCTCCACTTACCTGCCGAAAAATATTTTTAATGCGTCCATAATGGATAAAGCCATAATGGACTCTATTAAAACTCTGAAAGCATTTATTCAGATGGAACCTTCCTCTGAAAATGAATTGAAATGTTTACTTCAAATCGAGAAGCTGGCTGAACAATGTAGGCATCATAAACAGAACCAAACATCCATTTTACAGTTTTTCTTCAAAGTGTAATTCAAATTTTTAATAAAAGTTTATTTTATACTGCATATCTTCTGCTTCATTTTATGATTAAGGTGAGTCTGTATTGCTTTTTAATATGTTTAACTTTAGATAACATAATATAATATATTTTTTAGGGTTATACATACTAGGAGAGTTTCTTCTTCAGTGATACACATTTAAAGTTATATATTTTCTCTTAACATCGGATAATTCGAACTTTTTTCTGAGAACCTTTGAGTTCGAATTAACGAGCGTCCACTGTATATAAATAAATATGTACTCTTCGTACTCTCGCAGAGCAAAAGCTTAATCTAAGATATTGACAATACATGTGCCTATCAAAATTCTTTAATATGAGAATTTATGATCGGTATTAATTAAGTGCAGTGTCAGGTTCAAATATTTAAAAGGTTTAAAGTGCATAATAGCTGAAAGAACATAACTTTAGGTACATTGTAAATTCTTGAATATTTCAGACTTTCGCTTTTAATTCAGGTAATTTGAAGTTAAATATTTTCAGCTCAAGCTGTAGCCAAGAAATTCATTTGGTCCACCAGCACTTAGGGCAACCAAATTCGTGTCCGTTGAACAGTGAGTTTATCAAGTTTCAACACTAGAAAAACGACTGCCGTCATTTTGACAGTTTCTGACATACTATTGACCGCTATTTCTGTATTTATGTCCTCAGGCTTCAGAAATTTTATGACTGTTTCTAATTTTACGCGAAATATGCACACACATTTACAAAATTATATTCGATAGCGGGCTTGTGGCGACCCAGTGGTACAGCGCGCTGGTTTTCGGTGCTGAGGTTGCTCAGATCGAATCCCGGCGTTTCGCCACGTAAAATGCTTCCGTTCGTGTCGTCCTTTCATAGGGGGTAATGCTGTCCGCCTATATGGTGCCCCCATAATAAAATGGTCAGTAAAAACTGCGGCGTAGTAAGGGCGAATGTTTGATTACAAGTGCCTCCGCATTGGTTTAAAAAAAAAAATCGATAGTAAAGAGGGGGAGAAAATGTGTTGTATACCTACTAAGATTGAAAGCCGTCGATTTGACGGTAATATAGAAAACAGGCAAAAATCTTTAAAATAATGCCGGATAAATGTTAGTTACATTTCGTCTCTTCCCCCTTTTGCAAATAACAGAAATATTGGCTCTTCGGAAATAGTGTTGTTTAAAAATAAGGACTGCACAAACCACGCATATATTTTTACGAATAAACCACACCAGGTTGTCAGCTTGGCATACCTGCATAAAAATATATCTAAATATATACTAATTTATTATATATTGCTATGAAATAATTCAAAATTTAATGTATTTAACCATTAAAAAAATTAAATATTTTAAATTCTTTATTTTGTTTTTAACCGTCAAAATGACGGCGTTTAGTCTTTTTAGTAAGTAAAAAATTCTCATCGTTCTAATGTTAAGCGAAATAATGGTAAATTTTCAAATTTTACCAGATGATACATTTGTGCATTATCGTAATTTTTCAGATTATTTATTTTATGGGTGATTGAGTATGGGCCAGTTTTAAACGTGTATCTATTTCCATATATATCAAGTGAAAATATTTTGTGGTTTTAAAGATGAACTACATGTATGAAAGTACCATATGCAGATGAAAACAGGTTAAGAGTGAGGGAAGAAAAAGAATATAAAAAACTAACAGTAGATTTGCCTATCCCAAAATTTTATTCTCTCAGGTACACACGCCAGAAAGGAAATCAAAAAAATATTGCGAAGGAAATTTGTGACTCATTTTTATTAGCAGCTCAGAAACGCAAACATATCTGCATTCTTTTGCGGTTAAAAATTTCCCCAAATATTTCCTGTGTAGTTATGAGCTAAACCTTCATTGTTTAAAAATCTTACTACTTGAAACTGGATAGAGTTCCCTAATTCTTTTCCAAAAGCCCTTATCGTCTCTGTGACATGTATTCTTTTGACAAAAGGACATGCGAAAACAGAAGTAACCGACACATGAAATCTGTTACTTAAAACTTTGCACAATTTCTTATATTTCACACACAAATATTAAGAAACTTCCTTCCAAATTTGTTTTCGTAGTCACAAAAACTACATCAAGAATACTGTTTCTGATCCATGTTAAAAAATAAATAAATAAATTATAAGGAACTGGAAATCGGATTGGTTAGTCTGATGTGTCCTTATTATTGGCTTTCCAGTGCTTCATCATTTGCGTAACCTTGTAAACACGCCGACCATCCAAACTCGTGTAATTATGGAAAAAAGGTCAGCAGGAAGTAAACATATTCTTTGGTAACCTTACTTGTGAAAAATAATTAGTATGTTTTATTGTATTCTCAAGTTAGTAGCAGACGGGGTATTGAAAGTGGAAAGATCAAAGTGCTTCGCGTTACCTCCAAATTTGAATTTCCAATTAGTCAGCGACCAGAATAGATGGTCGTTCTTCATTCAGTTTATTCTTTTGACCACTTAAAGTATTGGACATACTTGGAATTTGCCAAGAAAAAAAAATGAAAAAGAATGGAGGACAAAATTTATAGAATGTTGTCAGGTCCGATGCTTCCATAAGCTACACCAGTAACAGTTCCTACCATTGAATTATTAATAGAAAATGAGCAACAGATATAGCTTTTTCATCAACTAAAACTATCATTCCTTTCAATGCTGTAGTAATGACATTAGCTTAGAAATGTAATTGATGTAATTCTTTTAAAAAAGCCGTGTGTCGGAAAACAGCAGTCAAAGAAGATACTGCAAGAATCAAATTCACAAACAACTTTCCAGGGAAATACATCCACGAATGGAAGAAACAAAGAATCTCATCAATATAAACTGCAAGGGGCAATATCAGTTTAAGTGCACGTTCTAAAAAACATTTCCAGTGGCGCTGCTTCTGAATTGCATTTTTAAAGTAATATCTATAAGACGTGTGTTATGAGACACGCGCCATATTACAAATTTTCGAAGATTCCTTACGACCTTTCAAGGAATTACAGATGATGAATTCCCAGTTCGAAAGTTTTCGAAAAGAAAATCCACTCTACTGACCATTGTTAAACAAGACTTGCATTCTTAACACGTATGTTCAGAATTGAGGTTTAAATCATGTTTAAGTAAAGGTCAAAACAGATGAATAAACCTTTTCTTTTTATTATTTGCATAATTTATTACTTCTTATCATTGTTATGAATATCGTAATAAATTTGTAATATCATTACAGTAATGCAAACTTAGTATTTTATTTGCAACTACGCTTAAGTCATCACGCCATTTAAGTTTATTTCCCCCTTGACTGACTACTTATCTGGGTTTTACTGTTATTTCGAAACTGATTTAAATCCTCAACTCATCTGGAAATTAAATACGCTAATTAATGCATTTATTTCGGTTCCTCAAGCCGATAACGGGAAAAATTGTCTCCATCAAGGCGTCTTAAACAGGTTTTAGTCTCACGAGGAAGAATTTTATCTGTTTATTAACGGACGTTTCATTAAAGCATTTCAATGCTGCTTTGCAAAGGTCATCTGTTAATGTGAATTGTAAATGAAGAAGGCTCAGAATGGAATCATTGAGTGCGAAAAAATTTTACTTTCCAAGTTAAAAGGCGTGGCAAAAGATTCCCCTTTTTTAATAGGTCGAATAAGATTCCACTGGCCGGAAGTTTACGGACGTTTATGCTGCTCGTTGACGTTATTCGTTCTGCTCTGATCTCCACATTGTATGAAATACGCTCTCTAGTCTGAGGCAGCCGTACATCAGAACTCTTAACCAACAGCTTTTGAAATGGTCACTAGCACACAAAAGTCTGAGTAAACTGTTCCAAGCACAATGTCCCGAGCACAATAGAACAAAGAAATGTTTCTTGAATGTATCTGATAGCATAACACACAAAAACGCAAAATTAATATGAAATCGAACATTTATCTAGCTTGTAATACTGAATAACAATGCCAAAAACATTTGAGCTATGACCTCGTTTCTAAAGGCTTCACTCCCAGACCTGCCTTTCCCACTAGTCAGTCGGGCGCCTGTGTAGCTACAGTAAGTGTTTCGATAACATGAAGAAAAAGAAATACGAGAGAACACCCTTTTACTCCGCATACCAGCTGCTGTTCTAAAAATTTCCTTATGTGTTAAAACAGCAGTGATTCTCATTACTGGAGAAGAAAAAGGTAGAGTCTCCTCGGTCTTTAAATAGAGAAATAATTTTGTGAAAAAGTGTTTCATAGTTTTAACATCTGACAATAAAATGTAGGTTAAAGTCCCAAACGTGGTCTGGGTTACTAAAAAACCCTAAAAACTTAAGAGAGGCTGATGAGACTTATCTTTTAAGAGACCATATAATGATCTAATACATTTATTATTTCCTGATAGGAAAAGGAGAGCTTATGCTGTTCGTTAGTTTTCGATAAATTTGTTCATTTTAAGACCCCCAAGAAACCGTAAACACACGAAAACTTTAAAGGACGGTGAGTTCAAGAAATTTTATTGGAAGAAAAAATTAATTTTTACTAAAATAAAGTCAATTTCAAATTTATTTAACCTTGGAATGCAGTTATTTTCAACACTGAAAAGTAATATTTGCTGATATAAATTTTTGTGTCGAAGGATGGCTGACAGTATTGATTAAATTTTGAAGTTTTTATTTAGAAAACATATTTAATACTTTCTGGATGAGGATGTCTCTTTTGGAAACGATATACAGTAACCACCGCTTATAGTGATCAGTGGTTATAAGAATCAACCATTTATAAGAATCAATATCACGAAAACAAAAACAAATGTATTATTTCCATGTTAAAATTTTCGCTTAAAAGAATCAATCCACCGGTTTTAAGAATCAGTTTACAATCTTTGCTTTCCTTTCATTTTTCCAAAAAAGCCACTTAAACCCTCAAAAGGTACGAAGTTCTTTCTTTTTTTTTAAAAGAAAGATTGATAAGATGGGATGGAATATAGTCGTAAAATTCATTCCTTTCTTTGTTAGACATAACATAATAGTTTCCCCTTAAACGCTTTAGCACAATACTGTCCTATTAGCTTGACCCAGGGGCATCTTTACCCGTCCGGGTCCGATTTGACTTTTCTGCACTGACAAACAAAAATAGGGAATCTTTTTTTTCTCCACCTCCCACATCCTGGTTGCGGCTTCCTGGACCCTGAAACACATAAATCTTCGGCGAAGTGTCCACTACCACTTAGGCAAAAGTGACATTAGTAGATTCAGCACGTTATCAAACAGTGAAACGTAAGCTAGAGGGTGAATCTTCGTCTGAGACTATTAGTATTCAAAGAGTATTGAAACAGCCTCCTGAAAACTTCATTACGTCAAACTACCATAGAAAATTTTTTCTTGCTCCCTTCCTGTAGTTGATGCTGCAGTCACACACATCTAGACAATTCTAAAGTACGCAGCCCCCCGACACCTGTTGACACATTTGGGGGTCGATTAGTCACGGTCCTCCCCCCAAGGTCCCTCGAATCTCTTTGGTGATCTATGAAAAACAGACTGAGGGTAGGATTGCTGCAGAGAGGCTCTGCAGAGCGCTGCCCATAAATTACTCGTTTTCCCCTGAATACTGTGCAGGGCAGATGTGTGTGACCGCCTTATGAAATGTTAAAACTGTTAAGCAGGTATGTTGTAAGAAATATTGGATTTTTTTCTTCTCTTACTATAATCATGTGTATCTACTTATAGGTCTAGAAATTAAGTTGTATTTTTAAAATTATAAAAAATAATTTTAATAAAAGATAATTAACCTAAATTAAAGAGTATTTTATGGTAAATTATCTAATATATGTATGTGTGCCTGTCCAAAAACCAAAATTTCGGCTATAAGAATCAACCGCTTATAAGAATCAAAAACAGTATTAACAAACGTGATTCTTATAAGCGGAAATCACTATTTATCAACAGAGGGAAAATATCGGGGAATGACGACATTGTATGGAGGGATGACAGTCTCAGATGCACACTTTGATAGCTATTCGAAATGCTTATAGGGATTTTCTACATCTTTTTCCTAACCAAGCACCAAGCTTTTCTGGCAAAAAGAAGATGCTTTTACAAATTAACCGAAACTTAAAGTCATAAAACTTTTAATGAAAATTGTGTAATTTTAATCCAGTACTTCGTTTATCCAAAATTTACTTCATAATTTACCGTTTGATCCCATTTCAGCACTCTTTTGGTCAAAGGTAAGGTCTCACTTACATGAGTTTAGACGCCTTGCCTTGTCTAAGATAAACTTTGGGTTTAACGAGTTTGGTGAAACCAAATAAGCCTTATGAAATCAAGGGAACCATAAAAATATAAGATAATTAATATTTAAGATAAATCGTTATCTGGTAGTGTGCAAGGAGAATACTCAGAATTACATTTCTGTTGAAGAATATCTTCATCTACCCAGCTATACCTCCTTCCAGATACGTTGTGTTTGTTTGTGGATGCCTACCAAGCCCTTACAAGACCCACTACACTCAGTTAACACTCATCAAGAACCTTCCAATAATTTCCTCCAAGACTTCGAAAAGTTCCTATCACGATGCGGGAGCCCCGAAAAAATTTTCACAATTTTGATTCATTTACTAATCAAGAATGTAAACCGCATGCATAGGTGGAGTTATTTTCTCTCTGAAACCATTTCACCCTGATTAATTCTCCACCCGGAAACTCTCCTTGAATAGTTCATGAATCATTGTTCGAAATTATCCTCTGTATTTCGCGTTCATGCAAATAACCAAACCCTGACCAACAAAATGCTGTTCCTTCTCTTTGAATGTCAGTCTCCCAGACGAGTCCAGTTTCTTACGAAGGTCTCCCTTCAGTCTGCCTCTCTGAAGGTTTTCCGGTTTAGTGATCGCCGCATTCCATACAGACCTTAACGGTACCTTCTTTTGAAAGAGATTAATTAATCGAAGTTTGGCGGTGAAAGCGATACAGCAGAGGTGTACCTTATTTTATTGACGGAACCCTTTTTGCCCTGATAAAAGTATCTAAGAGGTAACGAGATATTGTGAATGATTACAAATAAAACAACAAACCAAGAATTAAAAATTGTTTATTGCAAATACAGATGAAAGAGTAAAGATGGAAAGGCAAATATTATTAACTAAATCTGATAATAATGAGAAGGATCAAATTTTATCTTTACTTTAAAAAATATTTCGCCATTTAATTTAATTAAATGGTGAATAGTGAATGGTAAATTGAGTGGTGATTATTTAACTGAACTGAATTCCATCGTTACGGGTAGCATCCAATTTATAGCCGATTCTCTTTATTGTCTCGTTGTACAGTGAAAACCCGGCTTCACCCAAATATGTTGTATTAAACGACAACAAGCAGCGAATTGCCTTTTCAATAGATTTTGATTTTCTTCTTTTGAATTTCCATTAAAACTCATTTTGCGAAACTTTGAATTTAATTTATATTTTGCGGTTTGATGTCAGGTCGAGGAGATCTTCATATTTCCAAGTAGATAGTTATCGCTGTTTTTTTTCTTTCTTTAACCTTGAGAGGATAAAGAAGAACCCAGTCGTCATAGCCATATTTTATTAAAGGAAAATAAAATTTAATTCCACAGTTGTTGATCTGAGAAGAGGAATAATTCTCTTCGAATTTCTCTGCCTGATTTCTGTAACAAAAGATGTTAAGTTGGAAGTGGATCGATCCCTAATATATTTTCGACAGCTATAGTTAGCTATTCTTTCGTAATAATGATGTCAATTTAACTTTTGCGCTGGAAATACTTGCATTTTTTTTTCTTCTTGAAAGAAAAGAGAAACATCATTTTAATCTGATGAATATATCCACCAAATAATGAGCAATTTAACTCAACCAGGACAAGTTTTGAGAACTTTAACCGATTTTACTTTCCACTAATGCGAGCAACACAAATCTAGTAAGCAGGTTCCCTCCCTCTATGAAACTCAACGAAATTATCCACAAGGGAACTTGCTTTACGTCGGACCTATTTTGATGTTTTAATTTTTCAATTAAAATTTTTTTTTACATCCATGTAGTACATAAAAAAATCAATACTTCAGAATGTAAGTGTTAACCTGTAATTTTACAAATTTTTAATGTGAATTATCATGTTTTTTAGACAGTTTAGCTTTAAAATGCCTTTAGGACTAAGGTACAAAATGGCCGAATGTTTAAGGCGCTGGGATTAGGTTCAAATCCTGTGGGTTCGAGTACCACTGTTGGCATGAATGTTTATAGCCGTTCGGAATCGGCTTTAAACTGTAGGTCCCGGTCTAATTAGCCCTCGTGTAGCAAAAAGTTGACCGTAGAGCTCCAAACAAACAAAATGGCGTTGTACCATGGTCCTACTAATTTTTATTTTCATAACTCATTTCAAAAGTATAAATTTCATCCTAGCCCAAACCTGAATGAGAAGTATAAAAAAAATCAGGTCAGTAGATCAATTAAACTTTATTATAAACACAATAAACAAATCAAAATTTAGTATAAAAATGAAACATAGGTTGCTCGGTTAAAAGCTGTAGCTTTAGACAAGCTTGTGGCTTCCGGTTTTCTCAAAATTATGTCCTTCTCAAATTTTTTTCGAAACGTTAGAAACCAAATTTCACCCGCCATTTGATTTCTATCCCAGGATTTATCATATTTTTTATTACTCGCCTTTGTAAATTGCAAGGCTAGCTGGCGAACTTGTTTTAAAGTTGACCCAAAATGAAGTTGACCAGCTTTTCGGATGTATTTGATTGATATGAGATTCTCTTCATCAGTAAAAACTTGTTTCGAATCGTTATTTTGGGACTATGAAATTGCACTCATTCCTGATTCTAGAGATATTTTCATTTGCTTAATTAGAGTAGCTTTAGATAGCAGGGCCCAATTTAGAAAATTTTGAACTATAGGCACAACTCGGGATGGGGGCCCCCTAACACTGATGTGGGCGTAAAATTTCCAAAATTGACAGAAAAAAAAATAATCATGAATCATTGTGAAAGTACCATTTTACCAAGAATTGACTATTTTGAGCGTAGAAGCCTAGCACATTATCAAATAACAAAAAGCAATACAACATATTAACTTCATCATTAAAATACCAATACAATGCAACCAGAAAAAATTATTAATCTCTATATAGACTATAACATATATATGATGAAGTATACATATAACTATACGTATGATGAACCAATCAATCAAATTTTAAAGGATGTATAAAAAAATTGCTATTAAAAAAGGTAAAATTTAAAAAAATTTAATTGGGAATTTTTTCTTTCTTTTCATTTAAAATAAAAAATTTGGCGGGCCCCCCCAACATTCGGGGGCCCATAGGCCCGGGCCTACCTGGCCTAATGGAAAATCAGGGCCTGTTAGATAGATTGAATCGTTTAGCAACTCTATAAATTGTCATTTCTGTCTTGAGAACTAAACCAACAGTTTTATCTCTTCTTTTTTCTACTAGCAGGAAGTTGTACCTTAGACCAAGGTAAAAAAGAATTCCCAGTCCGAGGAACAACAGGTTCTCACTCCAAACAATTGTTCATTTCTCTAATCTAGATGTTATGTTAAAGTCATGATTTTGTGTGTAATATGTTTCTAAAGGATGACAAATTTTTTATTCAAATTCTGTTAAGATCTCTAGAGAAAGCAGAATTAAAACACCATAATAATTACTTTTAGCCCACGAGACTTAACAAATGCGGTTAACAGGTAGACTGAAATTAAAAGGTTTTTTTTTATACTAAGCACATTAAAGAGTTCTAGTGCACGAACATAAATTATGTTTACCACTTACAAATCTTTGAAGCCCGGTATGAAGGGCTTAAGTCAAAAACAGTGATTTTTAGATATGTGTTAGTATTGATTAAAAAAAATAGACTGGTACAAAATGCTTAAGTCTATGAATTTTGTAAACAAAATTACATTTCTTTGTACAAAAGACTCAAGTCGAAATTATAGTTCTGCGATTGGTATAAAAGCCAATAACTTGGTATATTTAAATCACTGATTTTGACTTAAGCCCTTTATACCGGGCTTCAAAGAAATATAAAACAAATAGAGCTGGTGAGTGCTTAGGTACAACAAGTTCCCATAAATATAATTAAACAATTTATTCAAATTGTTGTAAGTGCAAACTGTTTATTCAACTTGTCTCTATCTTATTTTATTATCAAGGTGTCTTAAACAGGTTTTAGAGACTTACGAGGAAGCATTTTTTTTTCAGTCAGCTCCAAACACTAGCTGCGAAACCTCAGATATTAACCATCGATTAGAGGTTAGGAAATCCTTATTTACACACTACATTTCAGCGGTTTGATTTAAAAAATCACAGAAAAAATGGATGACAAAACTTTTGTATCGACATAATACATAACATTTGTTAAAGAGATAAGTAAAACAATTTCTCCTATAAAGCTTCAAAGGAATTATGACTTCCAGAAACTTGTGGATAATCACGTAAAAATCTTTCTTCAATACGTCTATAAATTAAAAAGGGGTGACTGCATATTTTGAACTGATTAATAGTTCATCACCAGGTCTAGAAGCATTGGTATGTTTGTCGCAATAAACATTCAGAAATAGCATTTATGAATTAAAGAAATGTGATATTGAAGAATCAATTGTTCTTTACGGAGCTTCAAAGGAATTTTAAAAAATATGTACTTCCCCCCCCCCCCCAAAAAAAAAAAAGCAAACTCAGGTAGTCTTTTCTAACGAAACTACCGCGGGTTATTAACGTAGGATTACTTATCATTGCTTACCTCTTTTCTACGTATGTGTTATGTATATATATATCTATATATATTAACATGGCGGGAGCCAGTGTTCATATCCTCGGATTAATGTTCAGGAAATATAAAAACAACGGCTGTAAATAATCATCTGGCGTGACAACACAAAGACAAGGTACTTTATTTTCACTCAAATAGACAGAAATCAGAGCGGCATCGTAATGCTGATCTTAGCAAGAAGCTAAACAGAACACAACAGTCTTATTTCGAATCAAAGCTAATTCTACAGAAAGACAAAACATTACTTTAAATTACAGTGATTTCCGCTTATAAGAATCACGTTTGTTATTACTGTTTTTGATTCTTATAAGCGGTTGATTCTTATAGCCGAAATTTAGGTATTTGCACAGGCACACACACCTATATATACATATAATAGATAATTTACTATAAAATACTCTTTAATTTACGTTAATTATCTTTTATTAAAATTATTCTTTATAATTTTAAAAATACAACTTAATTTCTAGACCTATAAGTAGATACACTTGATTATAATAAGAGAAGAAAAAATCCAATATTTGTTACAACATACTTGCTTAACAGTTTTAACATTTCAACTACAGGAAGGGTGCAAGAGAATGCTTTCTATGGTAGTTTGACGTAATGAAGTTTTCGGGAGGCTGTTTATACCTCTTTCAATACCAATAGTCTCAGACGAATATTCACCTTCTAGCTTACGTTTCAGGGTTTGATAACGTGCTGAATCTACTAATGTCACGTTTGCCTAAATGATAGTGGACACTTCCCTGAAGATTTATGTGTTTCAGGGTTCGGGAAGCCGCAACCAGGATGGGGTAGGTGGGAAAAAAAAGAGTCCCTGTCTTTGTTTGTCAGTGGAGAAAAGTGAAATCGTACCCGGGCGGGTTAGATGCCCCAGGGTAAAGCTAATAAGACAGTGTTTAGCAAAAACGTATAAGGAGAAACTCCTATGTTATGTCTAAAGGAATGTATTTTACGACTGTTTTCCACCCGAAAGTTTTATCAATCTTTCTTTTCAAAAACTTAAGAAAGAATTTCGTACCTTTTGAGAGTTCAAGTGGCATTTTTTGGAAAAATGAAAGGAAGGCGAAGATTGCAAACTGATTCTTATAACCGGTGGATTGATTCTTTAAAGCGGAAATTTTAACATGGAAATAATACATTTGTTTTTGTTTTTGCGATATTGATTCTTATAAACGGTTGATTCTTATAACCACTGATCACTATAAGCGGTGGTTACTGTCTATCAAAATTACGATTACATTGGACTGACATCTAGGGGCAAAAGAATAAACTATAAGTACTTTCAAACATATATGTAGGTCAACATTTTGACGCATTTTGGTGCTTTTCTGTTTAACTGTTTACTGCTTGTCCAAGCGATACTAACTGGGTTTGGTGCACTGCCAAAATTATAACTCGCGAGGTACGGACGGACGGTTTTAGCGTCTGAAATTTTGCTTTCCGGATGACTGTTATGGAGGAACGTAATTCTACGTTAAAAAATAAATAAATAAATCAATAAAATAAAATAAAATCTCTTTGAATAAAAAAGATTTTTTTGTTGAAATTCCTTCACCCACTTGTCTCCAAGACTTACATAAAAGGTGATCTGTTCTTTAAAAAGAATGTAATTAGACTATTTTTTATATCAACACATATTTTGACTACAGTGAGTAGTCATCCTTACATAGCTGCCGAGAGGAGAAATTCATAACTTCTGTTATTAAGAATACATGAAATTCCAGTTCGATCAATAAAAATTATAATTCGCGATCATATTAAAAATCATATTAAAATTATTTTTATGTGTAAGCATACGAAATTAAGCAAATATAAATGTCTTTCAATCCCTGATAAAGTTCATTGCATTTAAATTTTCTTATTTTTCGAATTTATTAATATTTTGGGCTATACTACATTAGTTTATCTGTTAAAATATCTCAACGAAATTTTTTTATATTCATCTGAATAATATTGCGGATATATTTGATGTTTCAATTGAAATGAGGTTAATAAATAAATCAAAAGTTCCTAGATGCCTTAATTTCCGTCGAAAACCATAAGAGGATTCTTTATCTCAATTAAATTATATACCAGATACCTTTAAAATCTTGAAAGGGTAAATTCTTAAATCAGTTAAATTTTTCTGGTTTTGATTCTTTTAGAAAGTAGTTTGCCATCTTGATTTCTTAGAAATTTTTAAAGGGTTTTCATTGTTCCGAGACAAAAGAACCAGTTTTGTGTTTTGGTTCAAAGCAATTATCCTTAGTTAATACTACAGTTAATAATAGGCTCTAGAGAAGGCCTGCACAATGCGAAATGTCATGCGGGTTGTATTACTTAAAAGGAAGCTGCTGTTGGCTGCAAGAAAATAGGATAGGTGGGAAAACGAAAAATATTCTTTCTAACAAAAAATAAATCACTGATTATTTTTTAAAAATTTAATATTCATTGCTTATATATTCCTTTCGTAATATAAAAAAATCTAAAAGCAATATTCTGTATTTTTTAGATTTATAATATTAAGTCTTCACCAAACAGGGGCGACTCCAGTCCAGAGTTTATTTTTATTTTCTTTGGGGGGGGGGGGGAGGGGCAACGTCGGCTCTTAGGGTTATATATATATATACACTGCTGGCCACTGTAAATGCAACACCCTGAAGGAAACATGCAAATAACATGAAATTTACAACATGCATTAGCGGAGGTGAGATATGCAAATAATTAGAATTTCAGCGCAGACGTACATCACGCGCTCCTATGGCGCCACTTCAAAGCGCTATTTAAGGCTTGGAGATTTCGACGATTTCAAGTTCGGCAATTGTGTTTTTCTTGTGGTTTTTAAAAAAAAACGATCAATTATGCCTCGTCGAAAACAGCGATCATCTTTTGATCAAGTATCCGAGTTCGACAGAGGAAGGATAGTGGCCTACCGAGATTGTGGATTATCTTTCAGGGAAATCGGTAGTCGTGTTGGACGAAACCAAACAACTGTAATGCGGATATGTGATCGTTGGATGCAGGAGGGTACGACGGACCGGCGTGTTCGATCGCATCCACCTCAGCACACCACTTCACGTGATGACAGGCAAATTGTGCGCATGGCAGTGACGGATCGCTCAGTCACATCACGAACCATAGCACAGCACATGCAGTCTGTAACGCATCATCCAGTGTCTGCGCGTACCATTCGACGCCGTTTACAGCAGAGTGGTCTGTCCGCAAGACGTCCATTGCTTTGTCTACCCTTGACGCAGAACCACAGACGTCTCCGCTGCCAATGGTGCGATGACAGAAGGATGTGGACGGCAGAATGGAATTAAATTGTCTTTACTGACGAGTCACACTTCTGTCTGCAACACCACGATGGTCGCATTCGAGTCTGGAGACACCGTGAAGAGAGGATGCTGAACAGCTGCGTTATGCACCGCCACACTGGTCCTGCACCGGGTATTATGGTGTGGGGCGGTATTGGATATCACTCTCGCACACCTCTAGTACGCATTGCCGGTACTTTAAACAGCCAGCGCTACATCTCCGACGTGTTGGAGCCAGTTGTCCTTCCTTACCTTCAGGGCTTGCCCACAGCCATATTTCAACAGGATAATGCGCGACCACACGTGGCACGCATTGTCCAACGGTTCTTCGTCAATCGCCAGATTGAATTGCTTCCCTGGCCGCCTCGCTCTCCGGATCTTTCACCGATAGAAAACATGCAGTCCATGGTTGCTCTGCGATTGACCCAGATTCCATCCCCAGCTGCCACAGCAGATCAACTTTGGCAACGTGTGGAAGCTGCTTGGTCTGCTGTACCCCAAGAACTCATCCAAAGTCTCTTTGAATCAATGCCGAGGCGTGTGTCAGCGGTGATCTCCAACAATGGCGGCTACTCTGGCTACTGATTTTGGCAGGAACCACACTTCACAGAAGTCTATAAATTTAATCATTTGATACTTGGTCAACATGTTATCTACAAATTAAATTTCGTCGTGATATCTCTTGTGTGTTGCAATATCTTGGTGTTGCAATTTGGGTGGCCAGCAGTGTATATATATATATATATATATATATATATATATATATATATGGTATACATATATACATATATATGTATATACATATATACATATATATATATATACATATACACATATATACATATATATATATATATACATATATATATATATGGTATACATATATACATATATATGTATATACATATATACATATATATATATATACATATACACATATATACATACATATATATATATACATATATACATATATACATATATATATATACATATACACATATATACATATATATATATATATATATATATATATATATATATATACACACACTCATGGACAAAAAAATTAGCGCACCAAGAAGGAGTCGTCAAAATGAAACGAAATTTTACATACGTAATGACTACTTTGATATAAGTAAATGATAAGAAAATCAAAGAAAAAGGATAATTTATTTCAGAGAAAAAGGCAAAAGAACGGAGGAGTTAATACTCCGTTGGACCCCCTCTAGCGCGAATGCACGATGCGATACGATCGGGCATTGAGTCATACAAGTTCTGTATGATGTCTTGAGACATTACATACCATATTTGCTGTAACCTTGCCTCTAGTTCGTTCAAACTCGTGGGATGCCCAACTCGTCGTCCCAAATGATCCCAGATATGCTCGATTGGTGACAAATCTGGGGATCGGGCAGGCCAAGGAAGGGTAGTAACAGTGCGGAGACAGTCTTGTGACACCCTTGCCGTATGAGGCCGAGCATTGTCTTGTTGAAAAATGGCTCCTGGGAGCCGTTGCATGAGTGGCAACACATGTGGTTGCAGGATTTCATGAACATACCGCTGGGCTGTCATTGTGCCACGGAACAATACTAGGGGTGACCGTGTATTGTAGGCAATGACACCCCATACCATCACACCAGCTGTGGGAGCGATGTGTCGCTGTACAGCAAAGGCAGTATTGAAGCGTTCACCACGGGCTCTCCACACACGAACACGATTGTCATCACTGCCGAGATTGAATCTGGATTCGTCGCTAAAGACGACCTGGTTCCATTCCGCTGCAGTCCAGTTTCCTCGTGCGCGGCAAAACTCCAAACGGAGGCTTCGATGGGTGGGCGTCAAAGGCAGCACATGTAAAGGGCGCCGCGATACCAACTGTCCTTCAGCCAGGCGCCTCCGTATGGTTCGAGAAGACACAGAGGCCCCTAGTGAAGGTGCTACCTGTGCCTGGATGGCGGCCGATGAAGCAGTTGGCTGTACGTGTGCATTTCTTACGATGTGGCGGTCTTCTCGACGACTGGTCTGTCGAGGGCGTCCTGAGCCTGGTCTTCGTGTACATGACATCTCTCGGGTCCACTGGTCCCAACACCTCCTCACAACACAATCAGAGCGGCCTAATTGACGAGCTACTCGCCTAGCTGACCACCCAGCTTCCATCATCCCGACGATTCTCCCCCTCTCAAACTGCGACAACTGCTTATATTGTCTTCGAACACGGCGTAATGGCATGTCTATCTCAGCTCTTCCTTTGTAAATGATTCAGCACACTCAAACAAGCTTTGGTTACCTGTTTTATACTCCACAGAGTACGATGTTCAACGCCCTCTACCGGCTATACGTAATGCGCAATCACGCTGCATTTCTAATCATTTGCATATCTCCCCGACATGTACCTTCATTGCAAGTTTCGTTACGATCCCGCAATTATTTCTTGGTGCGCTAATTTTTTTGTCCATGAGTGTATATGGTATACATATACATATATATATATGATACAGTGGCGCACCCAGGGGTGGGCCAAGGGGCCCTTCCCCCCAAAAAAGAAATAGATATTGCATTATGAACATTGAATTTACATTACAAATATTTTTATCCGTTCAACTGGGCCCCCTCCAAGATTAAATCCTGGGTGCGCCACTGTATATATATATATATATATATATATATATATATATATATATATATATATATATATATATATATATATATATATATATATATATATATATATATAAAAGAAATAAACATCGTCTTATTTTAAATTTAAACTCATTTAGTATTAGGTGTATGATTATACAATTTTAAGCTATGAAAAAAAAAAAATATGCCGGGCTTTTTTTTTGGGGGGGGGGGCAGCCTCACCCCTCCCCCTTGGAGCCGCCATTGTCACCAAAGGCTTCGCGGGCCACAGAACGAGTGTTGGCGGGCCATATGTTGCGCAGGCCTGCTCTAGAGTATCAAAAGCTTCAAGAGCTTCTGTAAAACTAGGTTGCTGCAAAGCGACAATGAATTTCTTCTTCACGACTAGTTAGATTCTCAGTTTTTTTTCCCTCTCTCTCTCATATTGTTATCAGTTTACAGCGATGACGTGAAAAGATGTAAATTGCACTTTACGTGTTCACCTACTGCACCACTCTCGCAGTAGGCGGGGAAACAACTTCTTATGATACTTATGATAGAGTCGTCCCACTTTGACTCGGGCGGAACATCTATTTAGTGGGAAAGTTTCGTTTGTTTTTCTTCTCAGGGGGAAGGAAATTTAGACTGACATCATTCAACATACAACTAAAGTTATTCAATGTTATTTTCAATTGAAGCGTTCCAGGGATTTAGGAATTAGCGTGTAACTGTCAAAAAGGTTTAACCCTCAAACGGTACAGTGGGGGTCGAATTCGACCCAAGGTGTGTCTTCCCCCTCCTGTACTCCTTCCCCCACCTTTCATTGAAAGAGATCGAGTTGACGAGCAACCCTACCAGATAGACCTATTAGATATAGGAATAAGTAAATACGAGTGTCTTTATTGAAAAACATTACTCATGATCACTAATCATGTTTAAAAAAAAATTTCATTTTAGATTTGCAAATTTTTTATTTCGATTTTAAAGGCCTAAAATGTCAGTATGTATTATTTTTTACTCTCTTTACTGAGTAAAGATTAACTCTCAAATGGTACACTGGTAACTCTCAAATGGTACTCTGAGAGGTCTTCTATGACCTCTGAGAGGTTATAGAAGACCTCTCAGAGGTCTTCTATATTGAACGAGGTTTGAGACAGGGAGATTCTCTTGCTTGTATATTGTTCAATATAGCGCTTGAAAAAGCTGTTAGAGATTCTAATATAAACACCAGAGGTACTATTTTTAATAGAACCATACAATTATTAGCCTTTGCTGACGATACTGATGTCATAGGCAGTACAAAACAAGCGGTAATCAATGATTTCGTCTCCCTTGAGGAATCTGCTAGAAGAATGAGTCTCACTATTAACCAGGAGAAAACTAAATTTTTGGCTGTAACGCAGAGATACTATGACTTATATCCTTAAAGGTGAAATAAATAATTTTACCTTTGAGTGTGTACAATAGTTTAAATGCTTTGGAACCGTTATCAGTAATACTAAATAAATAAAACCTTAAATAAATAACAGGTTACTTATGGCAAACAGATGTTTCTATGGGTTGAGAAATCGATTCAAATCCAAATTTATTAATGTTAAAACAAAAATTAACCTTTACAAAACTTTAATTAGACCAGTCGTTCTGTATGGCAGCGAGTGCTGGCCATTAAATAAATCTGAAAAAAATAAGCTGCTGATTTTTTAGAGAAAAATACTCCGGAAGATCTTGGGAGCAGCTAAGTAGAATGATATCTATAGAATACGATATAATTATGAGATTTACAGTAGATTTAAAGAACCAGATATTGTCAAAGCTATGGAGGCTAGCCGCATAAGATGGCTAGGACACCTTTTTAGATACAATGACTCAAACCCAACTAAATTGGTGACCTTTTCAAAAATTGGGGGTACGCGAAAAAGAGGAAGCTTCCCCCCCCCCCCCGCCCCACCAGGTGGGTCGATTCTATTGAGAGAGATCTTAAGGATCTGGGAGTCAACCGATGGCAATCTATTGCTCCAGATAGAGTCAGATTGAGGAAGCCCATGGAGACAGCCTTGGCCTGTGACAGGCTGTAGTGCTGATGATGAAGAAGAAGAATATTATTTTTTACATTTTTGTGCTCGGAAAGTTGGTTTCACTAACTTCTAAACCTAGGTAGGCTAAAGTACATATTAGACCTAATATATACAACATTCTACGTAAATGCCAAAGAGATTTTCTTTGTTTAGCAAAATTATAATTCGTTGGTCATTTTTTTTCTACAAAAAAGGGTTTTATTTCATGTAAAATATTATCAATAAATGTTATTATACAACAAAAATGCTTACTGTGTACTTTTTTCTACCAAAAACCTCATCAAAAAAGAGATCGGGTTGGATACAACTCGACCGTACCATCTCTTTCGTCTCAAACTACTGTGCTATTTGAGGGTTAAAGAAAAAAAATGTGCACAAAACCCTCCACTGTAGATAATAAACCGTAAGAAAGTTCTGGAGTTTTTGTTAGTGGTTCAAAAAAAATGCAGTACAAGAAAATTTTCTAGCATATTTACCTGTAAACGAAATATTTCCTGTCCGTTTTCTCTATAGCTCTAAAATGCAGTTTAAAAAGTTTTTGTTCGCATAAAATTTTTGTTAGAGGTACGTATGCACGCATGATAAAAAATATGACTTTCACACTAAAAGATATTAAACTAATTTTTTCCCTCCCTCCGTAAGTTACGCGTATACCAACAGGATATCTACTGAGGTACGCTAAACCATGTCACACTTAGTCTATTCATGTATATGGTGATAGTTTATTAGTAATATTTATTTCATCTTAAGGAAAAACATGATCACTTGCTTTTCACTCTCCTCAGAACGGTAGATTCTAAATTAATGAAAAATTCGCACTACTTTCTCACAATTGTTGAGATGTGTTCGTTCAAGCATTTGGGCTTTATTTATTTTTTTTTCGTACTGATAGCCGTCGTATAACTGAACCGAATCAAATTAGAGTTTAATTATATTGACAAATTCTGATAGCCGGAAGAGCCTATTTAATTATTATTTTTGAGTAAATCGTAATTGCTTCGACACTACAGTAGATAAAATTTGAGGTATGTTTTAACATTCACTAACATTTGTCTCGATTTCTAGGAAGTTAATCTATATACAGTGGCTCCCAAAAGTGTTCGTACACTTACGATTTTCAAAGAAATAGGGGTATATCCGTTAATTAAAATGAATATTTAAGAATGGGTATTTAATAATAAGATCTATAATCTATTCTTAACAAAACTACATGAAATATTTTGAAAACATAGTAAAACTTTATTTTTAAGAAACCAATAATCAAAAAGTAACAAAAACTTTATCTCACAAAAGTCCTCGTACACTTGTAAAAAATCTCTACATATTAGTAAATATTCTAATTTTTCGTTAAATTAATATTTGGTAGGATATCCTTTAGAATCCACAACAGCTTTTAAACGTCTGTGAATAGATTGCGCTAGTTCTTTTGTAATTTCTGCATCGATGTTCATCCATAATTGTTTTTAGTTCGCTTTTCGTGTGAATGTCGTGTTCACACGAAAATGTCGTTTTTATTTTGAAATGCCACCACATTCAAAAATAAAAATAAAGCGCCAGACGATAATTTTAATTATTAATTTATCCGAAAATATTTCAGTGTACGATGACTTTTGTGAGATAAAGTTTTTGTTACTTTTTGATTACTGGGTTCTTAAAAATAAAGTTTTACTATGTTTTCAAACTATTTCATGTAGTTTTGTTAAAAATAGATTATTGATCTTATTATTAAATACTCATTCTGAAATATTCATTTTAATTAACGGATAGACCCCTATTCCATTGAAAATCGTAAGTGTGCGGGCACTTTTGGGAGCCACTGTATATAAAACTGTTCCGTAACTGAATGACTGACTGACATACAACGCACAGACCAAACCGCTGGACCTAAAGGGCTGAAATTTTGCATGCCGAATCTTCTTATAGTGTAGGGGTGCACTAAGAAAGATTTTTGAAAAAAATTTCTTAGAATTTTTTAAAATTAAATTTTTAAGCTGTTTTTGTAACTTTTTTAAAGTTTGCATTTAAAATAATAATTTGAGGGTTATAAAATTTATATCACGAGAAAGATCCTAAAAATTCCTTTAAAATGAAAACTTTTTCGAATCTTTACCTCCATTTTCTGATTTTTGGTGAATTTTTAAAGATTAATTTTTAGAATTTAATTTATTAACCTTCCGACGGGCGCAACTAATCTGTGAGATGAAGTCACGAGTTTTTTTTTAAAATAATAATAATAATAATAATAATAATAACAAACCAATCAGCCAGATCGGCGAGGAGTGGAGTGAGTCTCCTAGTAGCTTCCTGTCTACTCCCCACTTTCAGAAGATAGTCTTTCTCCAGTACCTCGCTGAGTGTCGTGAGGGTTGTATTAATCTCTCAGATGAATTGCGCCCGATCGTGTAAGTATTTTTGACTTTCGAATTTCCACTTTTTTTTGTTCATATTTATTTTTTTATACCTAAAATAGCATGTGTAACAAGTTCTAGCCCCTAATTCAGTGATATAGACCTTTATTTACAGTGAGATGAACGAATAATCTGTCAGATTATTGCGCCCGATCGTGTAATAGTATAAGTTTTTTTTTTTATTTCTCAGAAAGGAATGGCTTCTTTATCAAAGCAACCCACTCCCCCAATGTCTTCAACATCAAGAGAACCTCCTCCTCGAAAGTTTGACCTGCGGAACCCTGCAGACTTGGCTGAAATCCATCGTATTTTGTTGGATGAAGACGAAATAGTGGCTAATGAGGACAGTGGAGATGACACTGATACTGAAGAAAATGTAGAAGAAAGAGAAGAGGATTCTGATACTGACCAAGAAAGTGAGAGCTCTGATGAAGACGAAACGGCTGGTCAAGAATTTTATGTAGGTAAGGGTGGAACTAAATGGTCAAAAGTAAAGCCTTCAGCTTGAATCAGAAGGAGAGAACACAATGTTTTGTTGCGATTACCTGGCCCCACTAGAAATGCTTGGAATGCAAGGTCCTCAAATGAATGCTGGAATAATCTTTTTTCTGATGACTTAATTGAATTGATCGTAAAGTATACAAATATATACATTGAGAAAATAAAAGAAAACTATTCAAGAGAAAGGGATGCGAAACCTACTGATTTGATTGAATTTCGCAGTTTTATTGGCTTGCTCTATCTTGGAGGCGTTCTGAGGAGCAATAGGCAGTCGTTAGAAGAGCTATGGGGTGAAGATGGTTTTGGTGCACAATTTTTTCATTTGGTAATGAACTTGAAAAGGTTCAAGTTCCTTATCAAGTGTACTCGCTTGAATGACGTAAATACGCGAGATCACAGAAAACAATACGTTAAACTAGCAGCAGTTATCGAAATTTTTTACCTGTTTGTAACGGACTCTCAAAACAGTTACTCACCTGAAAAAGATGTTACTGTAGATGAAAAACTGGAAGGGTTTCGAGGGAGATGCTCATTTATACAGTACATCCCATCAAAACCCAATAAGTACGGTATAAAGATTTATGCTGCCGTTGATGCCAAAATGTTCTTCACACATAACTTAGAGATATATGCAGGCAAACAGCCAGAAGGTTCCCTTCGCGATAAGCAATAAGCCGCAAGACGTGGTCATAATTGTTCAACCGTTGCATGCATCAGGACGTAACATAACGTACGACAACTGGTTCAACAGTTACGAATTACTGCAGGATCTGAAAGCAAAAACGTCGTCATTGTTGGGAACCTTGCGAACAAACAAACGCCCGCTCCCTCCTGAATTTGCGAACACAAAATCTAGGGCTGTAAATAGTAGTCATTTTGGTTTTATAAAGAACTGCCCACTTGTGTCATTTGTGCCAAAAAAAAGGGGAAAATGTGCTTGTAATTTCAAGCATGCACGATGACGACCAGGTTGATGCAGTCACACGAAAACCACAAATGATTTTGTATTATAACGCCACCAAGTCTGGAGTCTATGTAGTTGACAAATTGTGCGCTACCTATAATGTAGCAAGAAATGTACGAAAATGGCCAATGGTGGTTTTCTTTGCTCTACTAAATATAGCAGGTATTAATGTAGAAGTGATATATGTCTTCAATAACAATCCCGATTCAAACTCCTGCAGAAGGCGAGGTTTTTTGAAAGCTCTATGAAACGAGTTGTGTTTGGAACAACTCCAAAGGAGGAGCATTCAAACAAGGGGAATGCCTATTCAACTACAAAACGAATTACGTGAGTTCCAGCCTACCTCACAACATCAGGAGGTGCCTGCATTTGCATGCCACGACGGACAGAGGAAGAGGTGTTCCAAATGTCGTCAAATGAAAAAAGTTCGCTATTCAAAATATGAATGTCTGAAATGTAATTTTGAAGTATTTTGTTTGGAGCATGCCAAGATGATATGTGAAAAATGTTATGATTCTGCTTTTACAGTGCCTCAACCTGGCTCATGAATAACTTTTCATTATTTTTATTTTTTGATTTTTATGATTATGTGGACTTGTTTTATGAAGTTAAAGTGAATTTTGAGTTAAGTTTTTGAGAAAAAAAATTTTTTGGAACAATTTGATGATTTGTTCAAATTTGTAAATGAAAACTGTAAAGAAATATTAAAATGTTATCTGAAAGCATAAATATACGTAAATACAATTGAAAAGTTCAGTTTGATACGTTTTTCTTTACCTACACTCAAAAATTGCATTAATTGCATACATTAATCCAGCCATACTCAACCTTTTTTTTTGCCTCGGGCCGCATTCACATAATTTCCATTTTGAAAGGGCCGGAACGTTATAGTGATATGACGCAAAAAATCCTTATAGGGAAAAACATTATTGGTTGAACTCCGTTTGATTAAAGATAAGGATGCACACAACCTGATAAATAAGCAAATATTTTCTAAAATTAAAACAGAATAACAGTATTTATTATTTATCATCATACCAGTCAATACTAGCTCAAACATTAACAACAGCGTATTTCTCAATATGATTTTTTTCATCATATTTGTGTACTTCAAATTACATCATCCCCCCCCCCCCCCAAAAAAAAAAAAAAAAAAAAAACTCAAAATTAAACTTTCTCCTGATAGTTTATTTAAAAATTAGTGTGATTTTTTATACTGAAGACATTTTTTTACTATATCAGACAAATCGAGTTTATAGTTGCTATATGCTAGCCTCAATACGTCATCAAGGTGATAATCAGTAAGTCGATTCCTGTATACGTTTTTCGCATATTTCATTGAAGAATAGGATGATTCACAAAGATACGTTGATGTGAACAAGGTGAACAACAGAAAGGCACAATTTTGTACAGTTTTATGCTATTTTTTAGGTACTAATTTCCAAAAATCTATGTACTCGTTTTCCTTTCTCTTTTCTTTAAAAATTGCTTTCAGATTAGTATCATTCTTCAACTCGATAAATTCATCAAATAACTTTTCATAATCATATCCGAATTCAACTAATTGTGTTATAATTGCTGTTTCTAGGTGCCAGGGATTTTCTATAAGCAACAAACAATTCTTGATACTATGTATGTCCTGAAACCTTGTCTTAAATTCCTTGGCTAAGGCAGTTAAATAATTTAAAAATATCTCATACTTCTTTAGAGAAATATTCATTCCATCTTGTTTAGTTTTTGTTACTGTTGGAAAGTTAAGCAATGCTTGGTTCTTTATTTCTTCGTGATAGATGTTTAATTTTTCTTCAAAGGCAAAAACTTAATAATCAATTCGCCAATTGCGAAATGATTTTATTTTCACCCTGTAAGCCACGATTAATCTCACTAAGTTTTTCTGTGATGTCGCATAGAAAAGCTAGACACCGCCATCCATCATTATTAAGTTCGCTGTAAATTTTGCTGTTTTGCTCTAAAAACAAAATAATTTCTTGTCTTAAAGAAAAAAAAATCGCACCATAACTTTTCCTCGGCTTAGACATCTCACTGAGGTATGTAAAAGGACGTCGCTATAATTACTGTTTAATTCTTCTAAAATAATTTTAAATTTTCTGTGGTTCAATTCTTGTGCTCGGATATAATTCACTATATTTATTACGGTCTGGAGTAAGGCATCTATTTCGCAAATAGAGATACTTGCTGCAGTGAAAAGACAAGAGATTTGTTAAATTGTATTTCTTTTTCAATAGGGCAACAAATCCCTTTTCAGATCGTGTGTTGCAATCTATTCAATGCGTCTAGCGAAAGTAGAATCAGAAAGCTGCATGTTTTTGATTCGAGTTATTATTTGGTTTTTATTGCTAAATTTATCAAATAATACGTTGGAAGCACTGAGAAAGCATTCCTTCACAACCTCTGCGTCAGTAAATGGTTTCATGTATTTTCCAAGTATGTAACAAATTTCATACGACGCTCTTGTCACCGATGAATCTTGTGAAATCGCCACTGATAGAATATTTTGTTCTTGTTGCAATGATTTCTTGACAAAAGTTAACTTTTCACTTCTTATCAAAGAACAGCAAGGAAAAGTGTCATTAAATGCTTTGTGTTTCTTAGTATAATGACGAACAATGTTATATTTTTTTAATATAACATTCTCACGACAGATCAAACATGTGACGAAATGATTTTTATTTTCAACAACGAAATATTCTTCTTCCCAATTCTCTTGAAAAACTCTCTTTTCATCAGACAATTTTCGTTTGCCGTTTGAAGAAACTCCTGCCTTTATGAGTATTAAATTATAACGAAACAAGACGTTCAAAACAGCAATGCAGGCTGATCCGTTTCGCGTACTAGGCACTTAAAATAAAAGCATGAAAATGTCACGCATAAACGTTATTACCACAGATAAATATCTTATTATTTAACTTTAGACATGTCAAACATGTCATCATAGGACGGTGGTGTCTCCGATGGAGGTGTAAGTTTAGATGTAAAAATCTTTTTGTTGACCAAGAGCCAAGACCATGGAGTTTATAGTTAAGTGCCGCAAGCGTCAGTTTCAGTTAGATCTCAGCGAGCGATGATTGTTCACTTTATTATAAAACTTATAAAAATATAAAAAAATATATATAAACTTAAAATGCCAGTTTTTTAATTACGTTTCTAATAATGAAAAAATAAAAATTAATGTGTTCTGGGCCGCACATATTTCCTTGACGGGCAGCATGCGCCCCGCGGGCCACAGGTTGAGTACCCCTGCATTAATCTGTCAGATGAATTGCGCCCGAAGAAGGGTTAAATACTGATCACGTGATTTCTTTTACTGGTGCTTTAAATAAATTTATCGTCACGTGCATAACAACTAAATAGACCAAAAAATATTTTTTTTCTTGCTAATGCGGCAGACGATTGGACATTATCCAAAAAAATATTAAAATGCAGTAAAATATATGACCCTCAAACTGTACCATATTCTTTAGTATGTCCTATTAGATTTAATTTGAATATTTTCTTCTACATTATTTTGTCTATAAAAATATCCCTTACGATTTTTTTTATAAATATATATATATATTTTACATTAATTGTATTCATTGATCGTCGCACTTATTATATATATATATATATATATATATATATATATATATATATATATATATATATATATATATATATATATATATATATATATACAGTGGAGTCCCGATAATCTGAACTTCGGTAATCCAAAAGTCCGCTTAATCGGAAACCAAAAATCAAAAAGAACTAAGCTTACAATTTAACGACAGTGATACTATGTAATATAAAGTATATTTCTAAATATTACAAGAAAATTCTAAGTTAGACTATGTACTGAACTAATTATTACTGAACTACATTGGTTTGAAAAAATCTGTTAAAATTTTTTGTCGAAGAAAAGGATACCTCTCCCTTGAAGCCAAATTACGACAGCGCGTTAGAGAAAGGGTGTCTGCTGGGGTCGCAGCGCTACATCAGATACAGCCACCTCGTCTAGGTGGGATACCCTCTGCTCCCTGTCACCGCCTGCTTCACCTTCACTCTCGTCTGAGACGTTAACAGGTTCTTTCAAAACCTTTTCAACAATTTGCTGATCTTACACTCTACTGTACTGTACTAGGCAGCGTTCACTCTTATCACCCTTTTCGTCCCGAGATTTGGTTATGTTTAAATCAGTGGTTCCCAACCTGTAGAACACTGCGGACCACTAAGCCAGAAATTGTACCATGTGCGGACCACCACACCCCACTGACTTGAGTGGGAAACCTTCCGGGGAGGTATGGGTTTATAGAATATCCCTCAGACAAAAGGGAAACAGGATTAACGTACTTACATTCTGACGTATTATATTCTAATAATCAATTAATTATGTTAAACTATCAAGAAATTTTAATTCAACACCTGATAGTCATCGGATATATTACTGTGTAATTACACGTAACATGTAATATTTATATAATCACATGTTATTATGTAATTTAAGTTTATTTCAAGAATGATTTCGCTTAATCCGAAAACGGTTTGGTCCCAATCATTTCAGATTATCGGGACTCTACTCTACTCTACTCTACTCTACTCTACCTACTCTCTCTCTCTCTCTCTCTCTATATATATATATATATATATATATATATATATATATATATATATATATATATATATTATATATTTATATATATATATATATATATATATATATATATATATATATATATATATATATATATATATATATATATATATATATATATATATATATACACTCATGGACAAAAAAATTAGCGCATCAAGAAATAATTGCGGGATCGTAACGAAACTTGCAATGAAGGTACATGTCGGGGAGATATGCAAATGATTAGAAATGCAGCTTGCTTGCGCATTAGGTATAGCCGGTAGAGGGCATTGAACATCGTACTCTGTGGAGTATAAAACAGGTAACCAAAGTTTGTTTGAGTGTGCTGAATCATTTACAAAGGAAGAGCTGAGATAGACATGCCATTACGCCGTGTTCGAAGACAATATAAGCAGTTGTCGCAGTTTGAGAGGGGGAGAATCGTCGGGATGATGGAAGCTGGGTGGTCAGCTAGGCCAGTAGCTCGTCAATTAGGCCGCTCTGATTGTGTTGTGAGGAGGTGTTGGGACCAGTGGACCCGAGAGATGCCATGTACACGAAGACCAGGCTCAGGACGCCCTCGACAGACCAGTCGTCGAGAAGACCGCCACATCGTAAGAAATGCACGCGTACAGCCAACTGCTTCATCGGCAACCATCCAGGCACAGGTAGCACCTTCACTAGGGGCCTCTGTGTGTTCTCGAACCATACGAAGGCGTCTGGCTGAAGGACAGTTGGTATCGCGGCGCCCATTACGTGTGCTGCCCTTGACGCCCACCCATCGACGCCTCCGTTTGGAGTTTTGCCGCGCACGAGGAAACTGGACTGCAGCGGAATGGAACCAGGTTGTCTTTAGCGACGAATCCAGATTCAATCTCGGCAGTGATGACAATCGTGTTCGTGTGTGGAGAGCCCGTGGTGAACGCTTCAATCCTGCCTTTGCTGTAGAGCGACACATCGCTCCCACAGCTGGTGTGATGGTATGGGGTGCCATTGCCTACTATACACGGTCACCCCTAGTATTGTTCCGTGGCACCATGACAGCCCAGCGGTATGTTCATGAAATCCTGCAACCACATGTGTTGCCACTCATGCAACGGCTCCCAGGAGCCATTTTTCAACAAGACAATGCTCGGCCTCATACGGCAAGGGTGTCACAAGACTGTCTCCGTACTGTTACTACCCTTCCTTGACCTGCCCGATCCCCAGATTTGTCTCCAATCGAGCATATCTGGGATCATTTGGGACGACGAGTTGGGCATCCCACGAGTTTGAACGAACTAGATGCAAGGTTACAGCAAATATGGAACGAAATGTCTCAAGACATCATACAGAACTTGTATGACTCAATGCCCGATCGTATCGCATCGTGCATTCGCGCTAGAGGGGGTCCAATGGAGTATTAACTCCTCCGTTCTTTTGCCTTTTTCTCTGAAATAAATTATCCTTTTTTTTTTATTTTCTTATCATTTACTTATGTGAAAGTAGTCATTACGTATGTAAAATTTCGTTTCATTTTGACGACTCCTTCTTGGTGCGCTAATTTTTTTTTCCATGAGTGTATATATATATATATATATATATATATATATATATATATATATATATTTAATTGCATACATTGAACGTTGTATTTAATTTGAATGTACTCTGTAGCGAAGTGCGAGTTTTCAGCTAGTATTTTAATATATTAAATTATTCTGTGTTTCTCGGAAGTCTTATGTATAGATCATCAGCAACTGAACTGATGAAAGGTAAAAATCAATCAACAACATACTCTGAAGTAAGGTCCATCGTTGACCATCAGAAACTAAGTCACCTGGATGAAATCAGAAAACAATAGAGAAAGAACTCCAAGACAAGATAGGCCGACTGGATTTTGAGATAATCTTTTTTTCTCGCATGGTCCTTGAGAGTAACTATGCCAGATTTGTAATAAAGTCTAATAGGTCAAAGGATTTAAGAACGAACAGAAAATAAACAAGCAGAGATAAACATAATAATAAAAACACAGAGAACTAAGCGGATCCATTTTACCGTATGCCCGGTCAGGGTTTAAACTCAAGGGAGCAAACGGAACTCGCTGTGTTTAGTAGTCATGACCACTAAGCTAACCATCATTCATTTTTTTTATTTTTAAAGGTTGTACATGAAGAGCATAAAAATTCCTTCAAATAATAAAGTTTTAAGGAACAGTTATTTATAAAGTTAATATAAGGCTTAAAATGCAATAATTTTCATAAATTTGAAAGTCTGCCTTTTATAACTCAATTTTGAACAGAACAACACAATTTTTAGCAAATGAAATTCGTAATCATCCCAGTTAACGGTAGTTACAAACGAACAAATCTCCTATTTAAAAGTACAAGATTGCAAACAGTGTAAAACAATAAAATTTATTTATTTGCTCTTATTGATATTCTTGAACCGGTTTGGGATGGTGGGTTTTTTTTAAAAATTTATTTAAGGAGACTTTTCATATTGTTCATATAACACAATGGAACCAATCCATGCGAGACCAGTAAACTGTGGAGAGAAGTTTAAGCCGCTACTTCCATTTTAGTTAATTCTGTTCTCTTGGTTGAAAAGTGTCACATGATATGTTTCTAAGATTTTTTTTCTTACTAGTTATGCGTTGCATCTCCTACAAACAAGGAAAAACTATTATTACTGCTAGTTTTAAGCTAGAAGGTTTCTTTTTTGCCGTTGTCTCTCTTTTGAAATGTGTGTGCATCCTAATCGAGATAAGCTAAGATTACTGTCCTGTGAACTTCCTTACAACTATAATCTACACAACAGGGTATGCAAATTATGTGTAAAAATATTTTAAAGACATCCTACGTGCGTTATTCTCAAAACTTGAAACTTCAATTACTCAACAATGGATACAAGAAAATACTTCAAAAATACTTTATAGGATAATCCTTTAAGTTGGGTCAAGGGACACTCATTATGTCCTGAGAGGCGAATGAATGGTGAGTAAGTCTCGAAATGTGTATTTCAATGCTTGAAATAATCCAGTATATGCTAAATAGAGAAGAGTACCAGAGAAGTTTATTATGATACGGAAGACTAGTTCTTAAATATTCTATTAACTAGTTTTAAAAAAAAATGAATTTCAAAGCAAATATGGCTTTCCTCATCTGGAACTGAGTTACAAAATGCACTCAGCGCAAGCAGTGGTGGTAAAATGACAGAAGTGTGGCCACACTTCGACAGAAATTGCTAACCAAGAATAAGAGAACAAAGAATAACAAAAAAGTAAGAAACAAGGGAAAAGCACGAAAACACCAGCTGAAAAATAAAAAAAGGGAAAAGATTAGTCCATAACTGCTGCCCAATCTGAATTAATATAAAAGGGCAGAATTATTTTCAAGCTCCATTTTTCAGTAAATAAATATTTATTATAAATTTGCGCACTGTCAGGTTAAAATTTCCTATATTTTAAATGTTCAGTTGAATAGCTTGACAGGCTGTCATAAAATCCCATACAGATTAGAACAAAAATGTCACTTAGACAACTAAAAAATTACTACTCTACTTTAGTTTTCTAAAATCCATGCTGTCATAAAATCCATTACAGATTAGAACAAAAATGTCACTTAGACAACTAAAAAATTACTACTCTACTTTAGTTTTCTAGGGAAATATATATTTATATTAAAAGGAATCTCTCCTCTACCTTTACAACACAGTGCTCCTACTTGAGCTGACAGATGAAGCACTAGAGAGAGTTAAATTCAACACATATTTGATACGGTTTACAAAATGATGTTTTAAGATACTTTCACCTGTTGTTGCTGAACCTCCTGGTCTGGAAAATGCTATACCAGGTCCACAAGGCTCTGTCGTATGAATGAAGCTACAGAGCTCTGTAGCTTCATGGTCGTATGAATGAATGAGAGGCAGCAGCATCCTGGTGGGCATTCCCAAACAGTTCACAATGTGAGATGGATTCGCAGGAGCAGCAGAACAGGTATAAGGGGGAAAGACCTTTGTAGATTACTCGATAGGCATACTATTTGTATGGCCACTCCGTAAACGAGGCAGGGCAATCTAAATTAGTTTCGGACCACTAAAGAGCAAGGCCAGACCAGTCCGCTAGACCGGATACCAGTGATGAAGAGGAAGAAGCCCTTTCCAAAAAATGTATAGCTGGTCTTAAAAACAGATTGAACCTCCGATGCAGATAGGAACTCGAACAGGGGCGAATCCTCTACACAGCCCTCATTTACTAGTAGGTCGACCTGATCGTTGCCGAAAATACCCACATATGTGACGTGATCAACTAGAAAGTTATATAGAGTCCGCCATACGAGAACGGAGAAGAATGTCGGTACTAGTTTTATCAATGACTAGCATTATTGCCCGGCGTTGCCCGGGTAGATATATAGATATAAAATATTTCATGCATTCCATCAAAAAAATACTGGGCTGCACTCCCGCTCTTCATGTTCATCTGGCCAGACAGAATGCGCTTAGCACGTTTCTACTGAAATGATATACAAACAATAAGAAAGAAAGAAACTTTGAGCCTGCGGACCTTCGTCTGATTTTAAGGTCATTCCCAACCCTCTTTCTCCCGCGCATTGGAATCTGCCCCCCCCCCTCCTAAAACCACCCCTCTTAACGCAGCTGGTCGAGGGGAATCCACAGGAGGTAGACGCACCTCTATCGGGCACAAAAAACATTAAAAAATTAATTAAAAAAAACTAATTGAGCCCCAAATTTCGTTTTTCCTGATTTAAGTTTCTCGGGTCCAAAACATTAACTGTGCCGAATTTGGTCCCGGTGGGTGAAACAGTCTATGATTCTATAGCGGACAAACAAACAGACAAGCTATATATATAGATAAGCAGCCAGTTCATCAGATGTTGAATGGCACTTCTGTCACGATCCAGATATTTTTAAAAGGAGAGGATTCAGCATATCTTAGGGCCTCTCTAATGGCCATCTGCTCGGATTTAAAATCTGAGCTATTATCAGGATTTCTGAATTTTATCCTAACATTTGAGTCCTTGATGAACATACCACTACCTGTACAGCCCGACTCCTGATAAAGAGATAGTTAAATTCAACATGTATTTGATACAGTTTACAAAATGCTTTTTTAAAGATGTTTTCACGTAATTCTAACATATCATTTCAATTCCTCAATGTTACCATAACCTACTTTCGAAATGTACACACTAGTTATTATCTGAAATGAGCGAAAACCCCTACAGGGTAATTTTTCAACACGATGACACTTACGTCAATGTTTAAATTTATTCGAGTTGAACAGTTATAAACAATGTTAGACAGTCATGCCAAAATCATAACAATGGGCAAGTGTTTTTTGGCATAAATTCCCTCTACATATTCTTAAAAACGTTTTCTTTTCAAATAGAGAAAATGTATCATGATGTACAAAATCAGCTTTAATGATTTTTTTCTTATCAATGATATGACATCAAGCAGATACACAAAATTGAAAATGAATACAACCCCTTCCAAAGATTACTTCATCACAAGCAAAAATTTCTTAGAAAACCACAAGGCACATCTACATAGCAATACATTACATACACATGCTTGTTGACCTTGTGTAATTACCGGATTTGAATTTTATGAAAAAATAATTTATATGGAAAAAAAGTTCATTTTCTTTTCAATTGTTTCATTCTTTTAATTGTTCTTCATCCAATTCTTGCAATATACCTTGCTGAAGCACACATTTGACGAATTATTTTATAAAAATAAGAACCTAATAATGTTTTTAAAAGGTTTTGGCAACCCAACTCGCAGACAGCTCCGACATTGCGTTCTGAGCATCTGGTTCGCGCAGGAGTGGGGATTGCCGCGGACATTGGAACAACGATCTTCACTTCACTCTCCGTACTAGTGTGGTACGCACGCTTCTCCGCTCCGAATTCACTGCGATGAACTACGAGCCGGGTTTCGTAACGATTATTGTAAATTTATGTCATGTGTCAAGTTTTAAATAAAAGAACATGTTAATAAGTTCTAATTGCTGCTTATACCTTCTGATGTCCGTAATATGGGAATAATAGTTCCCATAAGGTTAACTGTTTCTCTGTAAATAATTTCTTCAAAAATGTTTTATTTTACAAAAAAATTAAATTAAGACTAAAATTAATTTTAGTTTGGATCCCAAAATTAACTGTAGCATCTTCAAGCAGAAATAAATGGATTTTGAATTGAAACAAGAAAACAGCATGAGACACAAATAAGAAAAAAAAAAACCTATACTGTAAAAATATATTGTCCTCTGTAAAATTGTCGCTACTCAAGGAAATTTTTACATTTATATTTCAGCAGTAACTCAAAAAGGACCTATATATCCTGTAAAAACTTGAGTTTTTTCTTTCAAAAACAACACACAGAAATGGTGACTGAATATGGATAAATATATCTGGAAAGCTTTAGAAATTTAAACACTGTATATTTATAATTAATTTTAGAGATATAGCAATAATGACCATGCTCTAATAGCAATATATTTAGTCACCAGGTCACCTTTTGAAATTAAAAAATATGCCTCACAGATACCAGACCACTAAACAAATTTTTATTTTTAAATATCCAACAGGAAGCCTTGGCAGCAGGGGGATTCCAACCTACACCTCAGAGACACTGGTGCCTAAAACCAGTGGCCAAGGCATAGAGCTGTTGCTGAATTTTGCCTGGCGACTGGCCAAGACTGTTTATCAAAATATCAGTACCACCTCAAAATTGTTGTTGATCCTTTCTTCAGGCTCCAAGATCTTCGGGGGATGATAGATGAGACTTACCTGCTTCTCTGTCCTGGTCTTTGAAAGATTTCAATTTCAGATCATTATTAGGAAGCAAGGGACTTACTGAGTTCACAGACTATTACTGTAGCCAACTTTAGTTGCTGTGTCATGATTATACATTTTTTCTGTCTTTTTGGTTCAGTTCTCTTCAAACCCATTTTGAAATGGGTGAAAAAAAACTTAACATGGTACTAATAATACTGGGCACTAACTAATAATTCTATGGCACTGTGATTCAGGAAGTAAAAATCTTGTGTCTAACAATTGAACTTCACTAAAGGTGCGTTTCAAACATTTTCTTACAGTTAATGTTTCAATCACATACTAGAATTTTCAAGCTGATAAAACTCTGTATGTGGCCAACATACAAGTTTCATTTTCTCAAAAACTGGAGTATTTTCAATCAAAATATTACTGTTATAGATGCAACGGAAATATATACACAAATCAGCTTTATTTTTACAAAACTCTTTTAGTATAACATCCTAACCACCAATTTCTCTTGACATAATATAATAAAGTTACCCCATCTTTGAATTGAGCTAAAAATTATCAAAGTTAAGGAATGATTATACAAGTAGCTGACCCATGAAATTTAAATGGACAAAGAAGTAAAGCAATTTAGACGTATCCAGCTTTTTTGAATGCGATGGAAGAAATAACAATGAGCAGGAATGATTTAGAACCACACACACAAAAGCATTATGCGAGTAAGGATCATTTTAATTATTTGAAATATTCAAAAAATAAAATTTATCAGCATCACTTGCCCCGGAATACAAAGTTTTTACTTTACACCCCACTAACCAGAAATGCAAAAACAATATCTTCATCTACAGTTACTTTCATCATCATCTTAATCTGTAGTTACTTTCATTTAACTGCTGTAAAGTTGTATTAGTGCATGTTTCAAATAAAATTTTTGAGTCATTTTAGAAATCCAGGGTACTACAATTTCAGAGTACAAGAAAAATTACAATACTTATAAAGTATCGGCTCAAATTAAAGATTTGTAAATTGACTACATTTCAAAATAATTTTTAGCTGTAAAAAGTGAATTATTATTAGTTAGGGTTTAGACTTTGTGTTCATTTTAATGTTACAAAATCTAGATGCATCCAAAAATCTAGTAAGATACCTATGTTTTTTATCCTCTGAACCAGAGGTGAGCCAACTTTTTAATCAGAGACCTACTTTTTTTAAATAAAAAATTGCTATACCCGCATCAAAAATTTTTTGGTAGAGGTAAAATAAAAAAAAATATTAGGAATTAACAAAAAGAGAAAAATATATGAAATCCAAGTCTCACATAGATGGGTAGAAGCAAATGGAAGGAATGTAAGTATAGTATTTTACTGAAGGAATTTTTATTGTAAGAGTTTGACTCCTTATTACATAATTGCAAAACACATATTTTAACATATGAAAAATATAATTTAAAATATGTGATTATAGAAACTTAAAGCATATTATTTAAATAAATGATTCAATATATGAATGTACTTCAGACTACTACAACAGGGTGTCTACTACTTTTGAGAAAGTCAATTTCATGATCCTAAAAATAAAATTTTATGATCATTGAAGTGCATACTAATCTTTAAATGAAATTAGTCAACCCCCCCCTCCCCTCCGGGCTCATCTTTCAACTATATTCAGCTTATTTTTAAAGTTCTTATCAGGAAAACCTTATTTTTAAAAAGTTGGGATTACAACCATGCAATACTTACTAGTTTTATTACTGCTATACAAATTCCAGATATGATTGTGACTCAAACACCCATGAAATTTATTGATGCAATGTAAAACACCTTGAAAGTGAATGATGCAAAAATTAATCATTCTCATACTTGTTACAGTTACTACAGAAACCACATTAAAGTAAATGATATTTAAATAACAATTTTTCAATTATTCTACACTCATATAATTGTAAAATAGTTATATAAATGTTTGAGTTAATTTTTGGAACTTTCCTAAACTGCTCTGAAAACATCAAGATGAAGAACAACTCAAACTGGACTGAGCCTCCCTGATATTTCACTATTTTTTAATTATAATAATATAAAATTTACTAAAATTACATATTTAATAATATTAAAAAATTATAAAATTTATTATATAATCTAAAAGTCCATGCACATTCTTGTGTAATACGTATCAGTAAATGTATAAAACATTTTGGAGCAAAAATATTGAAATTAAGACAGTAAATAAAAATTTGAATTTTTATTAAAAACTTAAATTTTGAATAAGTATACAGTTTTAAAAAATTTTAATTTAAAAATGCACTTTTATTCCGATGTGTTAAAATGCAATACAGTAAACTCCAGAATTTCGAGGGGGACGGTCCTGGGCGGAGCAATAGCGCCCTTTACACGTATGTTCTTACCGTGTGGAACCATGATCCCGGGCGATTGAGTGCACATGTGAAGGTGTCGGAGGGAAAGGGAAAGCTGCTTTGGAGTGCACTCCAAGAGCGTATGCGTAAAGAGCGCTTAAAACGTACACTCTTTTGAGAGTGCTTGAAGCATGCACGCAATCCCGTACGCTCCAAGCACTCGCGAAAGAACGTACGTGTAAAGGACGCCAATATCTCCCGTGGAAGAGAGCTTCATAGTTGAAATGCATTGCCCGTTACGTCATTGGCAGGAGAAAGCTTAGTCTTTGCCCGTTACATAACATATACTCGGCAGGAAATCTGCATATCGGACATAGCCTGTTACGTGGGGAGAGAGAATATCTTGAGCGCAAATAATGACAAGAAGCCAAAATCTATACGGTAATACTAGAGTTCACTGATAGAAAGACCGATCTGAACTAGTTCATTCACGAACTACACTTCTCTATTCAGGATCAACGTAAAAATTGAAGCTCTAATCTTATTTTTAAAAAAATTGTGTTTTTCTGCTGTCCAACTTCTCTCTCTCGTTAGCATTGTGCATCACTTGTTTGTGTTAATTTTAATGCTTTACCATATGTCTACTTCCGTTGTGTTTCTTCTTATCTCCTCGTATTTTTGTCGCACGAGGGGTATACCAGACGACGTATACTCGCCTTTCTGCGAAGGGGAGAAAGAGCGATCGTTCCCGCATTAGGGAAGAATACAATGCATTTCCCCATGGGAACTCTTATCTCTTCCGATGCGGCGTCACAAAGCAGGCAAAAATTGATCTTAGTGTTTTTGTACCAGTTAGGAGCATATTTTCTATTCTACATTATATCGATAAAAAAAAAATTGAAAAAATTCGTGACCTTTTCTTTCAATTTCGTGACTTTTCATGTTAGTAGACACCCTGTACAACCTCTCTGTGGGTTACAACCCACAGATTGTGCACCACTCCTCTAAACCAGTGATTCTCAACCTTTTCATAATTGGACCCTCCTTTGGATGACCTTCAGACCCTGCACCCCCTCCCCCAAGACTAAAAAAGCACAGCACTAGTAAAATACATTCTACACCTATTTTTTGTTACCCCCTTCCCCAAGATTAAGAACCACTGCTCTAAACAATATAATCAAAACATTTGAATGGAAACAAAAACTTTATTTCATTTCATTTTTGTTAATAAAAGACAAAAATAGATGCAAGGCAAGAATACTTTTAATAGATTAGGCTCTTACAGAACATTTCCCTGTCACACAGTCCATCCCAATGTAGACAAAATAGAAAAGATTGTGATGTAAACACAGAAGAAACTAGTTTTGAAAAGAAAACAGCTCGAGATGGAATTTACAAAATGCAAAATGTAGTTAGCTAACAATTCAGGACGCAAAATACAAATGACAATTTAAATAGTTATTAATAGTCAGCATTTTCACTTGTTCGAATGTCATCAATTTTAAGAATCATTCTGACTAGCTGAGTAGCTAAACTAATTTGTTGCTTCTTACTTGTCAGGGTTTCAATAACATGTTGAGTCTTCATATCTAAAATAGAAAATAATAAAAAAAATTAATATACAAAACATAGCAATGAAGAAAAAAAAATGAATAGAATGAAGTAATTTTAAATGTTATATTAGAAATTTTCATTTATGAATAATTTCAATTTGTTATTTAGAGTACACACACACACACATATATAAAACAACCCTTATCTTTTAAAAACTCAATTTATTTTCATCTATTTTAACAATGATTTTGTTCTGTTAATTTTTTCCCCCTCTGGCATACGTAGATGATCTGATTAGAAATTTCATTACAGAGCCAGAAATAATGACAAAATCAAATAAAGAGATGGGACAATCAGAAATTACACAACTAAATCACGGACCTGTCCTTCATGAGAGGCAATTAAGTTTAGATCTTTACTTTTGAAATTTCCTCAATGTCACTAAATACAAAAATTTCCCTTCAATTCAGAGCAATCAAACGCAGAAACAAAATTTTGTAAATAACTATGCAGAGCTTTCATGTCTGAGCATGTTCTTTTCCTGACAATTATAATAAATGTTTCTGTGTGCAGAATGAACATGATTAGCAGTACTTGTATGCAATATATCTGTACTTCAGAGGAAAACTATTAAAAGGAAATTTTCTTTATTTTCGATATTTTTATTTAAGTTACTCCTTTTGGATGAAGCTTCATTGAGGAAAACTGCCATATATGCAAAATAAGATGGTGGGTTAAATATGGACTTATAAACTATCGCATATGTAAATCCTGATGAGAGGCAAACCACCACAAAGCTGTCCCGAAAAATTGGAATTTTGCACATATGATAGTTTACCTCTGACGTACAGACATATATACCCTGTATTTTTCAGAGTACTCTAAAATAAAGTGATACTAGCCTTACCTGTAAGGCTTTGGCTCAGCCTGTTACACTTCTAACAGGAACCACTTACATGATTTAATACACAATTAAGTTACAGCAGAGAAAAACAAACTGAACTAAATACCAAAGATAAAATACGAGAACACACATTTTCCTGTTAGTAATGAACAAAGATAGATCTATGCTGAACAAACCACACATTCAATGGGTCTTGTTCTAAAATTTTTTAGGAGGGGGGGGGGGGGGGGGGAGAGACAGAGAGAAGTGCAATACTTACCACAAGTGCCTTTACCCATGCAGTCAATACCAAGCCAAGGATTCTTTTCTTTCATCTGCCTTGTTTTAACAGAAGTTACTTCCTGCATTGGATTAAGGCCACTATTTTCTGCTAAGGCTAGAGGAATGCTCTCCAAAGCATCAGCAAAAGCTCGGAAGGCATATTGTTCCATGGATGCAATCTATACAAGAAAAACTTGATTATACTGCAAGAAATTAGCTACGATTATTCTGAATTATTCCAACATTGAATACCACTGTATCAATACATTATCCCATACCAAATTTGTTAAGATATTTGACAGTAAAATAACTAACAAAAGTAGCCGAATCAGTGGTTTACATGTCTATGTTTGTGTTGCAAAAAATGCTTATTGCATTCCAAACTAACTGTCAAAAAGCTATTTGACAAAGCAGTAAAGGAAAGACTTATTTATTTTATATTAAAATTTTAAATTTATGTTTAGTAATTCAAATATGTTTAGCCATGTAAGAATTTTCAGACCTGTAGGAATACAATATTTTAAAATATATCAAAAGGATAGACAGAATGCACAAAATGTTTCTCTTGTTTACAAAACTTTTACAAACATTTTGATCAGATCCCCAATAATAAAATTTAAAAATATTTATTATAATCTGAAAAGATTAAAATTCAAAACATCTTTGAGCTCTGAGCATACAAGTAAAATTGTACTACTTTAGATAAAGTATTTGAACATTTAAACATTTATATCACCTCTCTTTTAAGAATTGATAGTAAAAGTTCAGGAAACAAAAGAGTTACAGAGTATTTTCTTGAAATGCTGCATTTCAAATGCCATTTGCATATAAAACTCCCTATTTGTGGGAATAACTTACCTTGTCAGCTTGTTCACTCACAACAATAGAACAGGCAATTTCCGGAGCACCACCACCATAAACTATTCTATTGTCTTTAACTAGATTCCTAACCACACATAAGGCATCATGAATACTCCTTTTAGCTTCTTCTACAACCTACAAAATTACAGTGAAAAACAGTTAAATGCTAGAAAGTAATAACTGAAAACACAACAGACAAAATGTATTCACCAACAAATTTCATTTACAAGCAAAAAATACACTAATCTCTACTTTGAATAGACTAATAATTTAATATGTCACTTAAGATTTTGAATAATAATTAAAAGCTATTTAACAGTATAAAGGAAGATTTTTAACTATTAGTTCATTGCTTTAGAGATACTGTATTTTTCGGACCATAAGACAAATTTATGGGTAGATTTTTAGAAAAGAATATTTTGTATTTTTTTGGGGTATATAAAGACATTTTCATTATCTTACTTAATCTTTATTTATTGTATAAATAATTTGTACTATCAATATTCATTTCATATTCACTCTTGGTGCACTCACTTATGCCACTGTTCATGCAACTTCGATGCTGTACAAAAATTTTATTTTAACTTTACCTTTGGACCATAAGACAAAGCTCAATTTTAAGTCTAATTTTTTTAATGTAAAAAGGTGTGCCTTATGGTCTAAAAAATACAGTAACCCCCCCCCCCCCCCCGTTTGGAAATTCAATAGCCAACAGAATGTACTAGCTTTATTTAATTAACACATATAAACAATCTCCATTGCCCATTTTTTATTAGATGATAGAAAAAATAAAGAGAAGGGTTAGGGACACATAACAAATTAAAACTATTATGCAGAATTATTTATTAAAAAAATTAACTATTTTTCAACTTTTATGATGGTAAAATTAAAAGAAATATATACATTTTAAAGTGGAAAGAATTTACACTTACATAGAACTAAAATAAAGCATAAATATTAATCATCCAAAAGTTAATACACATATAACTTCTGCATAAAATTTTTTATAAAACGTAAGCTTTTGGACAAAAAACTATAGTAAATGTATACCAATTCCAAATTGTAAATACATTGTTTATAAGCTTAAGGGTAAAGAATAGGAGGAAATGTCTATTTTACTTACCATTTTATTACCACCTCTCAAAAATATAGTAACAGCTCTAGAGTTGTGACATTCTTCAATTACCAACATTTTATCTTCAGTTGTTCCAAAGCTTAAACCTTTAACTATACCAGCTTTTCCTAGTTTCTCTGCAGTTAACTCTTCGAACCTAGGAACAATTCTTCCACCAGTAGCAATGGCAATAAGCTAGAAAGTGAGAAAATAAATGAATGAATAAAATTTATGGCAGAGCCTATAGTATATCAATTTTATATTTAAATTTACAAAAAATAAAACTTAGACAATGTCTTATTACTTCTATCTCTGGACCTCCAACCCAACGAACAGCGGGCAATTCATATTTCAGTAAGAGATGATTAGCTTCATCATCAAAACCCCACTGGCAGATAACAAGATTAGCTCCAGTATCTTTAACCTAAAAACAGTCATAATTCAAAATTAGCAATAAACTAATTAAAAAATCAACAAATGAAATAAAAGGTACAATGAGAAAAAAAAATATGCAAAATTTTTTAACTTACAGTAATCATTAACCCCTTAATGCACAACTTTTGTATTAATTTAGGGAATTTTCCCCTCTTGCAGATAATTATAACTTGTTTATATAAAAAAAGTAACACGACATTGAATATGACACAAATGGTGCTGTAATATTCAAACAATGAAAAAATGCAGTGGCAATAACGTTCACGGAGCTGCACAATTCTGCAAGTAAACGTTGCCCATGTATGCCACAGAACTGTGCATTAAATGGTTAACAACCCTTATTAAAACAAGCAAGTCTTTTAAAACCAGAACCTGAAAAAAATGTATATAAATGCACCCACATTTTTAAAAACTATCCAATTTTTCAAAATAAAGTACTGTACAAGATTAGATGAGATATCAATTTGTTAACTCTTGATAACTTCCAATTAAAGTAAGGTGAAGTGGGGTAAGCGAGAACGCAAAATCATACAGGTCTACTTTGAATCTAAATAAGTTTTTAACATGTTGTATTTGTATAAAAATTAGCATACATACTTTTGGTTATGCTCTACATTTATAGTTATATATATATTTTTTTATAAAATCTATTTACAACTTTTTTTGCCGTAAATATTTAAAAGTTTTTGTGTTTTGCGTGTTCACTAGCCCCTATACCTGGGGGGCTAGTGAATATTTCAGTAAGAGATGATAGTTATATATATATTTTTTTTATAAAATCTATTTACAACTTTTTTTGCCGTAAATATTTAAAAGTTTTTGTGTTTTGCGTGTTCACTAGCCCCTATACCTGGGGCAAGTGAGTACACAGGTCCCAATAAATCATAGTTGCTTATGGCAAAATAAGTGGGGCAAGTGAAAGAATAGATAGTTCATGCTGAGAAAAAGGCTATTTATTTATTTTTTACATTCTTTCGTTGTAGAGGTATTTGTTCAATTTGGCAGTGTCAGCAACGTCTGAATATTAACATAAGTATATTTGCATATATTTGTTTTAGAGTAACAAATGCATGTTAAAAGTTCAAAACAAGAAATTCTTTTTCTCTAGCCTATTAGTTCAATTTACTATTTTTTTAAATCTATACTACTTGCATGTTCCCCCTCTCTTTATTTAACTGAATATTGTAACAAATGAAAACTTGTATTAAAAGTTCAAAACAAAACAAAATCTTATTTTTCTACTCCACTCACATTCACTAACAGTTAGTCTAAACAAGTTAATTACAATTCACTTGCTTTTGTCTTCACTTTTTCAAAGCTACAACAAAAAATTAGTTTCAGTTGCATAATTTACTATTTTTAAATGTTTAAGAATAATAAACAATCATCAGTTGTTAAAGAAACATGGCAAAAGGTTGTTGGTATTGAAGTTTCTCCAGCTAGAAAACATACGTTGAGAAGAAAAAACTATTTATAAAGCTGTTAAAACACAAATGTAGGTTTTTTTCAGTATAAGGGGCACGTGAAAACTGCTGTTGTCACTTGCTGCGACACATTTTTATGGGGCACATTAAAACCCTGCAGTACTGAAGTAATATTGAGAAAAAAAAGTTTTTTTAAAAATATATTTTATCTGTATTCTTCCTTTCTTAATAAATAAGTGGGTATTTTCAAAATAACTATGTGTTGTGGTTAATCAGTTATTATTTTTTGCTAGTACTTGTACTTCGGTACCTTAGTTAAAATGTACGGGTTTGGTAGGTATAAACATTTTCCATTTTACAATTCTTTTTCTGTAAATAACAACTAAACATAACAGTAGAGCAAAAATTTTCCTACAATGTACACTAGAATTTTTTTTTTGAAGTTATACTTTTTAGGGTTTTAAGCCTGCATTCTCACTTCCCACTTCACACCATACCTCCATCATATAATTTGAATATGAACAAACTATTAGAAAAAAAATACCTTAAACTATAAAAGAACACTGAGCAATAGATTGTTAAAACATTCACTTTCAAAAGTACCTTTGATTAGCCAACTGAAACTGAAGTAAAATCATAAACTATTTCAAAATTTTATTTTTTAAGCAAAAACAATTATTTTATGATTAATTTTGTTTATTATGAAATTGAAAATTCTGTACTTCACAAAAGTGAATGTTTCCTTTCATAATCTAACTGCAGGTAATTCACACAGTGTTAAACTTTCTCAGCCAATAAACCAACTGTGAACTTAAGTCACAAAATGTGAATATACTTTTTAACTGTCATATCAAGACTAATGCTAAAAATTTGCTCAATAATGTAGCAAATAAACTTACATAATCCAAGAACATTCAGAAAAAGATTGGCAGATTGCACACTCTGTAACAAAAACAAAAGATATAGCAAAGTTTAGAATTTTTTTTACACATGAATACTTACCATCTTCACCATGTCGACAAATTTATCTTGTTCATACTTCACTAATTCCTGATAACTTCCAACTGATGTCACATCCAACTTATGTTTGGTCTTTGGCTTAGGTGGCTCAAATGGGCAAGTTAAGATAGCAACTTTAGCATCCTTAACCTCTTTAGGCATTTGGGGATGACTAAAGTATTTGTCTATTATCACACCTTTAACAAGGATAGAATCTTCAAGACGTGCACCTTCCTTGCCTTCTACTTTGATAAGCTCAAAGTCCACATCTCTCCTTTCAAAATCTGCCACTGATATGATAGCTTCAACAGCAATTTCAGCAAACTGCCTTTGACAACGATTCACACTGAGTAAAGAAAAATATGTATTTTAACAAAATGCATTCAGTAGTAACAAGCAGTTTTACAGCATTTTAAGACTTTGCAGCAGGTACTAATTAAAAGAACAAAGTATCTTTTCCCAATAATTTTGCGAAATTGTTCAACAATTCAAGGATAAAGAATTTTATCTACTACTTAGAACAACCACTGAAAAGAAAAACTAGAGAAAAAAGCATTTGCTACAGAATACTGTTTAAACTTAAAACTAAACGATCTGAACTTAAATGTACTGAAGGGTATTTTATTGTGACGAAATCTAAAATATATTTAACGCTAGAACTGTGGCACTTTCGGTATACCTACAAGCGTGAAGCCGGTCAGTTTGACACTAGATAGCAAAACACATAAAAATTAACAGAAATATTTAACTTCGTGAAGTAAAACATTATAGTTTCATATAATTATTATTTTTCAGAATTTACATTAACTATATATAAATCAGTGGAAATCAACTTAAATTTTAGAAGATTTTTTTTTCTTCAAAATTTTACTCCCTTAAGTACAAAAACAAAATTCTACTTCATAATTTTAATGGAAGATGTACAAATATTCTGTGTTTTATTTTCACATTTGATATCGAATCCGTTTACTTTTAGCTCTTGTATTCCTGTGTTTTCAGCAGTTGTTTGGCACTCAGATGTCACCTTTCTTCGACGACAGAGAAAAACTTTCACACATTTCTCCAACTAAATATTGAAATTGTCTTTTACTAATACTTTTTCCAGTTACAGATCTGTACAAAACCCATGAATTGGCAGTAACAAGATCCAGAATATTATAAATAACCTGCACCGGCCACCTACATGAAACAGACTTGACAGAATACTTCCTTGTCATCTTATCAATTACATCTACACCGAAATGAACTGTGTTGTAAGAAATTGCATCAGCTTTTTAGGGTTGTCTATAATTTCAACAGTAGGATGAAGACTGCTGAGCAGCAAAACTTTTTTGCCCTAGTAAACAGTTAGACTGATGTTTTTATGTGTTATTACAGTAGTAACATGCATTTCCAATTTTGACATTTTCACAGAGAGTGGTATTTCTTTAGAGTGTTTTACAGTTCTCACAATGCTGGTGTTTTCGGCTTTCAATGACTCGGCAAGCTTCAGGGTTGTGAAAGAATTATCTGAAGGGACCTTTCTACCTTTGTTTTAATATGGACTTATTAGTCGAAGAACCACATATTCAGAAAGAGAAACATTACATGGACAATAGCTATATTTTCCAAGTTACAGCCAACCAAAACTTGTTACCAAATTTATCTGATTTGTTAGGCATATATTGAGTAAACCTACACCTAGCCTTTGTAGGAAACAACTATTCATCTATACTTATGTTAGGTCCTGATGTATAGTTAGCCTTGCAATTTTCAATAAAACGATTCCAGATATCAGAAATCAGTGCAAATTTGTTGTCCGTTTATTATTTGATCTAGCTGATTTTATATGGAAGTGCAAGAACCTAATTATTTCACGAAATTTATCTTTTGGCATTGTATTGTGGAAAAACGGGGACCCCCAGTTCATTGACCACAGACTATCCAGTTAAAGACCTTTAGCACAATATATACCATGTGGATATAAAATCATTATAAACGTATCAATTTCTTCCAATGTAACAATCCATTCATTTCCTTGAATGTCCATAAACTTCGTCTTTGGTACGTTTCTTTATATGCTTCAGTATTCACTTATCTATGAAGTCTCCAGGAACTTGATGGAATATTGTCCATGATGTTACGTCTAGCATGGGGCTTTGTTCCCCTAACATCCTTGAAAACATTGTGCTTTTCTTCCTTGATTGTTTTTGCCTATCTGTGCAACATTCCAAATGTTCCATCTTTGCCAAATTCATTATTCCCATTAAAACTCCTTGAGGCCAAATTGACCTGCTTTGCGATTCTAGGTATAACTGTAAATAACCAGAAATTGGTATATAAGTTTTCAAACTGAGTAAGTTTTTGATTACCTTATATTATTATAAGTCATAAAAGAAAAACATTTTGCCTTTAATACTTTTCCGTGTGGTTCCAAATTAAATGTCAATTTGGGTCAAATTGACACACTCTGTGGCTCTAGTGTTAATTGATGGAAGAATCACAGTTATATCATGCTAAATATTTACAAATTAATATTTTAGGTATTTACAGGAAATTTTTTTAATAAATAAATATCAGACTTACATTTTTGAACCAAGAGTAGTCATTGCAGTTTGAACAAGAGGTTCAAGATTATCTTTGTCAACAGGGAAACTTTCACTAATTTTATCTAAGTAATCAATGGCAAAACGTGCAGCCATTTCAAAACCATCTGCTATTCTTATGGGATGAATACCTTTGTCAATAAGTTGTTCAGCATGCTCTAGTAATGCTCCTACAACACAAAAGATGAATAAAATTCAAAGAATCTGCAAAATGGTATGCTGAAAGCAAGGCACTTTCCCATTATACCAACCTGTTGCCAATTAAATATAATGAATACAAGAAAATACCTGACTTTCACCTCACATTTCCACTTCTGTAAACTACATTTTAAAGTTTTATACTTTATATATATATATATATATATATATATATATATATATATATATATATATATATATATATATATATATATTTATATAAATAAATATAAGGGGGGGATGCTGACTTTTCACATCACATAATTTTTGCAAACTACATTTGTACTTTCAATGGCATATATGAGCAGCTCACTGGTTTAATCAGTTAAGTTCATAAAACAAAAAGTGGAGAACAGAGAGACAATAATATGCATTGTTTTTTAAAACTCCCCTGAAAATATAAATTCAAATAAACTTTGTAGAATGTGTTATGCAGATGTAGCTTTTATCTAATTACATATATCATCTATAAGATAGAATATTCTTGGATTAGTTATTATTACAATTTTTGTGTGACTAAGGGACATAAACGGTTTGGCAAGGGGAGAAAAAAAATCATTTAATAATTCACAAGTACTTCTGCAGTATGTAGAATGTAACTTAGTAATTTATTTTACTTCATTTTGCGATGAAATAGCACTAAATGATTTACCGTTATCAAGTACTTGCTTCTGCATTCAAATTGCATTATTGCAATGACTGACATTAGAGTGTGGATTTAGCTTGATTGGCTTCAGGAAAACGTTACTTTAGATAAGTAACGTTTATCCAATGGCGAATTTTTTTTTTGTCTTCTAGTGGTGTTAATCATTATTTGGAAAATTTACAATGAATATAAAAAATTAGGAGTCAAGTGCTTTGCCACTAGAATTTTAGAAAGTGGACTTCATTTATTGGTTTGTGAATGGCTCATATATCATTATTCCTTTCATGCGGGAATTTCATTTACATGAAGTGGACATAACTCTATTTAAGTGAATGTAAAGTAAGGACAAATCTATATCAGAAAAAAAAAAAAAAAAACCTTAAATTTCATTTTCTGCCACTTCATACATACACTTAAACAGAGTTACATTGTTAGTAACGCTATGGTGCAGTGATTGCACCTGTGATTTGTAAGAGATCAAAATCTTGGCCCCTCCTATCATATGCAAAAGGTTTTTTCTCGCTGAGATTTTGGTAACAGGCCAGTATAATAGGAAAATACCCAAAGCATCAGTAACACTAGTTTAAGTTTTTAGCCTTCTCCTGAAAAATTATAAAATTTATCTTGCTGTATCAGTCTGAAATCTACGAACATAAATTTTACACATTCAGATATAAGCTACGTAGAATATTTTGGAGCGTTTATTATTTTTTTTATAGCGGTATTTAAATTTTAATGGGTCGAGGAAAGGTGGATAAACTCATTGTGTGTATGATGAGGACAGCTAACATAAAAACATAACCTATACATGCACACAAAATAGATCTATGGTGCCAGTATAAAGGGCTTAAGTAGGGAGGAAAAAAAAAATATTTTTTAGACATTTGTTCTATTGATGAAAAAAAAATTGACTTGTATAAAAGGCTTAAGTCTACCAATTTTGTATACAAAAGTACATTTCTTTGTACAAAAGACTCAAGTTGAAATAATTGCTCTGCGATTGGTATAAAAGCCAATAATTTAGTATATTTACATCACTGTTTTTGACTTAAGCCATTTACACCTGGCACCATAGATATATAAACAATAAACATAACTATACTGTTGTCCTGAATATATGTCACGGGGTAAATTACTGCGACATTTGAAAACAGATTAAGAGATGAAATAAAGAAGAAGGCGGGAGAATAGCAAAACGGAATTGAAAAATGAGTATGGCAGAAGACCGCGACAAGAATCGATGAAGGCAGGAAATGAATAAACGATAGATTTAGACAAATTCTAAAGAGAAGGATACTTAGGCAATTACGGATTAAAAGGCACACTGCAAAGAGGAATGGCAGATGTGAACAGATAATAAGTGAAGTAAAAAGGTAGGTTAACGAAGAGGAACGATGTGTAGGGGCGATTTGGCTAAGAAAGAGAAAATGTGAAACAGATGGAAGTCGTAGAATATGGAAGATGGCCGTGGGAACGGTGTGTTAATGACATAAAACACCACACCTACGACAGGGTGGAGAGTAAGACATATGGCAGAAACAAATAATCAAATAGAAGAGAAGTAAAAATAGTGGTCGACCAATTGGAGAAGGCGGCGGTATTTTGGAAGGGCGAAAATTTAGACCCAAAATGAAAAGGGATATAGACACTTTGCGCTCTGATATAGAGATGTGTAGACTGGCGGAGAAGCAGAGGTATTTTTAGAGTACGAGCGACACGTAATGCAGAGAAAGATAGCTGCAGGACTTAGAGCGATAGCCAAATGAGTAGTGGCAGATAGAATAGAAGATGACTATGAGATCCCACAACTAGATAAGAAAGAATCAACTTCATAATTCCTGCGTCTGAATAAAGAAGGAAATAGCCTTGTTCATGATCGCAATCCCCAAAGAGCAGACAGCCCAGATAATCAACTCCCAGCTAGCAGCAGTCCAGTGAATGAGGCCGAACAGACAATTGAATGTAAGGACAGCTCCACTCCCCAGGGACCAATCGACTGACCCCATCATAGTTAGAGGACCACCCACTGATGACAGACCGTATTTTGATCTAGTATGCAGATTTGGAAGGAATTGCCTCATACCCAGCGACGTTAGAAGAATGTGATGTTACAAGATCCATCAGCAAAGGTATTGTGCAGTCTGATCCCTAATGAATGTGCATGTAGTGTGCCTCTCATTATAAGTTTTTCTATGAGTAAAATATATGATGTTGAATTAAATGAATATATTTAAAATGATTCTAGGGTACCTCACATCTTAAATAAATAATCGATAGGAATATAATATATGCATGATTGATGTATACATAACAGTAATTATTAAGTAAATACTAGAAGTTGCAATTATGAATTATATATGTATGTGTGAACTTTCAATAAATTCATCTGTTATTAAGCAATCAGATAATCTGTGATTTCTACAAACACAACACATGATGCTAATGTTTTCTTTTTGGTTGGTCAAACAGATAGTAATGAGTTAATTAATAGTTTGGCAATACACTCCAAATTAACTGTGCCCAGCATGATATACAATAACGAATAATCCATAAACTATTATATTTGGTCCCATGACCTTACTCCTAGCTTCCATCACAACTAAGTCCATTATAATATATAAGGCTACAATTCTATTATAAAAGTTTAAAAGTACAATTAGTCTGCTATTTTCCCACAAATACTCACCAGTATTTTAAAGACATTCTATTATATAAATTTAATAAATCAAAAAACCTTTAATAAAAGTAATGAAAGTTATCATCAGAATATAAAACAATTTTGGTTTATGTAAGAAATACTTTTGAAAAGTTTCAGAATGAAATACAAATTCTGCATAAGGAATATTTAAAATTATAACACTATAGATACCAAATATTAAATGACATACCTGCAAGAACAACAACACCAGTAGTTCCATCACCAATTTCATCATCTTGAGACTGGGATAGTTGCACAAAGAGTTTAGCTATTTGATGCTCAACATCCATCATTTTTAAAATGGTAGCACCATCGTTTGTGACTGTGACATCTCCATCAGGTGACACAAGCAGTTTATCCAGACCTACAATATATTATGTAGCCGTATATAATTATAATACATTGATGTTTATTTTTAATTTAACATTAAAATCTTTAAATGGTGAAAAAAAATATTTGAGGACATAACTTTTTTAAAGAAATATTTAGGGAAGAGGAAACAAACTTAGAAAAGAAGTTTACGAGCACATTTAAATAAATAGAAACTCAATTACAAAACTATATACATCTATTATTCTCTAAGTATATGAAATCCAACTGACTAAAGACAGTCTCTTTTTTCCTGGTAGTGAACACAAAGATAGAGCTCAAAGAATATTTCACAGAGCACCCATAACAAATTAAATTTCATCGCAAATATTTTACTTTTCATTTTATTGATTGAGCATATTTTAAGGCATAATTAAAAAAAATATACAGCAATTTTTAGAAAGAAATGTAATTTTACTAATATAGGCTCAACTACATATGAAATATTTTATCTTTTAATTTTAAGACACAGTTATAGGCTAAAGGGAAAGAAAAAGAAAACAGTAAAAATGCCTACTAAATGAAAGACAACAGAATACAAATATTTGTAAGCAGATTTTCATACCACTATTAGGGTAATACATACACTTCTTGAATCTCTAAAAGTTACATTTCAAACTTATTTTTCCTTTTTTGGTTACCATCATAAAAAGACTTTAAATGATCCCATTCCCAGTTATTAGACACAATTTTCCTACTTTGATTAATAAAAATATTTAAAACCAAAAAAATATCATACAATAAATGAAAGAATACCTTTTGGTCCCAAAGATGTACGTAAGATATTAGCAACACTTTTACCAGCATATATATGGGTCTGAAAGAAAATAAAGGTTAAGGTCAGAGTGATCTCTTAGGAAATTTCATGTCACTTACAAAATCAGACAGATAATTGAGAAAAGCACATTTTTATTCAATCTAATTGGTAAATTAAAAGTTTCTACTTATACACTTTTAATTTGTATGAACACAGTAACTGATCAACTGAGATAATTTAATTTTAGATAGTTCATTGATGCTGTATAAAAGCAATTTGCTTTTCAAAATCAGATAAGACGACTTCCTTGCGACTATAATTAAATGATTGACAGGGGGAGGAGATCAATATGAAACGATCGAAATACAACTGATCAACTTGAACAAATATTCTTAGTAAAATCAAGCATTTTCTAAAACATAACACATGCTCTCTTTCAATGTAATGACATATACAGTGGAACCTTGCTTAACAAGCAACATTTCGCATAACGAGTGACGTGGAAGGAAGTTCCCTCTTCACATCACCAGGATCACCAACGGCCGAAAAATAACTATTTAAGGGTAGTCATGGATGGTTCGAGAAGCCAATATCATGGGACTGGAGGATAACAATGATTCCGAGGAGCTTGTGGAAGAGCACAACCAAGAGCTGACCACCGAACAACTAATAGAATTGCAGTGTCTTTCACAGCAAGCAGTTGTAGAGGAGAGTTTCTCAATGGAGAAGGACGAAGAAACAATCTTCTAGTGAAATAAAAGAAATGATGAAAGCATGGGAAACTGTCGCATCATAAGTTACAAAGCATCACCCTGATGAGACGGTGGCTATGCACGCTAAAAATTTATTCAATGACAATGCGATGACACATTTTCAGCAAATTTTGAAGCGCCGAGAAAAACAAATGTCGCTAGATAGCTTTTTAGAAAAAAAAAAAGAAAAAAAAAAAAAAAGAAAAGAAAAAAGAAAGAGAAAAAAAAAAAAAAAAAAAAAAGATATGTCATAAATTCGTAAATAATAAACTACATATGGATGATTTTGCTCCATAAGAATTTATGTATAAGTAATTTTCTTCAAATAATAAACGTTACATCTAAAAAATTTTGAGTATTTTTTTGGCATGGAATGCATTATCGTATCTTACATTAATTTATAAGGGAAAAATTGTTTCGCTTAACCCTTTGAGGGGCACAATTTTATTATTATAATATTTTTGAGAAAAAAAAAAGGTAAGAATGAGGTATAATGGTCCTACAGATAAAAGAAATGTGATTGAAAAAAAATAAAGCATCCCCCTTAGGTAGAGGGGGCCGTCCTCACAGTGCGAACGGCGCCTGTGTAGGGCATTTGAGTTCGACCACTAACTTACCTTGTTTTACTCGAGCAAAGACAAAAATAACTGATCTTATATCGTTATAATAATAATTATTTTACTAAATAATTTTCAAAAAACAGAAATTTGAATTTTATTTTAAAAATTCGAAAATTTAAGAAATTTTTCAAAATGTTAAAATAACTGAACTCAAAATATCAAAAAATATAAAAAATATCAGAAAAATATAAAAATGTCAGAAAAATGTGAGAAATATCAGTAAAATATAAAAATTAAAGAAATAAAAAAACCTGAACATATCATTTCATGGTTGTCTTTCCATGGAACTTTTGGAAACATGTAATGCCTTTTTGCAGCATGCAGAGTCCCACAAAAAAAAAAAAAAAAAAAATCGAAGTTTTAAATAAATTTTATACTAAATAAAATCAAAGCTTATTTTGTACAATTATAAAGATTTAAGTAAACTATATGAAACGAATTAAAAAAGATATTTGCAACAGAATATTTAAAAAAATTAGCTAATAAGAGCGACTGATCTGAAAACAGAGCAAAAGCAGAATGAGCTATTTTTAAAACGTGCTTTAGCTATTTCCAACACCTTCACACATGGGGATTTCCAGGAGCCCACCCAGAGCGGGCATGCTTATAATAATTGATTTAAATTCACTTGTGCAGAATACACATACAATTTACTCATACAAAATACGGTGGTCGGTTGCCGTTTGGAAACAATAAGCCAGACATTTTGTCACCTCCTGATTAGTTCTGCATGTGGAACCTCTGACAGAGGCCAACCTTATTAGCGCACAAAAAGAATTCAATAGACCATTGTCGAATACAGAAATGTTGGCAACTGTAGGTGATAGTGACCAGCATGCACCATTGAAACAGCTACAAAAGAAATTGCTTATCGAACGGACACCCGTAAAGGCATAAAGTCGGAAGGCGTAACTAGACCGCCCAGCCGACATTCTAAGCGAAGTGAATACAAATGATAATGTCTTCCTTTTCCAAAAACACCCACAACTTCAGAGGTTTATCAACTTTTAAATCCCCTTTACCCCCCAAGAAGCAAGACCAAATCGTCTAGAGGAGAAAACATAAAGACAGCTGTGTTTATTTTTCCTTTGCGGGGTGAGCCTGTATTTCAATGTCGCAAAGGGGCAGCGTTCTCGGTGTGCCAACACCAATTAAAAGCGCAAAAATAGAAAGGAATAAACGATTTTTTTAAAAGAACTAATGACATGTCAGTATTCATTGAGGCTTGTTTATAAAATCTAGTGGAAAAAATTAAAACTTTTAGGTTTTTAATCCTTAAAATAATAGAAAATGGAACCAAGTACGAAACAACATTAACTTGCATTCATTGTGCTCAAGTTAAATGAGCAGACAATCTGGTGCTGCCATTTATTATCAGTTTAAAGAAGTAAAAGTACTTTACAACCTTTAATTGGAAAAAAATTAAGATTTTTTAGGTTAAAAAAATTCTAGAAAATGTGTTCGTACAGCGAGGACGGCACCCCTCAAAGGGTTAACGAGTGTTTCGCATTACGAGTAAGACTCTAGAACAAATTATGCTCGTTACGCGAGGTTCCACTGTATATTTATTGATGATCCTAACATAAACCTTAGCATTATTTTGCCTAAAGTCTTTATGTTTATACATTTCATTTTATAAGTTAAAAAGTTCAAGTATAAGGAAATATTTCTTTTAAAAAAACATGAATATAAATGTATGTTTGACAATTTTAAAGTGTACTAGTAATCATTTATATATAAAAAACACACCCAGTTTATTATTTTTAACTTTTGTATAAGTTACTCTTTTAACGATTTTATACCTTTTAATCTGTATAAAAATAATGTCTGTAGATTGGCAATCAAAAGTCTCAAAAAATATATTACATATGTAAAATTTACCAATTAATCTTTCTCAGATAACATACAATTAATTCTTATATTGTATATTTTTTAATATTCTGAAGCTACTTGTAAAAGGAAACCAGAAACAGATATTTACTTAGATCAATAAATAAATTTTTCCAATTACAGTTTATAGAAAATACTAATAATTGTATACCATTTATTATAACAAATAAATGTACTTCAACCTTTCAGTTATTTTCATAACTTATCACATTAGGATGGAAAGTATATGAGCTGAAAAAGATAGCTGTGAAATTCAATGTCAACTACATGTATCTTACAAAAATTAATAAAATACAATAAATCTTTCAAAATCAATCAAAATTTTGTAAATAATTCTTTCTTGGGCAACCATATTAACTGTACAATATGTATTATGGACAGCAGTTAATAAATTTTTAAAAATATATTGATGCATACATTATTTCCATTAAATGTTATTCAGACAGATTAAATTAGTTAAAAATTTGGGCATCTCAATATGTTCCTTCTAATCATTATTCTTGAAGACAGTCTAGAAATTAAGCATGGTTTAAAGGCAAGAGTTATTAATAATGCTGGGGCTGATCTGAACAGTTTTTTTTTTCCTTTTAATAATCAAAGTCCAATTCCACTCCTATATATTTTTATTCATCAGTGAAAATTTGGGATGTGTGAAACGAAACATAAGCATGTTAGTTTTCAATCCCGTTTATCTCAAAATTACGATTTTGGACTCAACACCCTTTACAAAGCAAACTCAGAAATATCTCCTGATATACTGTAAGAAATTTTTTACATATTTAAAATGTTAACTAAACCACAAAACGCCCAAAAAAGTTAAAATATTACAAAATGATGAAACAATTTTATTTAATTTTCAAACAGGTGGCATATAACTCCAGTTGATTGATTATGGAGTTAATTCTCCCTTTTGTTGTCTGTCAACATTCAAATGTTTCAACAAAGAGAAAGTACACCCCAATCATTTAAAAATGCCCCTACAAAAATTTTATGCTCAAAACTTGTCTACAAAACTACTTTGGCTTTCCTGTGGTGCATATTTCCAAATAAATGTCAACTCCCAAGCTGCAGTTTTGAAACGTAAGTTTTGAAAACAATAGAAGCAAATAGCATTTTTAGGAAATATAACATAATTTCATAAGCTTAAATTACTTCAAATCGTATAAAACATATAACAGAGCATTCTCCAGAACAAACATTAGTTATGACCATATAAGGTTAAAGTTTTCATAATGACTGAACACATGCAGTGTGCATTTAACAAACATTACGTGCGCGAACAAATACTAACACTTTAATTAAATGGCCTCTTCCTGTTTTTAACTTCATGTTTACACAGAGATCGAAATATTTCGATTAGAACATTAAAAGATGCAAATGATGGGAAATCAACGAGCTCTACATCTGCTCTGAAATATTGGTTTTTAACTATGATAAATTGAACCAATATGTTTGCTTGTCACAAATAAAGGTACTAGAGGATTAAAAAATAAATTCATACCTTAACTGCGTCAACTCCAGTTAATCTGCTCTTTTTATCTTGATCTTTTAATATAAGAAAGGGTCTACCGAATTCATCAAAATTGATGGTACATAGAGCAGCCATTGCTTAAAAGAATCCGAAACTATTTGCAAACAAGAAATCCAAAATCAACAGTGATTAGGATGTTAAGGATTAATAACTCAGTTAGTTACTACTAATTAGATGTTATTAGATTGCCTAACTTCACACTATTTAGAGGGAAAATTTTCAGCCGCCATGAACAAACAATTTGTGTAGAAGAGATTTGCCGGTTTTGCACGATACTGATGAAATGGAGTCCAACTACTTCTGTCGCTAGTAGAAGAAAAAAAAAAGTAAAAAATTATATTGATGTTGCTTAGAATCCGACTTATTTATCTATCTGAAACTTATTATGGAATAGTATGTTACATCAACAATAAATGAATTTTCTTAAAAATAGCTTCTTTGATGTACGTGCAATCCGTACATCATTTAAACGACATACAGATTATTACATATTTGGTTAAATATATTAGTGTTTTCAGGACATATAAATTTTGATAAAACAAATGCCTAAAATTCTTATTTTATGCAAAATCTATTGATAGTTTTTAAAATCAATATATCTCTATAAATTTTTTAATATTATTACAGCATATCGATACTTTTGGTTTTGGATTTCGGTCATATTTTGCTGTAGGTTGTCTGGTTTGTAGTTGGCCTGCCGAAGTATCTTATTTCCTTCTAGAATATTTGAAGAAAAAGTTATAATTTTACTAAAATGGTAGGATTGCTACTTCTTGTTTTTTAAAATTTGTCTGTAATATATTTTATGATAAACCTTATTTACGCTGTCAAGTTTTACTAGGGATGTACGCGTCTGCCTTACTTTTATACTTAAATCACTGTTTACATTTCAAAATTTTAAATATACAGGATCGTTTTCTGTAACCAGTATCTGTTCAGATTCATATGTAAATTGCTTAATAAGTATATTTTGAAAAAAATCTTGTAATTGAAAGGAATTTACAATCGGTCTTAAGAATAAATTACTTTTAAAAGTGATTGCGACTATTTCAAAGGTATTTTTATGTTTCTGTTATGTAATTTAATTTTTTGATTTAAAATACGAATTCTTTTTAGGGGAATGAGACGTCACTTCCTATGGAAATGTGCTCCACCTGTAAGTATTTAAAATGTTATTATTTATAAAGTAATATTAATAGAAATATATAATTATCCCAGCACTTAGTTATTAGTACAGTTTCAATGTAATCAGCCATACAGATAATTTATTTTAAAATAAGATATGAATTAAAGTATTTTACTGTTGGTTCTTTGCAAAAGCCTTTTACAGTTGTGTATGTTATATGTTCAACTATTATGAATTCTGATATTTAATGGCATTTATTAGGTAGTTAGAAAATTAAATTTGTTATTAATATGTATACCATAGACGGCTAAAAGTTGTTCTCCCACAAAATAAATATACCATTTATAATATAGAAAGTGTTTCTAGGAACAAAGACAGGGATTATTCACACTTTCAATAAATTTTTTTCATTGGCTTTAAGAGCAATTTCACTGTTCTGGAATTCAAATTTATTATCTCTTCTTGAGGCACATGTGCAGTCTACAAAGCCATGCCCAGATTTTTATATATTAACGTCCCATTCATTTTCCCTTTGTGTTTAGTCAAAATCCTCTTACTTGTGGTCAAAGTATCTTAATTTTTTTGATAATGACTACTATGTTCTATACTTTCAAACAATTTCATCCAACTCTTGAAAAATGTGGTTGGCTTGGAACCTTTTGCTTTCTTGATAGACTGTTAATTTAAATCGCCAGACCATGTAAATTAGCATGCTCAATTGTATATCATGGTCCTTTCAAATTAGTCTTCTAGAGAATTATATTATATACAGCTTAAAGACACCGATGACTCAACAAATTGAAAATAGTTTTCATATACAATTTGAAGTAGTTTTTAATATACAAATTGTTATAGTTTTTCATATTGATGGTAGTATAAGTATGCATCATCCATGTAGGTTCTGAAATTTCTGTACACATACTCAACTTTGAAAGTTGAGTTTCTCTGTCTTGTGTTAAAAAATATGGCTAAATTTTGTTCTTCAAATTATTCTCTTAATAGTATTTAGAATGTCTGAAAACCCTTCTATTAATGGAGTAGGAAGTAAGGTGAATTTTTATCTGATTAAAAGCATAGAAATGTACTCTTAAGTATTTTATCTTCAAATTATGATTGAATATATGAATATACCATGATTTATATACTGCTATGCTTTTGATACATTATCTAGTTTAAACTTCTTCTTTCTTCCTCTCTAACTTAAATTAGAGTGATAATAAGATGTTAATAAGTTAAAGGATAACTTTATATATTTTTATGTATATATTTTTTTTGGTTTTATTTTTTAAAATATATTTTATGTACATACTTAAATTAATACAGGATATGCACTCAGTATATTTAAAATTATTTTTATTTAACTTTGAATGATATATGTTATGCTTGTTATATCATAACTACTTTTGTGTTTATATGTAGTTGATCCAGATGAGATCAAAAGGCTGGGAAAAAGGTTTCGTAAGTTAGATTTAGATAATTCTGGATCTCTCAGTGTCGATGAATTTATGTCTCTACCAGAACTGCAACAGAATCCTTTAGTGCAGCGTGTCATTGATATATTTGATACAGATGGAAATGGAGAGGTAGATTTTAAAGGTAATATGCAAAAAGTATTTTTATCATGTAGTTATGTCATTTTTTTAATGTTTTATGAAATAGATTTTACTATCAAAACTTTAGATTTTAGCCTACAGTATCCACAATGAAATAAAATTCTTTTGAATTTTAAGTCTATTTAATATGATCCTTGATGATATTTATAGTAGTAATTTGTGTTAAACAGACTCTCTACATCATTCATTAATTACATTTTCTTTTAAAAATATTATTGTTGATTTGTTAGAGCATCTATGAGTTATCTATATTTTAGTTATATTTTTTCCAGAATTTATCCAAGGAGTCTCACAGTTTAGTGTTAAAGGAGATAAAGAATCTAAACTCAGATGTGAGTATTTGTCTTACAGAAATATTATTTATTGATTAATTTTAAAGTTGCATGCACTTCCTTGTGTTACACACATCACTTTATCAGTAGTTCTAAAAAGTATGTATGAAGTTTCAACAGAGCTATGTTATGTCTAAATAGAGGCTAAATACACTTTAATGTGGGGGTTAAATCCCTTAATAAAAATGTGGATTGTTGATTAAGGAATTTATGAGGAAAAGTTTCTAGGATTAAAAATATATGATAAAATGTGTTTTTAAAGTTTTTGCTCATTTTTTAGTATCTGTGTACTGAAACTGATGCATTATTGAATATATTAATGTATTTTTGGCTTTTTATGTTATAGCAACTATGTTTTATGTTACTCCAAGGATAGATAATGTCTCTTTAATAATATTCCTGTAATGGGCTATGTTATTTTGATATTTTTATTAATATTTCAATTTCAGTTGCATTTCGAATTTATGACATGGACAATGATGGCTACATATCAAATAGTGAATTGTTTCAAGTATTGAAAATGATGGTTGGTAGTAACTTAAAAGATGTCCAACTACAACAGATTGTTGATAAAACTATATTATTTGCTGATAAAGATGAGGATGGAAAAATATCATTCCAGGAATTTTGTGCCGTAAGTACTTTTCAGCCACTGCTTTTATAATTATTGCTTTTAAATATCAGAATAAATTATCAAATTTTAAAGTTATAAAGATTATATATAAAGCTGATTGATTGTTGTATTGAGTACTACATTTATTCTTTGTTATATAGAGACTAAACAGACCAGGACCTATAACTTAAAGCAGGGGTGTCCAACCTTTTAGCTTCCTTGGGCCACATGGAAAGAATACCAATTGTCTTGGACCACACAAAAATATACCTAACATTAAAAATAGTTGATGAGTAAAAAAAGTATAATGTATAGTTAACATACATATTTATTTCATTATAATTTTTATTTATAATTAAAAGGATAACTATAGGAGTCATAAAATTAATGTGATATTTGGCAGTGAATTTGAGGAACTAAAGCTTTAATATCTGGGTCAATTGAAGTGGTTACATTTCTCAGGGAGTTGTTAAGATGTTCATCTGATATTTTGGTTCTAATTTGACTCTTATTGTGCTTCACTGTTGAAAATGTCTTTCTCTCTCTCTCTCTCTCTCTCTCTCTCTCTGGGCCGCACTAATACTTGCTTTGGGCCACATGCGGGCCGCGGGTTGGACACCCCTGACTTAAAGATTAAATCTGAGTTGCTAAAATAGATGAGCCAAGTAAGGGCTTTAATTAAAAGACTGTAGTACCAAAGGTCAGCAACATAACTATTTTCCCATTATCTCACCAAAGTAATAATGGGTGTTTTTGTATATTTTAAATAGGTACTTTTCAAAAGTAGAAAATTTTGGCCGTTATTTTGGTTTCTTAAATATTATTCTAAGATGAAACATATCATTCACAGTCTCTATCACTATCTATAAGACAGATTTTTTTTTTTTTTTTTTTTTAAATGGAAGCTGGATACTGAATTTATGTCCAGACTTTTTAAATATATTATAACATCTTGTTTAATAGTTCAATTTGATAATTAAACAGTATTGAGGTTGATTAACATTGATTTATAATATTAACTGGCTCTGATCAAATTTCATGCAAACAGAATTTCATATTTGTGCAAAATCCTTTAAAAAGTCACTGTAAAAAATTAAAAGTAAATGACATTTTCCGAAATTTTTCTCTTAATTTTTACTCATTAGTCATGTTTCAGAACTCTAAAAATGTGGGATTGTATGGAGTATAATATTATGCTATCAATGAGTGAGTGAGGTTAAATAAAACAGAAAAAATCTGGATTCTAAATATACAAAAATCATGTTTACTGCAAACTGAGAAGTATGAGGAAATGTAACTTCAGATACTTTTGTATTATCTAGTTTAAATCTTCTTATTTTTGTCGCTAATCTTTTATAACTGACTCTTAATATCTTTTTTGATTAAGTGAATGAGAATTTTTGTATTATCTCTTTGTATAACTAATTTATATTTATCACCTTGTTACTTATGTACAGGGAATAATTTTTGCCGTTATGAATGTACATAATTTTAAGTTTTTATCATGTATTTTTTAGTTTGCTTTTTTATCACACATTTTCTTATTTTTAATATTATCATTCATAGGAGGATTTAAAAATTCTCTTTTGAGTGAATGTTTGGATAGGGAAAAAATAAATGCATTTCTTTTGTTAGAATCAGACAATTTGTATTGTCTTAGTTAATCTGGACAAAAATAAATTGCATTGAAATGGCATACGTGAATGATAAATTTTACTACTGATTACAGAAATTTCAGTAAATATTTTATTATTCTATATTAAGAAATGTATGAAAAAAGGTTTTCATTTATGTTTTTGGAAGATTATTTTGCTGAAAAGTTTCCTGTAACCAAATACAATTTTTCAGTGTACAAAGTTAATGAACTAGAATAGCTATTTGGATTTAATTTAAGGTTTCTGTCAAAATCTCCACAAGATTAGCACATAATATAACTTTTAAAGTGCTGTTTAGTGTCCAGTTAAGCTAAATATGGAACTTCAATGGAGTGAATGAATTTCATTGATTTCAATCCATTTTCCTTTGCATCTGAAGTCAAAGATTTGACTTTTCTTAAAGAGACCTTGAAAAGATGAAAATTTAATGTTTATTCCGTAGTTATCCTGGCTAAGCTTATTTAAAAGCTGTTGTAGTAGAATTAGAATTTAGAATCACTTACATACACCTGTCCCTCGATTTGCAAGGTACTCGGTTTACACAGTTTCTAAATTTTATAAATTTAAAAAAAAAATTTGTGTTATTTGGTTATTTGAGTGTTTTACATTGAACGCACTCATTAATTATATGCACAGACGTTGCAAGTGCATTGTGTTATGTTGTGTTTAGCATTGGCATCATTGAAGTAGATTTTGTTTCATTTCCATACTGTCTTTCCTAGTTCAGTTAGTTCTACATGAGGTAAGATGTTAATTTTTTAAATACATATGTAAATAAATAACTTACTTTGCATATTACTTAAATTGCTTTGTCTTCACTTCGGCATAAACTCTTCTGCATTTTTACACTGTTATTATAAACATAACTATGGCTTGCAGCTATCTCCTTGTTTAATATGAATGCTGTGTCTTGTTTTGCATGGTTTTGATTTACACAATTTGTCGTGGAAAGCATCTACCATGTAAATTGAGGGACAGGTATATTAGGAAAGTTTAATAAAAAAATTATATGTTAAATATAGTTGTTTTATACTGACAACTAAATTTTGATATAACCAAACTTATGGCTGAATGGTTAGAGCACTGAGTTTTGATACAAGAGTCTGTGAGCGTGAGTCCTATTCTTGGCATTGATGTTAGTGGCTGTTTGGTATTGATAAAGGTGTAGGTCCCAGTGTGTTTAATCCAGTTGTTACATAAAATTCTAGTACTGTAAAAGACAGCTCATCAAACCTAATTAAGGATATTTCAATTGATTCAATAAGAAAGAGAGGTGACTGTACTATTTTACACCTGTTGTCTAAGGAAATATTCTTTTTATTTGCAAACATCATCTTATTTTTATTATATAATACATAATGATATTGTATAATACTGTTACATACATGTATTTTTGTATAAATTTATTTATAAATTCTTCAATGTAATAAAGTTATAACATACCTAAAAAAATTTAATTTAGTATCATGTGGAAACTAGGACTTTCGATTTTGAGCAATTTTTTTAAAACCCGGGTTTTGAGTTTGACTGTCTTTTTTTATTTAAAACCCGGGTTTTCCCGGGTTTAGTTGGTTGGTTCCAGGGGCTCAATAGCAAAGAACTAAAATAATAAATAGTTTATTAGAAGAATTTAATTTATTTCAGAATTTCAAATGTAAAGAATAACAGTAAATAAATTTAATGTTAATAAACATATACATATATGTATAACATAAATAAAAATGGCACAAATATCTCATTTTTTATAAAACTGCCTTATAACCATCATTGCACTCAACATATCATCATTGAGTCGGCTTCTGAGTTTATGAGTAAAGAGACCCATTAAAGAAAATGCTCATTCTGCTTCCACCGAAGTTGGTCGAATTGTTGTTAAAGACCTGAAAAGTTTATAGACTAAACACACCCAAACACAAACCACAGAAAGCAGGCATGGTCATGTAGCTGAAGTATTGCTCTAACGTACGTGCTGCTGGGAATCCCCAACTCATAAACTTTAGTGAAATATAGTTATGGCATACGCCGCCGCCAATATATCTCCATCTCACTTCGTCTCGTATTTTTTATTAATTTGTTTGAGAGCCGTATTGAGTCCGACTTTTTAAATTCGGTCTTGGTTCCAAATTAAGGAATATAATTGGTATTCTACTGTATTAGATAAATAACTAATTCCCCAGATTTACATTAAAAATTCCCCGGGTTTCGGGTTTATAAAATCTTTGAAAAACTTGGGTTCGGGGAAACCCGAGTCAAAAACCCTAGTGGAAACTAAGGATAAATGCCCTCTAAAAATCTTTTGAAATTAAGATGTAGGTTTATTTCTTTCCTAACATACTATACTTTTCATGAATAGACTGAAAAGATATGTAGGATTTTAATATAATTTTTTTTAACTAAACTGCTTTACCTTAAAAATTGGGGGGAGGGGGTTAATAGTTAAATCTTATTATCCCTGAGATCAAAATTTATAGAAATCCGCATTTCATATATATTTAGAACATATCATTTATTCTGTTCATGCATCATTCAAAACAGTTGGTAGGTTTTTTTAAATTATTTATAATGATTTTTACAGTAAAAAAGTTTAGTGTTAGCATTCTTACATATGTAGTATACTTTTTTGATGTAATTTTCATTGAGATATATATATATATATATATAAATTTAATATATCTATTTATTTATTTTATTAAGGAGCACCAACCAAAATATATAAACATATTATGGTTAACATCTTTTTTTGCTTTGCAATCCTAACTATGTCCACCTAGGATAGCCAGACAATGGCCGAATGACTAGGGTGCTAGCATTTGTTGCCAGAGTCTGTGAGTTGAGTCCCTCTCTTGGTATAGACGTTTGTAGCCATTTAGAACCAGCTTTAAACTTTTGGTCCCAGTCTAATTAGCCCCCATGTATCAAAAAATTGAACATAGTGCTTCAAACCATCAGAGGATATTTTAATAAATATATATATCTAATCTCATAATACATACCAAGGGAAAAGATTGTCCAAAACAGATGATCACAAGAGTGTTCAAAAGATGTCATCTGATGTTTTGATCTTTAAAAACTAAAGACATATCTGTGTTACACATTATATTAATCAAACGATACTTTTTAAGAAAATAGGATTCTTGATTGGTAATTTAATTTTTGTAAATTTTTATATTTGTGTAATTTTACTAACATTATCTATATTTTATATTTTGAAGATGGTTGGCAATACTGACATACATAAGAAGATGGTTGTCGACGTTTAAGTCAGTAGATATTGCTGCAATGGTTTCTCTTCATCATGACTATTATACATCTTTTCTCATTTGTAGATAGTATGTATACAGTTGATTTTATTATTGCCTTTGGTTCATTGCTCTGAACCTTTAAGGATATTTCAGTGGCATAGCCAATAATTCTAACTATCTGTAGATATATTTTTAATCATTCTGATTCTTGAATTATGAATTTATTTACATATATTACTGACGTTGCTCTTCATTTTACAATGTTTATTTTTAAATTAAATCAATATAGAGGTATTCATGTGTTCACTTTTAACTGAATTCATGGCATGTTAATAAAGAGTTTTGTGACTCTTTAATGGGGAAGAAAATCTCGGATATTTATTCCATCTCCATGTTTAAAAAAAGCAAGTGTATTAGAAACCAACAAAGAAAGTTGTAGTTTATAGTCATAAATATTAGAAAGAAATGCTTCTGATGTCATTGTTGAAAGGTATGAATTTTGTTTGTGAAAACAACGAATTCATGCTTTCTTAGGATCTAAAAGACTTAAACTGTGCAGGAAAATTGTGTACAAATTTTACATTAGCTCCTTTAGAGCTATCTATTTTTGAAGTAGCGTTTATAAAAATATTCTTATTTGTTAAATGTCAACACTCATTTAATTTTCAATCTAGCAGCAATAGTTATCCTCTCTTGTTATGTGCTGTGTATTAAACTAGACTATCTCATGTATCACTCTTTCTCTCAAATGTTCTTTGCTTTTTTTTAAATCAATATTTTCTCTTGAAATAATAAGATAAAGATTATAAGTGGAATCATTTAAATGCAACATCAAAAGGCTAACTTAGTAATAATTTATTTTGGTTTTGAAAGAATTTGGAAAATTCCATTATAAAAAAAAAAAAAAATCTATCAAATATTATAACAAATGTTGTACATAGAATGCTTACTGTAGAAAATGTGATGAAACATTAATATCTAAGAGATAATTTTGTCAAGTTTTATACGGTATCATATGATAAAGGTACTCCAAATTTTTTCCTAAACTAATTTAATTTGATATGGGGAAAAAAATGCAAACTGATTGCAATCCAAGTGCAATGTTTTCACATTTTATATCAGTTTTAATTTATTACTATCCATCCTGATATGTATATTTTTGAAAGGTTTTTATTAATAATAGGTGAATGTAGTCGGTATATTGCATCAAATAACAGTTTTTAGCTGACAAATTACTGAAATTTTCCTTCAAAAATCCATAAATATTTGATGGAGCTGTATATTTGTATGTATATATATTATAAAACATAAAAGATTTTTCAATTTCCTCTCAAACTCTGTTCTCAGAATAGTATACAAATTAATTAAAATTGTGTAATAAACTAGTATCTATCTATCTGCGCAAAATTAATTTTTTTTTCCTTTTTCTGCAGAGATTTAAGCTTTTACCATCTTTATATTTTGGCTATGCTACTGTTTAATGATGTGCATAATTTATTTTTCAATAGCTCCTTTAGAGCTATCTATTTTTGCAATAGAAGATATTTAGTTGAACCTTTTAGATGTGCCTAATTGTTTGAAATTCAGATATTCCTCCATTGAGATATAAATATATTGAAATATATATCATTTATAGCAATCAACAAAGGAATGCAGCATAATATACACTAGATTTCCTCTCCATGTGTTACTTTTTCACTATTTTATTCATGATCAATATTAACAGTTAAGTAGGTATTGTTGTATAGTATTCAGTTGTAATGTTGATTTCATTGTTTTATATGATGTTAAAATTACAATATTTACAGGAATAAAAAAAAATTAAAACTATTAATCTGCTTATTAATTTTTTATAATATTGCACATATGGTATAATTATCAGTACAGTACAGTATCTCTATTTAAATACTTAATTTCTTCACTGCTCACTTAATATTTATGTAGTACTGAATGATTCATTTTGTGAGATCTATCGCAAAACATGTATTTACTTCGCATCATTTAAATTTCCTGAAAATTTTGTTTGTGAAGAAATAATGATTAAAAAGTGATGCCTTGTTTTAACCTCTACTCTGAACTCATCCCCCCCAAACTGAAAAGAGAATGACGTGTACTATACAAATAATGTACTTAAAGATGAATAATTTAACTTCCATACGGGAAGTAAATTCTTTGTATTTTTTTATGCATGTTCTATATATTTCCTTACCTACACTCAAAATTGCAAAAATGTTTTTTGTCTCTGAAGGAGAACAATTATTCCCTTTTAAACTATTGTACAATTTTTTTTATTGATAGTCAGTTAAAATCTGTTACACTGGATGCCTGATTATCCATCAGAAGATTTTCTGTTTTACAGATTTTCAGTGCGACTGCCAAAACAAGGTGTTAAACAAAATAAAAATTGTTTAAATTCCTATCAACATGGCTTATAAACAATGGAATAGAATGTACCTTTTACATGTGAAAAACTAAAAATCTATTTTAGTTTAGTTATTTATATGAAATTCTGTTTAATTCAGTGAATTCAAGAATACTTCTTTATTATTTTTGTTGTTGTTGTTGTATTCTGGGCCATTTTTTAATTGTCTACCATTTTTGGTTTTCTGTGTGTTCATCCATGGATTAATTAACATGAATAATTAGGTGTTCAATGTATTTACAATATATGTTTTTATTTGTATTCTATCACTGCATGGTAAAAAATTTATAGAACTTTTATCATTGCACTGTTTTTTGAATAATAAAAAAAAGGTTGTCAAAAGCATGTTTATCACTAAAACTATTGGAAATGATCATGACTTTTAAGAATGAAATTGAGAACATCCAAAGAGTTATTTTTTAGTGTGTAATGGATTTCATAATAAGAAAATTGGTACTTGATCAAACACAAATTATTGGAATACACATAATGCCAAATATTTACTAAACTGAATTTTCTAAAAAATAAATATTTTTTTTAATGATGTATTATTTATAATTTTATCTGACAAAAAATATATCATTCCTGATTTTAATTTCCTACAGTTTTTTAATAGGATAATTATCATTAATTTTGGGTTTTTAAATTCAAAGTCATTGTGTGTATATATATATATATATATATATATATATATATATATATATATATATATATATATATATATATATATATATATATATATATATATATATATATATATATAAACAGCACATTGCTTTGCATCTGCTGCATCTTTTACATTATGTAGTTGATGAAGGATTTTACTTTCCATTCAGATTTAGACTGCATTATTGCAACCAGAGAAATTTTTTATATATTTGCTAGTCATTCATACCTTCAGTTTACACTGTATTGTGGCACAAGCTACTTGTACCATAAATTAATTAATGCTTGTATTACTAGATGTTTGTTAGCACCTTTTTTTGATTTCTGACAAACATGGGTGAAAGAAATTTTTTATGAATGTGAATGTCAGCATTCTGGAAATGTAATCCATAAAAAAGCTAATATTTTATTTACAGCTTGTTTTTTTTCCCATTTCAAATATATATTCCCTAAAATATATTCCTAAATTACATAAGAAATTTAAGATAATTTGAATTGAAATAAGCCTGTCTTTATTTTAACAGATATAAATAACAATTAATAATTACCTATAAAATATACTATTTAAGGCACAAACTAAGTAACTTAAAATCAATTTACATATTTTTGCATAATTTTTCTGCAGTTAATTTGAAAAAAAAAAGTTGCTGGTAGATTATTTTTATTTATACTTAATCTTTTATTCACAATTGAAGTCTAGTGATCAATCTTTCTGCAAGCCTAAAGTGACGACTCCAAATAGATTGATTTTAATTGGAGTATTAATTTAAAGACTCTTAATTATATCAGTTTCCTAAATTTAATTGGTCCTTTATAGTCAATGTATTACATCAACTTGCGAATTTTACTGTACTCTAATAAATATTTCAATAGGGTTTTTTTAATTTGCATGTGCCACATTTCAGGAAGCAATGTTCATAACATCTGCATGTCTTTGTTCATTTGTGTCAAAGTTTAGCAAATTTCACAGTGTTGTTCATAGTATTCAGAATACAGTTTGCGGTTGTGTGTGTTATTGGTTGACATTATACCTTGTTTGTATACTATTAGATGTTACTATACTAACTGTTGAATAGAATATTTTTTGGTAGATTTTATTCAAACTTCAATCATGCTGCCTTTAGCAGATATGTAGTGTAGATAGTGCAGAGACATGCCTTATGATTTATTAAAAGATTAATCTCTTAATTGAGGATTTTGCACTGTTGCTATGATATTATTATTTCAACCTGAATGTTGAAGATACTTTTAGATGAAATAGTTTGTGGTCAAGCCCCAATTTTAAAAGAAGTTTACCATGGCTATGTAACTGAATAAAGTATTGATGAATAATCTGTGGGTAATGAGCTGTATTAAAATGAGCATGTATTCTGTATCCAGAGATTTTTAGACTAAGGAAAATTAAATAACTGGTAAAAGAAAACGTAACCAGATAATGTGTAATTCCTTTCAAAGGAGGCAGCTCAGTTTTAAGCTCCTTAAGAACTCTTCTTCATCATCTTCTTCCTTTTTTCCCCCAACCACATGGAGAAACATACTAAAACTGCTAAAACTGCATTTCAGGTTATATATGTTTGGTTATACTTCTGTATATGATCTTTGCATATATTATATGATATTTAGAATTATCATTCTTTTATGTTAGAGACATCCCAACTGACTAATTAATATCTTTTGTATTGGAGAAAATTGTAAATGCAATTAGTTATTACCATTGCATTATACTTCACTATATATCTGGCATTCTTGTGACCTATAATCTTTTAAATTTTTTCTAAAGTTTGTTTCTGAAGTAAACAAAAACTTTGTAAACCTCCTAGTTACATTCTTATATATACAAGAGGAAAAAGAAAGTGCTGTAAAAGTTCATGTAAAAGGAGAATTGATATGAATTTTTATATTGCTTCAAGGATAGATATTTAATGTCTTTTTAAATGACAAGACTTGTACGTTTCTTTTCTTGAATGATGAATTTGGTAGAGAGGAATGTACACTAGATCAGTTAATCATCTGCTAAAAAGTTAATTATGAAATTGTCAGTATATGTGGAAGTAAAATTACAGTTTATTTAATATTTATTTATCAAAAAAAGTTTGATTATTTACCAAGATTTCTGTAACAGCCATTATCAAGGAGTTGGATTTTTTTAATACTCACTTTTGATTGTTTCAACAAAAATGTTTCTTATTTATTCTCAGTTCTGTGATGATGTTGTTAAATTATAAGAGATTCTACCCAGCTTAAAAGGTTATATTTTTAGCTCTTTGTGTTATACTATGAACTTCAATTCTCTGTTAATTAAATGCTTATTGATTATGTCAGATTATCTGTAGTTTATTCAGTGACATTAATATTTGGTCCCCAGTTTCTTGGATTTTGCGTGTTCTGTTTAATTTGTTTAACTGGATATCTTAAAGTACTGTTAAAATATGTCCTTTGTTAAAGGAGTTGGCAAGTTTGTATTTATACTTTAATATTTTTAAATCTTTCCTTTTTATTGATAAATTTTAGAAAAGTCATCAATATTGGTATATTTAATATAAACACACTGTCCTTGGCATGTATTTAATACAATGATTTTGGATGCTTAAGACATTCTTGTGGGCCAAAAATTTTTTGACTGCTGTCTGTTGATCATTATTGATTATAAAAGGTTTTTCTAAATATTTAATTTATTATTACATTTTCAGGAAAATTTTTTAATGTTTGGAACAATTTTTATGAATAAAAATGAATTTCCTAATATTAAAATTGTTGAGCAGAATTTATGTATAGTTAAAGGTACACCTATACAGGGGTATAAGTTGAACTATACAGTAATTTAATGTAATTAAAGTGTGTGAAACTGGGGTTTGACAGTTATCTTGTTAAATACAGTTTTCTATACTTTGTGTGGTGTTTTTTTGAAAACATATATATTAAATTTTATTATTTCCAAATTTAAAAATGTTATCAAAATAGAGCAAACATAATGTAAATATGTTATTGTATAAGTACTATATAGTGAATGAAAATTCTTCATAATTTTTAAAAGCAACTTTGTGTTAAATACGTCTCTACTGTACAAGCTTAGCTCAAACTAAATACAGGGCTTTTTTTTTTTATTAGATGTTTATTTTGATAGTTTTAATATATTTATAGAGCCATATATAATGTAGTGCATTTCCAATTTTTTGCATTACTATACATATGTTTGAGCATATAAATTTATTGAAATTTGTGAACATCAATATCTTATACAGACTGATTTGTATTTAACATTGTAAATAAAAGATCTCTATATCAAATTAAATGTTTCTTTGTCATTGTCTGCCGCATTTGTGCAATCACTTGATTCCTTTTACTTTTGAAGTCTATGTTTCTTTTTAGCGTTTTAGTTATCTAATCAATCTCACATAATTTGTTCAAAACACAGATAGAGGGTTCTGTATAAGTTAGCTCGCTTGTTTCTGAATCGTACAACTATTGATAGGTTTTCAGCTTTCAAGTCTGTGGAGTTATTCCATCGATTAATGCGCCTCCTTTAAAAACAAGACTATAATATGTTTCTGTCTTACAATTGAATCAAAACTGTTTTAGGTGCTATCTGATACGCGATGTAAGCTTTACAGAAGGCCGTTTGCACTTTATGGAAACGATTTTGATAGTTAAGTTTTATGTATAAATGCCGTATTTTATGCGGTGATTTGCTTCTATCTGATAGCCATGGTTCTTGACAATAGCTCTAGCTCGAGTTTTCCTCGAAAGTAAACTTTTGCTTAGTACTGTTATGTCAGTTTTACCTCATTCCTCTTAGACCGTTTTCCAAAGTCCGTTCAGTGTTGTTAGATGCCATTTTCCTATGGCTCGTATTAACAAACCAAAATCGCAAAAGTCCATTGGAGAAGAGTCAGGTTATTTTACAGGTATTTCATTAAATGGGATACATTTTATTCCTGTTTCTGATTCTTTCTTTGCTAAATAAGCGGCAGTTGATTTAGACGTGTGACTAGAGGCTTTGTCCATATAAAGCTCAACTTTATCAGTGTCCTTTCAATATAAGGCTGGAATTTCTTCTTCAAAAATTGGTTCTAAAATATTCTGCTGATAGTAGAGTGAATTGATTTTGGCATTACTTGAAACTTTTTTAATTATTAATTTGCCGTTGTAACAAAATCCTGCAGCTATCATGAATCCCTTTGGGAACTTTTCTGTACACCGACGAAGCCATTTTGTACGGTCATTCTCGTCAGTTGAGCAATAGAAAATTTATCGTTTTTTATTACAGTCACTTAAATATACCCATACCTCATCGAGTGTTACCACAAATTTTCAATTTTCAGCAGCTAGGTGTTTTTCATATAATTTTCGACAATTTGTTTTCCTTTCAGCAATATGCTTTGGCAAAAGCAGATGAACTTTAGGTTTAAACATCTTTTTTAACTTCAAATCTTTATGAATAATTTTACTTACAGTGCCAGAAGGCATTACTAGTCTCGATGCAATGGATCTTTGAGTCGGCGTATTTTCTTTTAGGATCAGAGATTTAACTTTCTTGATATTTACCTGCGTTCGAACAGTCTTAGGATGAGGTTTAGTGGTCATGTTTTCATTTTTACTTTCGTTTTTCCCTTTCAAATTTAATATATTATAAATACCTATTTTTGAAATGCCATAACCGCAATTTTTACACCGCTTTATAATTTGTTGATACGAATATTTCTCCTCGGAAAGTGCAGTTGCGTAACCTTCGAGACATCTATCAATTTTAGGAGCCATTTTCAAAATAAATCTTTTACTTTACATCCCAATCAAAGCAAAACAATAGCAGATGATTATTCTGAAGTTGCCAAATTTTTATCTCCAAATGCAAACGCCAAAAACAAATTACAAAATCGTTTCCATAAAGTGCGAATGACCTTCTGTATTATGAAACATTTTGAGCAGTGCTATATAAGCGTATTTTGTAGGCTAACTAGGCTATATAAGCGTGCAGTTGCGAAGCGCTTACATTGCAACTGATGTGACAGATTAAAGCTAATTATCAATGTCTGTGGGCTTTATCGGTGGTTAGTAAGGTATGCCGATGCATCTGCTGAAAGCAAAACAAATAATTGCCGTATCACATTGACGAACGACAGTTCTACTAGGTTCTAACTTCCACCCAATCCATCATCACTGACAGTTTCGAGGACTTGCGTACGCGGTTGACTAGCGCTTCCACGGCAACGTAAAGGAAGAGAGGCGGTTGGAGTTTAGTTTTACGCCCTGTAGAGAGAGAGAGGGGGGGGGGGGGGGTCTGTAAGAAAACATGGGTCCTGCGAATTTCATTGGTTTAGTAATGTGGTGTATGATATGTCGAATATTTTTATGCTTGATCTGTGAAAAAACTGTTCAAGTGAAATATATTATTAGGGAATTGTTAAAAAGACGCATCTTCTTTGTTTCAGTGTGGAAAGTATACCTCACCCAAGTACACATTTCTCGTGTGTCATTTGCCCGAAATAATCATGTAGGGAAGGCGTCTCCAATTTGAACCGAACTGATATGAAGAATGTATTGGATAATCAATCAAAGAGGAATTTTGTTTCTAAATGTGCCATGTTCTGAATGATCAAGTAAACGTGAGCAGCTAAACAATGGGTTGAACGTCATTAATTTAAAGCTAACCAAACCATTTGAAATACACGGAAAGTCACAGTGGCAACTGTAATCCAAATAGCCAGGAGACGTTCACCTGGCTATTTGGGAGAGCGAACATCTAGGATTCGAAGAATTGAATAAATTTTTTAGTTGTAATATTAAATGCCTGGATTCATAATTCCGTAATATTTTTGAATCTGCTTAATAGTCGAAAATCCTCAGATTCGATGTCACTCCAAGATTTCTTGGCAACGTTGATCATACAGGAACTTACGTGCGGTAAATCTCTTGTTGAGTTTCCAGCGAATCACAGTACTTGAAAGTTAAACCTTCGTCTTGAGTGAGACTTTTAGCCCCTTCAGTAAGTTTAGGCTGCAGTCCAAAGTGAGTTTGGATTTAGTATCACTTATGCTACCCCTCCCACGTTCTTTTTCGTTACATCTGCAGTTGTGTTTGGGATGCTCGTTTGCCCTGCGATCTCAAGGATAGAGTTATTGCAAACGATTGCACCATCACATCTCTTCAGAAATCGATATTGGCTGAACTTAATGCCCCATTGTGAAAAACAGATATTTGAACAAATCAAGAAATGCCTAATTGCTTGCCTGCAAAGGGTTTCAATGTCGCCGGATCTGGCCAATCAGCAAAACTTATGCGAAGAGGAATGATTGTTTTTCTACCTACACCAACATAATGTTAATATTTATATCAACAAAGTATATGAATATTGCGGAATATGAACTCTGAACTCCCGATTATCCGGGACATATAATTCAATAAGTCATTTGATTCAATAAATTTTAATTTTATCCACCCGAAAAATAGTGATTTTCTTTCTTTCTTTATTTACTAAGAAAAATATGTTCCAAACATGAGTAATATTTTCATAAAAATTATTAAATTAATAATACTTGTCAACGGTACCGAAAAAAAGATCTAATTGAAACTGAAACTCGGAGATTATACAAAATCGGCACTCTACTGTTAATGTACTTATGATCCGATAGATGGCATTATAACTTCATGCGGTTAAAAGATTTTTTTTTTTCACGATTGATATCTGCGATAAGAGTTAAGGTGTTGTATAATTCAATTAACACATTTACAATAGAATTCTGCGTTTACTTCCTCTTAAGTTCGGAAAACTTTCCCGTCCCACATAATCGAATTTATTTCGATTTTGAACTTGTTGCCAAAGGGCGAATCACAAATATTCTATTAAAAAATCGTCTCTCAAGGTCGTGGATGCGCTCGTCGAGCCAGTTTGGGGCGCGGTAGAAAACAAGCTTATCGAAGGTCGTTTTCATTAATTTGGAACTGCACACATACTTTACTCGGTAGTACTGAAGGGGGACTGAAGGTGAGGGTCGACCATTAAAATCTTTTGCACCCGAACTCGTTTCAGCATCTAAATTCATTCCTTGGCAGGTTCCAGGATATGAGACTGATTAATTATGCACTATAGTAGCTGCCTATGGTGTGCATATTTATGCCTGAAATGAATATGTGAGCCACAGAAGCGCGACATTCAGGATGGAGTAGACAGCTCGAATTCCTTAAATTTGAAAGGGTAATGTGCGATGAAGTAGTTAGTTACCTTGTAAGGCATCCTATTTACATAAGTTTTCCGGTTTTGAGGAATTTTCGGCAACACTGGAAATTATGTCCGTGAATAATTCTGTAAGTTTAGACCGCGTGTTTACTTATGATCTATACATCTCGTTAGAATATAGCAATTTATACCGAGCTGGTTGAATTTAACTGAAATACAAATACTCCTGTTGGTATTGAAGGAAAATGTCCACTTGCATCCATTTAATATAAATTTCGTGTATAATGCACACACACGGATAGATAGATATATTGCAGGGCCTGCAATGACAGATCATTCCCATTTTTTTCTATTCATTTTTTTGTGCATATGATTGATTCATTCATTGAGAGTGCTACGGTCATTTTTTTTCTGCACGATGGCTAATTACACCAGGACCTACTACTTAAAGCCGATTCCGAACGGCTACAAATATCCATGCCAATGATAGGACTCGAACCCACAGACTCTGATATCGACTGCCAGCGCCCTAGCTATTCCGGCCGTCGTCTGGCTCTTTGTGCATATGAAGGAAAGTATGAATGATTAGCGAGTTTAATTTTATATCGCCGGTGCTGACATATCTTTAAACTAAGGTTTGTTTCTGAGGGATAGATGTGTCCTGTAAGGTAACACACTTTGTCACAGTATAATGCTCCCAAATAGGGAGGATAAAGAAAAAGGAAGCCCCCAAGACCAGCAAAATGAAGCTGCATCTTTGTAGCTGGCTAAGGGGTGAAGTTACAGTTAAAAAGTTCTCTCGTAACGGATGTTGCATGGAGCATAGTTAATAGCTATATATCAGCAATGCTTCAACAAACAACACTGGATGTCATTTATAGAGACTGAAGTATTAAATTGAAATTCTGCGGGAGTTACTACCGCAGAATTTATTAAGTTAAGCTGAAAGTACGTAAGGTAATGGGTTTCAGGAGTACCTAGAGGGATGGAACATACCCCACTTTAACTTCCGATCGAAAAGAATAAAATCGGAACTGGAAATTTAAGCTAATTATAGCACAGCCAAACTTTTGGAGGCGAACGGCAAATTCCAAATCTGAAGGCACTGGTAAAGGGAAACTCAAACAAAAGAGTGGCAGTGCTCAAGAAATAATGGGAAAACGGATATTTTAGACAGAGCTCCGCAACCTTTTATCTTCCACGGCACAACAACGTTTTTTTCGATAATTCCGCTGCACACCACAAGAAAAAGCTTGCAAATATATAAATTACAATAAATACGTATATGTTTTTATTAGATAAAAAACACAACAAAATAGCTCTATGTATCAAGATAATTATAATCATTTAAGTTTTATATAAATCATTTTGAACTGTACGCCAACACAAGAACAAAAATATAAAATTATAGTTTACAAGTAAAAAAATTTTCTCTTTAAATTTTTATATTAAAATTTGTTTTATGGTCTTTGCTTAAGCCTAATAAATCAAAGTTAATTTAAACATAACTAATTTATTAATGAGATATTTGAGATTGTTTTGATAAATGTGCGTTTTATATTTGCAAGTTTCATATTTGGCTCTATAATAGAAAGAGCTACAGTTCATGGTCAAGGCCCTTTAAATATGATCGTTTGTCATTCTCAATTAGAACCAGCGTCGAAAAACTTTGTTCGCATAAGTATGTCGTAGAAAATGGGAGCAAAATTGCAATGGCCTTGTCAGAAATTTGTAGATATTCTTTCTTAACTGAAATCCAGAAATATGACGCTCGAGCATACATACAATGTATGGCTAGCAACATGTTTTTGTTTTGTGTATAATTTCGACCCAGAAAAATTACGTATTAACAAAAAGTTAGAGGAATATTTTACTTAGAAAAATTTCTATCTAATACGGTGGTTAATTTTTTTATTAACATAATCGATAAAATCACCGCGGCACAGTCAAGATCACCTCGCGGCACACTTTGCGGAGCTCTGATTTTAGCGACACTATTAGGCGTAATTTTGAATGAGGAATAATCCTGGATGCTTGATGTAAAGGTCCGAGCCTTAACAGTACAAGTATACTCTTGAATATTGTTCAAGGGTAGCAGCAGTTATTACTGTTTTCCTCAAACAGAGAGAGCAGGAAGAAGCACTGAAGATTCAAAAATTGCTGTCCAAATGACTATTGTCACGACAACCAACATAGAGCAAAAAAGTTGTGACAATATTTGAGTAATCTGGACACAGCTGATTTAATTTTTTGTGTTGTCATTTCCTTAAGGCTATCTCCAGATTGATGCATGAATAATTCATCTGTCCTTTTTAAAACATGGAAAACTTGTAGTTCTGTTCTAGTGTAAAAATCATAAGTTAAACATATTTACAGATCTAATCTTATTTTATTTTTAGTTCTTTCAAATTCATTCATGTCATTTTGGAGTTCTCTTTTATTATAGTAATTTATCACACGCATTTACTTTTCTTCTTTAAGTTATTACCAGCCTTCTAGTGATGGTCGGAGACTTGATACTTTTTCCCTAAATATGACTGGGAAACTTCATTCGCCTCTTCATTTAAAAAAGGATCATCGCAACAGTCGCAGCTAAAAAGATTTTTTTTTTCAAAATATGTTTCATAAAAAAACTTACTTAAAACTTGTGGTAGACGCATAACAGGAACACAAATGTATTTGTGTAACTGTCCATACAGACAATAACACCTAATGTTCTTCCGCCCGATGAAAACTCTGCATTAGTTCTTTACTATTTGCCATCGTTTTATTTTTGATGGTGATGTTAAGAAGCTGTATGTACCTGACATGTCAAAGAATATTTACGGAAAAATCTTTTTAAATTCTCGTACAGGATCCGAGACAGGCTAGTGATTAGCTCTTCCGGTTTCAGTTCCGAGGGCGCTTTGATCAAATCCCGGCAAGCGACACTGAATGCTCTCGTGTTTTCGCCGGGTATACGGGCGTTAAATCTAAGACCGGGAAGTCTCTCCGTGAGGTTTGTAGGGGAGAATTGATAGAGAAGTGTACGAATCCCCCTCCAGATGTCGTCCCTGGGAATGCCTGGTCCGAATTGTGGTGGCACACGGGGGTTGTGTTAGCTCACCTGAATGGTGTTCCCAGTTAAGAAGAAGGCCCTAAAAGGGTGATACAAGATATAATGATATAATATGATGATACTTTACAGGTAATACAAGATATTTTGATAATTTGTTTCCAGCGTATTCACAAATATTCTTATATGTTGTGTGAATAAGTGTGTTTTTACGTGAGTATGGTTAAAATTCGTTTATTTCTTTGAGAGTTTAGCTTTGGTGAAATGAAAAATTATATTATATTATATATATATATATATATATATATATATATATATATATATATATATATATATATATATATATATATATAAATACTACATGAAAACCCGCACTTCGCTACGGAGTACATTCAAATTAAACACAACGGTCAATACATGCAATTAATGCCCCCCCCCCCAAAAAAAAAAAAAATTAATAAATAAATAAATATATATACATATATATTTATATATGTATATGTATAATAAATACGACGATCAATGTATACAGTTGATGTAAAAAAAAATATATTTATAAAAAAAATCGTAAGGGGTATTTTTATAAACAAAATAATGTAGAAGAAAATATTCAAATTAAATCTAATAGGACATACTAAAGAATATAGTACAGTTTGAGGAACATATCTTTTACTGTATTTTAATATTTTTTTGAATAATGTCCAATCGTCTTCCGCATTTGCAAGGGAAAAAATATTTTTTTGTCTATTTCATTGTTATGGACGTGACGATAAATTTATTTAAAGTACCAGAAAAAGAAATCATGGGACATTTAATAAATTAAATTCTAAAATTTAATCTTTAAAAATTCACCAAAAATCAGAAAATAGAGATAAAGATTTAAAAAAAATTCATTTTCAAGGAATTTTTATGGTCTTTCTCGTGATATAAATTTTATAACCCTCAAATTATTATTTTAAATGCAAACTTAAAAAAAAGTTAATAAAACAGCTTAAAAATTTAATTTAAAAAAATCTAAGAAGAATTATTCAAAAATCTTTCTTAGTGCACCCTTGCACTATAAGAGGAATCGCCATGCAAATTTCAGCCCTTTAGGTCCAGCGGTTTGGTCTGTGCGTTGTATGTCAGTCAGTGAATCAGTCAGTTACGGAACTGTTTTATATATTTAGATATATATTATAATCTGTATATTATATTCTGTATGAACACTTTTTGATGGTGTATTTTTAATGTTTTCACTATGTGGATTTTTATTTTTTACAGTAGTTTTAGGCGTGTTTTACACTTACACGATTTTTATCGGCTGTCGTTTAAACGATGCCTTCCGACATTTAGCCGACCGCGACAAGACAGTGGATCTTTTTCACATTTACCCGGCTGTCGTGTAAACGACATCTTGCTGAACCGACACGCGTTCAGACACGCGTAATATGAAATAAAAAATACGGTGTATTTATTAGTTTTCAGTGTATTTCTTTGTATTTTGAGTGAATTCATTGATGATATGGTCTTACTGTATTCACTTAATAAGAAAATGAATGCGTTTTTAACAGGGTGTATAAAAATCATGATTTTTTAAAAAAATAAAAAACATCAGATTTTTTTTATATTTTAATTTTATGTGATATAAACTATTATATATATACCATATATTTAAAATTATATACTATACTACTATATAACTAATGCAGAAAGTAAACATTTTCAAATTCAAACATTGCTGATCATTGTCAATAAAATCATTTTTAATAATTTAAAAACAAAAAATGAAACTAAAGAACAACAACCAATAACAAAATGGCTTGAAACTAAAAATCAAAAAGGAAAATAATTCATTTTATTTCGTCATCTACAATTATCAAAATATTTAAAAATCAGTAAGTTTTATTTAAAGATTTAAACATAAATACTAATTTAGCTGCCTTTTCTACACATAATTGGTTTCGCAATTTACTCTGTACGAGTCCAAAAGTGGAAAACATCCTCTCTATCCCAGCAGTTGTTTCTTTTGCAGTACATAACATATTATATCACTCTCTTTCTGATCCATACAGTTCTTTAGGATTGCTATTGATTTCCCCCACTGTAAGGTATTTAATTATTTTAAAGCTTTTTTATCAAACAAAGTTTCATTAAAAGGAGGAGAGAGCGCAATGAATTTTAATAAAATTTTTAATAAGGAGGTATCTCCATACTTTTCTTTAATAAAGTTTAAAGCTTGGTTTTTTTCATTTATTGTTAAACATTTCACTTCATAATTAGTCTCCAAGAGTACTTAGGATTGGTTGTCTGACTTATTCTCAGAAACAAATCTGGCCAATCAAAATAAAGTAAGTGTACTATCACAGTGTCAAGATTGATAAGTAAAGTAGACCAATACACACAATGGAAAATTTTCCAAGAAGCAAATGAGTTATACAGGGAGTAAGTTGAATTATATGAATGAGATGTAAGATATACATAATAGTCTCCTTTCTTTCCTGTTTATATTTAAATTTAATACCCTTAGGAAAATATATATAAAAAAATGTTCAAAGCAATGTATAAAATAATATTTTTGATTAAAATCAATCATTTTTTAAAAAATCATTCGATTTAAATCATGATTTTAATCACTGGTTTTAATCATTTGATTAAAATCATTTACACCCTGTCCTTATAGGATTCTTGTGTTTTATCCCATAAAATAGGACGATCATGAACTAGTGTAATTAGTACTTCAAGATCAACTTCTGCTATGATAAAAAAACTTTGAACTGATTTAACACAACCCCTGTTAAAATTAGTTTCTTTTTCGGGTGATCTGTAGGTAAGGATAAATGTAAGTAAAATCCGTTCCGTTATTTTGTTGAATATATATTTATCTCAAAACAGCAAACAAGAACAACAAAACCAGGAAACAATCGTATCAACTGCAAACGACACGTGCCGGCTAGATGTGTACTGCGCCATTGATCCCTTCCCCCTATTCATTAGCAGGTTTTTTTCGACGACAACGACAGTCGTCCAGAGCCGAGGGGGCCAGACGACTGCAGCACGACAGCCTAGTGTCGTTTACACGACCACGACATTTCTCGGGCAAATGTGAAACCGGCCGTACGCTCTTCATCCCGATAAAGTGCACACGGCATCGTTTAAACGACAGACGATAAAAATCGTGAGTGAAACAAGCCTAAGGATTTATATCTTTTTTGAAGTAGGACAAAAATTACTCTAAAAACCGCCATTTTTCTGAAGAATGCCGCCGTAGTATTAGTTACCACTTCTTTTGAAGGACTAAGTTTGTTTCGAACCGTAATTCAGAGTTACGTTGAGTAGAGTTAATTTGTCTTTCCAGCATTAATCTGTAGGCGTATAGGTAACCTGATTTACAGGGAGTATTAGGGTAAAAAAATCGAACGGAGTGTAAAAATTTTTGCTCTTGGCCGTCTTTATAAATACCTTTATATGGGTTTATTTTTAGACAATGTACTAGTTGTACTGGCTGTTAGGGAGTACTATACCTGCAAACGCCTGTAGCCAAATTGAATTTAGTCGGCAATATAAATTGTAATGTTCTGTATTTTTGTAATTTTTCATTTGCATTGCTTAATTTATTATGATTTGTTATAAACGATTATATTTAAATTCTAATCTTTTTAAAAATCTTACTAGCAGTGTATTTTTCTTCTATTTGTTTATTATATAAATTTTAAATTTAAATTTATTCAAAACTGGAACTAGCGTATGAGAGATTTGGAATTTGATCCGTTTTTCTCTTAAAAAAAATTCAGGTAGTCTCTTCTAACGAAACTACCACGGGTCATTAACGTAGGATTACTTATCGTTGCTTACCTCTTCTGTATGTATATAAGTATGTATGTGGTATGCATATATGTATCTATATATACGTACGTATGTATACACTGAGTGGCCAAATTATTATGACGACCCCATCAATACAATGTTGGACCATCTTTTGCCCTTAATACTGCATGAATTCTTCTTGGCATAGATTCTATTAGATGTTGGCAGGTGGTATGAGGAATTTGAGACCATATCCGATGAACTGCACTTTCCAATTCTTTAAGATTTGATGGCACTGGATCCAGCTGCCTGATGCCACGTTCGATCTCATCCCACAAATTCTCAATTGGTTCTGGGGATTGTGCAGGCCAACGAAGCAAGGTAAATTCTCCGTCACGTTCTTCGACCCATCTGAGGACAATGCCAGCTTTATGTCAGGGACCATTGCGCTGCTGGAAGTATCAATCTCCGTCAGGGTACACCATTAACATAACATGATGTACTTGATCTGCGATAATATTTAAATACCCTTGGGCATTCAGACGTTGTATCACAGGAATCAAAGTATCCATACAATGCCAAGAAAGCATTCCCCAAACCGTAATATTGCCTCCACCAGCTTGAAATGTTGTGGCAATGCAGTTGGGGTTCATGCTTTCGTATTGTATTCGCCATATTCGCACCTTGTCATCTGCATGGTGTAATTGACAACGCGATATGACCCTTTTTCAGTCATCTACTGTCCAATCCTTGTGCTCCTTTGTAAACTGGAGACGTCTGCTCTTGTTCAAGGCAGACTGTAGAGGCTTTCGAACAGATCGGCTTCCATAGCCTATACGGTGTAATGTGCGGCGAACAGTTAGTTCATTCAGAGATGCTCACAGTTGCTTCTTGATTAAGATTCCCCGATATTTGACGTACTGTTGCTCTTCTGTTGGACTGGACAACTCTGACAAGTCTCCTTTCAGATCAAGCATTCAGTGGCCTGTGACGGCCACAAGCCTGACGTTGAGACCCGGTTTTCTACTTGGTAATCCACCTCTGTAAACATTAATAACTGCTTCTCTCGCACACTTCACAAGTGCAGCCGTTTTGCAGATACTGGTTCCGACGCTTCTAAAGCCCACAATCATCCCGCGTTCAATCTCAGTTAAATCACGTTTTTTGTTCATATCTTCGCAAGCAACACAGTGCAATTGATGGTTCACTTGTCCTGCATTCCCTTTTTATAGCTATCTCTCCCTCTAGCGGCAACACTGTGACGCAATAGCTCATTTGCATAAAACTGTCAGGTGGTCATAATAAAGTGGCCGCTCAGTGTATATGTATGTCAAAATTTTGATGCATTTTTGTACTTTTCTGTTTAACTGTTTACTGCCCCAATAAAATATTGTAAAGCAGAAATACCGACTTGTAAGAACTGTGGTAGAGAAGGTCATGAAATGAAGGATTGTGCAAATGACACATGCTGTTCGAATTGCAAAAGGTTAAATTTAACGAGCAGAATTAAAGTAGATACCGACCACAAGCCCATCGATATGAGGTGCCAATTTTACAGCACCGAGGTGGAGCGAATTAAATCGCAAACTGATTATGGATAATACCTCAACTACTTGTATTAATGTGGCGCATCTAAATATAAATAATTCTTATACAGCAGCGGCACAACTTTCTATAGACTTCATTGAACATAATTGGGACGTCGTCTCAATAAATGAACCCTACCTTTCAAAAAGAAAAGTAGCTGGTTTAACAGGCGATTTTCGCCTAATTCACACTTTACAAGATGCTAGAGCAGTAATTATACTGAACAAGAGAATTAAAACTGTAAAGATACATGTTACTGAAAACGTAGTGGCGGCTAGGTGTGAATATTTAAACTTTAATTTTATTGTTATTTCGGCGTATATACCGCCAGTGCAAAATGTAAATATTGATAGAACAGAACCGCACATAACCTATATCAAGGAAATTTTAAGAAAATTTAAAGATGAAAAAGTCTTACTACTGGGTGATTTAAATGCTAAATCAACAACTTGGAGGCAGAGACCCACAGATCTACGCGGCACGATGATATTAGAAATGGTTACTACGTATGAGGGTATTATACATAATAACCCGGATAGTCTGCCGACCTACTGCGGTCCTGTTGGACTTGGGTGGATAGACCTGACTATCACATTTGGCTTTAGTGAAACAGAAATAAAGAACTGGGCTGTAATTGATAATAATACACTGACAGATCATAACACTATTATCTTGACCATAACGCTAGATTATTTACAGACGGAAGTTTACTTCAGGAAAAGATGGGATATGAAAAATATCCAGTGGATAAACTCTCAGGTTAAACTCAGGAAATTAACTCAGGAATTAACAGGAAATTAATCAGGAGTAATGGAGGGAAGCATTAATAGATAAAAATAGCGAAGAATGCGTATCACAGTTAAATTACGACTTAGACTTGTTATGTAAAAAGTGTAGATATAAAAGGGGAAAGCCACGAAGAAATGCATATTGGTGGAATCCTAATTTGACTACAATAAAATGTAAGGTAAGAGCTCTTAGAAGGTTATATCAGAAGGAGATGGAACATCAGAAACGCCTTGAGTTACAAATTAAATATAAATTAGAGAGAGCTAAGTATAGAAGAGAAATATTGAAGGCAAAAAGGGATAAATTTAATGAATTCGTTGAAAGAGTTACAATTATAAGGATACGTTTGGTAATATATACTCCTTGATAAAGAATAAAAACACTAAAATAATCACAGCAGAAGGATTGCATATAAATTATGATTAAGTAAATTCTGAGGATGAACAATTAATTACAAATATTGAAGTGGAAAAAGTAATACAAGAATTGAAGCCTGAAAAAGCCCCGGGTTTTGACGGATTTACGCAGAGTATAGTTCAACAGATCAGGAATATAGATAGCCTATTTTTGACTAAGTTATGCAATAAATGTTGGCAGGAAGGAAAGTTCCCTAGTAAATGGAAAAAAAGCTAGCGTGGTATACATACACAAAGATGGTAAAGACCCCTCAAATCCTAGTTCTTACAGACCGATATGTCTACTCCCCATTTTGGGGAAAGTTTTGGATAAAATCCTCTCCAATAGAGTGATTGAACATCTTGAAAGTATGAGTTTATTGTCTGAAAATCAATTTGGCTTTAGGAGGAATAGGAGAGTAGTAGAAGCATTGAATAGTGTTTTTGATAAAATTAAAGAAAACAAAGAGAATGGCTACCATACTTGCTTAATTGCTCTGGATGTGAAAAATGCATTTAATTCAGTTAGAATAAAAAGAATAAAGGAAGAACTTGACAAAACTGAAATGGATACTAATTTAAGGAAAATAATAATGGATTATCTGAAAGAAAGTACTGTAATTATAAATGAGGAACAAGAGTGGGAATATAATATTGGCGTACCACAGGGTTCGTCTATTGGACCAATCCTGTGGTTACTAATTATTAATGAGTTGCTATTAGAGAATGTGGGCGATGGCAACAAAATACAGGCATTTGCGGATGATATAGTAATACTGCTTAGGAGTAAAGTTATATGTAGATTTACAGAGATAGCGAGAGCAATAATGGAAAAATGTTCGAACTGGGCCGATAAAAATCAACTACAATTTAGTGTTGAAAAATCCAACTACATAATAATACCACACAAAGGAGAAGTTACAAGGAAACTCACGATTAAGTTTAAAGGGGAGAACATCAAATACAATGAGCATATTAAATACTTAGGAATTTATTTAGACGAGAAGCTAAGTTTTAACTTTCATATGAATAATATTAGAGATAAGTCATTAAAATTTCAACACAGTATCAATAGAGTCAGTAAGAGTACGTGGGGTTTGAAACCTGAGATTGTCAAAAAGCTATATTTAACTGTTATAGAAAAGATACTATTGCATGGAATGCAGTCATAGTATAATGGTAAACGTACAATGGATTTAAAATTAAGACAGATACAACGACCATTCTTAATAATGTTAACTAAATGTTACAGAACAGTTTCGACGGATGCACTCCACGTTCTATCAGGATGCATACCATTAGACTTAACAGCTAAAATTGAAAAGAATATCTATGAAATCTACAATAAAGGATCAGAAATAAAATTAGGAGACATCGTACTGAACGAGCAGAATTGCAAAACAAAAAGCCGACCTCTAAAGAAAGTACGTGAAATGAGGAAATATGAATGGATATATAACATGGAATCAAAATCGAACATTAAATACTACACTGGTGGCTCAAAAACCAACGAAGGGGTTGGTGCGGCGTGTACACGTTACAACCTTAATGTTTTAGAACAGACTAAACTTAAACGTCTACCTAATAATGCATCATCCTATAGCGCCGAAGTTGAAGCCATTGACATGGCCATCACTGATGCTATAAGTAAAGGAATACAGGAAATCGACATATAGAGTGATTCTAGAAGTACACTGCAAGCTATATGCGCATATTATTTTAAGGGAGATAGGATTGAAAATATAATAAACCTAACAGAAAGTCATGAGATAGCAGTAAACTTACACTGGGTTAAAGCCCACTGTGGCATTAATGAAAATGAGATTGTAGACTCAGCAGCTAAACAAGCAACAACACTGAATGAAATCACAGGAAATTATAAATTAACTAAAGAACAGATTAAGAATAAAATTAAGAATTATTACATAAATATATGGCAAGAAAATTGGGAGAGAAGCAGTGTAGGAAGGAAAGTATTCGAGGTATTCCCTAGAGTTTCTACGAAAAGACTGTCGGCAGATTTCCTTGTTAATCAAGCAATAACTGAACATGGCTGTATAGGAATCTATCAAAACAGATTTTTTGCTAAAACAGATCTTTGTGAGTGTGGCAATATACAAACTATAAAGCACTGTATATACAATTGTAGCAAATGGGCTGAAGCACGAAAACACTTACCTTTGGGCTTTCAAGATTGGGCCCCTAGTAAATTATTTACGGATTATTATTGTACAAGGTACATCAAGAATATTATGCAGGAACTTATGAATATACACTTCCCCCTACAAGGGGAAAGTGGATAGCCCCTCAGATTAAAAAAAAAAGACACGTAAACGAATTGCAAAAAGAAAAACTTCGGGACCCGGCTGGGCTGGATTGCCGTCGGGATGATTAGTTTTATTATTGAAGGGCAGTATAACCTTCGGGTGTGGACGGCGATGATATTACTTAAACTGTTTACTCCTTGCCCAAGCGATACAGACTGGGTTTGGCGCGTTGCCAAAATTATAACTGACGACGACGGATGGTTTTAACTTCTGAAATTTTGCTTTCCAGAGGACCGTTATGGAGGAACGTAATCCTACGTTAAAATTTTATTTTTAGTTCCAAATCTCAGCTAGGGCATGGATGTTACTGATATATTCTTTCATCGGGAACAATGTTCACTTATTGGGTTCTTTCGTAATAAAATAGCCTACAGAATTTTTGGTATGTTTTGGTGAATTTCCTAAGGATAGTAGCCCACTGCATAATCAAAATATAGCTGACTCTGCGTGGATTGTACATTCTCTATTATGAGGTGCAACTGACTGGGATTTATGTCTGGGGAAAGTTGAACTTCATATATACCCAAACTACTGCAAGTAATGAAACTTTTAATGGTTTGCTTAACATATATGTGCAGTATTGGGGCTTTTTTTAAAGTAGTGATACTTAACTCTCAAATCCACTCCCTGGATGCAACACTACTTCGAGAGGCTATGTCAAATATTTTTCAAAGTCAAAATTTAATTGGCACATCAGTGGACTTCGCAGATCATCTTCTATTATTAAGCTCTGGAGAATTTTTACATCTCATTATTTATCTAATCACAGATCAGCAAATGTGTATTTTTAATTATATTTATTGCAATTGAAATTGCATCTTTGAATTCGTACCCGTGTTTCTCAAAAATCTTTTAAATATTTTTTGATAGACAGTTTAAATTTCTAGTGATAGATACGAGTGTCCCATAAAGAATAAGCTATTGGAAAATTTAAATTCTTCAAAATGACTCGTTCTTTTATTTAAACGTATACCGTCATATACATAAAAATGCATTTGATAATCTGTGATTAACAACAACAACGACAGCAACAACATTTGAGGTAGTCTCACCGCGGGTTATTAACGCAGGATTACTTATCGTTTCTTACCTCTTTTATATGTATATATGTATGTGTTATGTATGTTAACCTTTATAGTCGTGATCCGACAAATCATTGTCATGTAGAAGGAATTATAATTGTAGAGTCAACTCTTGCGCTTTCAAATCTATTCGGGGGACTAGCCATCTCCTCCTCTGTATCCCTTACAATTTCGAACATATTAGGAGGAATAATCAACTCCTCATCTAATATCTGATCTATACTGTTACTCAAATGCCTTTGGGAACATGCTACCCCTTCAAGGACCTCCTTTCCTTGAGTAATTACATCCCTCACTTCTCTTTCCTGTTTGGTTTCAATTTTATTCTCAGGTTGAATAATTTCGTCTCTGTTAAATTCCATCTCAAATTTATCTCCCCTCTGATCCCCTCTATTTCTGAGATTTTGAACTCTTCTGGGGCACTGATATTTCAAATGGTCTTTACTATTACAGACAAAACATCTTTTATCCTCCTTTTTCTGCTCAATTTTGCCAAATACCTTATCTGTGTTAACTAGTGGTTCAAGAATAACCCTTTTTTCCTCTTTCAAAACTCCTTCGAAATTATTATTAACCATTCCAATACTTTCTCTGACCCTTAAACTTGAAAGTCTTTTAGCTGCCCTCATCCTCAATTCTTCAACTTCCAATTCTTTCAATTTTAACATCATCTCCTGTTTTGCTATTTCTCTTTGCTCTCGTTCTAATCTCTCATTAATTATGGCAAATAACCGTTCCTTAGCGGACTCTTCCTCATATTTCTCACTTCCTAATATCATTTCCTTAAGATCAGTATATGTCCTGTTCTCCGAAGACGGATAAATCCCTGTTAACTCTGTAGCTAACAAAATTAAATCGGCTTTCCGCCCCTTCCCTATGAATGCCATTTTTAGCTTATACCACTTAATCACAAATGCAGCAAACAAGTACTAATTCACTTTTACAACTATAACAAAATTTAACCACCTATACTTATCTTGAACTATTTACTTCCACAATTATGATAATTCTAAGAGCATTTAACTACTACAATTATGAATCACTTCCACTAATAACTAGTACGAACACTTGTACACATTTCCCGTTATACAACATAACACTTTTTCACTTTTAAATTATTATTCCATTTACCAAAATTCAATAACTCAACAAATTACTTCCATCATTATACACATGAATCAACACTTCAAAACTTATCAAAAATAATTCGATTCCTTCAACTAATTACTACCGCTATCTCATACACAGGGAGAAAAGATAGAATCACTTATCCCTTTTTCACCTCGATGAAAAACTGTCACTCTAATCTTTCTCCGCTGCCGCACTTTGATCACAGTTCAAGAGAGTTCAGTATATAACCACGTCGTTGATGCACACTTTACTCCGACCTTGAATTTCTCCTGGCCCAGGTTTCTGCTCCCGTTTCTTGACCAGTTGCCGAGTAAATATCTGTCGCTAAAGTCGTGTCTAGTCGAATTCTCTGATGCACACCTCACTCCGACCTTGAATTTCTCCTGGCCCAGGTTTCTGCTCCCGTTTCTTGACCAGTTGCCGAGTAAATATCTGTCGCTGAAGTCGTGCCCAGTAGACTCGTTCGGAATCCAACTTCTCTTGAAACTGCGTCTCCTTGAAGATCTATCACCACTCTCGTACTCTAGATCATCTTTTTCTGATACCTTCCGTATCGCTGGGGTCCTCCCACGTTCTTTAATTCGACTACGCCAATGTTAACCTTTATAGTCGTGATCCGACAAATCATTGTCATGTAGAAGGAATTATAATTGTAGAGTCAACTCTTGCGCTTTCAAATCTATTCGGGGGACTAGCCATCTCCTCCTCTGTATCCCTTACAATTTCGAACATATTAGGAGGAATAATCAACTCCTCATCTAATATCTGATCTATACTGTTACTCAAATGCCTTTGGGAACATGCTACCCCTTCAAGGACCTCCTTTCCTTGAGTAATTACATCCCTCACTTCTCTTTCCTGTTTGGTTTCAATTTTATTCTCAGGTTGAATAATTTCGTCTCTGTTAAATTCCATCTCAAATTTATCTCCCCTCTGATCCCCTCTATTTCTGAGATTTTGAACTCTTCTGGGGCACTGATATTTCAAATGGTCTTTACTATTACAGACAAAACATCTTTTAACGTTAAAAATACTCGTGAGAGCTGGGCTCATTATTTCAAAGTCCGACGAGCTCCCCGTCTCCCGTAAGCGTGTTGACCCTTCAACAGTCCGAATCTATTCTCCCCTCTTCGTTCCCCGCGTCCTGTCTTTATCCATTCTTCTCAGCGCCTTCTCCAACCATCCATGACGAATTTCCTTTCCTGCCGACTTTTCTAAAGTAGAAACGTGCCGCTAATGGTTTCACAAATCTTTCTAAATGACTTGCGTCCTTTTCAACTATTGCCGCACTTCCCCAAAGGTGTATATCGTTCGACACCTGTTTATGTTTCATTTGGGCACATTGAAGACGCTATTACTCACGCCCATCAATTCCACTTAGGGATGGGAGACGAGAGTCTGACAATGTATATAAGTATACATATATATATATATATATATATATATATATATATATATATATATATATATATATATATATATATATATATATATATATATATATATATGTATGTCAAAATTTTGACGCATTTGGTACTTTGCTGTTTAACTGTTTACTGCTTGTCCAAGCGATACAGACTGGGTTTGGCGCACTTCCAAAATTATAACTCGTGAGGTACGGACGGACTATTTTAGCGTCTGAAATTTTCCTTTCCGCAGGACTGTTATGGAGGAACGTAACCCTACGTTAAAAAACAAATCGCAGGTCATTTCTATGTTACAGCTGGAATTGGCCTGCATGGAACATGTGCATTAGAATATATCCATACTGCGTTTCACGTAATTTTTCAAAGCATTTCAGATGCCTTAGGTAAAGAAATTAGTCAGAAAGAAACTTCAGGTATCTTTCATATTACTGTTCAATGAAACATAAACTGTAACGACGAGTATCCTCTTTCCATCGATGGTACTTTCGACCACACCAGTATCGCCCCATTTCCCCGCTGATAGCCTTAAGGCCTGTTGACATAGAATCCGGAGCGTTGGCGTAAAATTTTTTAGCCAATCATATACCAATCACTTCCAACGGAATCTTTAACGCTGACAGATTCTATGTGAACAGACCCTTATTCCTATCCAGTTCCAATAAACTACCGTATTTACTCGTGTATAGGCCGCGTGCGTGTATAAGCAGCACCTGAATTTTGAAAGAACATTTGGGGAAAAATTTTTTTTTAATTCCGCAGGGCCCGATTTAGAAAATTCTTGACTATAGGCACAACTCGGGATGGGGGCCCTCTAACACTGATGTGGACACAAAATTTCCAAAATTGACGCACAAAAAAGTAATCATGAATCATTGTGAAAGTACCATTTTATCAAGAATTGGTTATTTGAAGCGTAGAAGTCTAGAATATTATCAAATAACAAAAAGCAATACAACATATTAATTTCATCATTAAAACACCAATACAATGCAACCAGAAAAACTTATTAATCCTTTATATACACTATAACATACATATGGTGAACCATACATATAAGTATACATATGATGAACCAATCAATCAATCAATCAAATTTGAAAGATATATAAAAAAAATTACTATTCAAAAAGGTAAAATTAAAAAAAATCTGAATTGGGAATTTTTTCTTTTTTTCCTTTTAAAATTAAACTTTTTTGGGGCCCCCAACATTCGGGGGTCCCTAGGCCCGGGCCTATCGGGTCTAATGGAAAATCAGGGCCTGGAATTCCGGTGTAGACCCAAAGTAGCATCGTTCTGCGAAATATATCAATGTCGTACATTCCTTAGAGTTCAATGCTCGCCAAACAATATCAGGTACAGCCTTAGCTGATGGTGGTGAAACTACAGTGTGGAAAAGATGATTATATATAAACTAGTATGGGCTTGTGGCGGCCCAGTGGTACAGCGCGCTGGTTTTCGGTGCTGAGGGTGCTCAGATCGAGTCCCAGCGTTGCGCCGCGAAAAATGCCTCCGTTCGTGTCGTCCCTTCATAGGGGGTAATGCTGTCCGCCTATATGGTGCCCCCACAATAAAATGGACAGTAAAACTGCGGCGTAGTAAGGGCCAATGTTTGAATACAAGTGCCTCCGCATTGGATAAAAAAAAATATATATATATATATATACTAGTATACTTAAGAATTTTTTTCGCACGAATACAAACTCTTGGGAACTCAAAAGAGTTTTATTAAATAGTCCTAAGGTATATTTAATTTTAAAATTCCTTGTATAAGCCGCACACCATTTTTACCGACCTATTTTATGGAATAAAAGTGCGGCCTATACGCGCTTAAATACGGCATCTCTGTCAAACTTCATGAGGACGTGGGTAAAGAAAAAAGCACACAATTCTCCTTTTCATGCAACGCAACACCGTCAGCTGACGCATTCTCGTCCCGCAGCAATTTTTATGAGTAAACCACCGTTAAAACACCTTCCATTTTTAAAAAAATTGAAAGAAAAATACCCAACAACTTAATAAGGGTGTGGAGATCCGCGATTTCAAGTGATACGTCGCCCCAACAGACAACGCGCATAGTTGTTAAAAACCAGTGGCTGCGGGCTCTTTGGGAGACAAGCGTTGTACATTCTCTATTCACCGCAATAGATATTATTTAGTATATCCGGCCGTTGTTATCTATTTATTCTAGAGTAACTCATTCTCGGTAAAGTTTAATTATCAGAAACCTTTGAGATAAGGAATTCGATAAATGAGATGCATTTACATAGGCTGAGATAGTTCAGTTGATAGAATACCAGCCTCGAGGTTAGGAAACTCGCTTTCAAATCTCGGTTCAAAGACAGTGGTCGTTACAAACTGTTTGGGATGTTTTCAGCGTTGACTTCAAAATTTTTAATTCCAGTAGTAGTGACTTTCAAAAGTATTTTTCGGAAGTCACTGCATATTTAAACACATGGTGTACTTAACAGCGTGTTTTGAATGTCCACTGTCCTTTAACTTAAAAAAAAACAAAAAAACTTTTCTTTACAACGTTCAAATATAAATAAAAATGAATGTTGCTAAAAATATTGCTATAAAAGAGTTTTATATAAATTATTGTCAGTTGTACGCGGTATGTGCTCTTTCTAATAGCATTGTTGTCTTCTAGTTGAGACAACGTAATAAAAACTTACTCTTTAACGGTGTTTAACTAAAAAAAATAAAAAAAATAAAAACTAATAATCCCACTTATCAGCACCAAACCATTTTTATTTTTCAACTCAACTGGATTCTAAAGAAAACTTTGTATATAACTGTTGCCAAAAAGAAAAAATGATTTTTAACAATAATTGCAAAGTAACATTTAAAATTATTCAAATATTTGTGCAGCATCACGTTGTACAATATACATGGATGTCATCTTAAGATTTCATAATTTAACGATTCAAAATAAATGTGACTTACTTCACTGTTAAAAACGCATTCAAAACAGTTTTAAACGATATCATCAATTTTCTCTCTCTTCCGTAAATTGGAGTATGCGATATGCTTGTATTTGAAGTTCAAATGCAGGAATAACGAAAGAAGTTATAGATTTAGAAAAGGAACAATTAAATTAAGTTAACTGTTTTTAGAACGTTGACAAATGCGAGTTTCTTCTGTTAATCTCATTATTTTCACAAGGATTGATCTCAATGTTTTTTCTGACAGGTTCTCGTATATATAGAGAGAAATAACAAACCTCTTACGTTATTTGAAACCTCAACCCCAAATTTCTTTTTACAGGGCCCTCAAAACTCCTGATCTTTACCACAAACTTCCTAAACACTCCTCAATTTTTTTGAGAAATTTGCAGTTTAATGATTGAATCGAAGATCACATAGGGGCGTTTTTCAGAATCGATTCCATATGTATTTTTCTGAAAAATTCCAGGAAAGAAAAATATACGTGCGCCTTGAAAGCCACGTGTAACCGATCCATCAAGTTCATTTTGATTGACGACTCATGATCCTGCCCGCAAGGCAACGTGTTTTGACAAAATTCAGGTTCTTCCGACTGGACCGATTTTCCTCATGTCTGTCTCACGACCATCCAAGAAAAAGTATGCTGAGAAAATAAAAATAAAATTATTCGATAACCTTTAAAAAATTTCAAAAGTAAACCTAGTGACCCCTCGTTTGTCTTTTTTCTCTAGTTCTGAGCTCTGGATTGGTGTTTAGTTTTTGGTTCTTTTATGAAATTTTCTGATTGTATGTAAATAACAATTCGAAAAATGTGAGATACTTGAATCCTCCATAGATGCTGGATTGTATAACCTTTTTTTGGGGAAAAATATTTATGTTTCTTGTGGAGGTGGAGTGTCTCTTTTTTAGTTCTTTTCATACAGCCTTTAAATGTGAGTACCGTGCACTTAATTTAAGTTTTCTGACATCGTTCAAAAGGGCATTTTTAAAAAGCTATTTTAAAGACACGGTGTTGTTCTTAGGATTTTTTAAATATTATCCTTAATTCCTCAAGGTATGTTATTTTGAGTTCGTAATATTCAACGTCTGAATTGTTAAAAATTTTCTTTGTTATATGTTATAGTGGTATTTGCTCATAGTTTTCTTTCTTTATTTTTTAAAACAACTGATCGTTCAAAGTACAAATTACACTCTAAGAAACTTATCGGCATTCTACAGGGTGTTTCAAAAAGAATCCTCCGATTTGAAAAACTCATAACTATTCATCTTTTAATCCGTTTTGATCGAATAATGCATAGGCAGAAAGAGGGAAATCTTGAGTTTCACGCAGTTCCCGACAAGTAGCGCTAACGCTCTTCCTTCACCCGCCGCTTCAGTGTTTGTAAAGATGGCGACTGCACAACAGAAATCATTTTGTGTTCTACGCTTTGCGAAGTGTGAGTCCCTAACAACTGTTCAGCGTGATTTTCGTCGACAAAATCCAGGTAGATTTAAGTTCCTTCCTCTCAGAGCATAAGGCGATGGTATAAACAATTCCAAGACACGGGTTGTCTGTGTACGCATAACTGCCGTGGAAGCAGTGTATGCAGACATGCTCGCAGAAGTTTGGGACGAATTTGCCTACCATATAGACCATGCTTGTCTAAAGTGCGGCCCAAACGCAAATTATGAAAATATTTAAATTTACACATTTTTATTAAAACAATAAATGTTTGCAATATTTTTCATATATAATCGATTCGTTGACATTTATTTTGAAATAAAAATTTAAATAAAAACATCTTAGTATGCCATGAGAATTTACGTTTCGAATTATGTGTGTATCCACTCGACGGCGAATTTTTTGAAGAATTACAATATTTGTATGCAGTATATTGCATTGTATTTTGATTTCATAATCCTTTTGGCCAAGGGAGCCCTTCACAGAAAAAGGGGCCGTCGAACGTTCGCGAAAGTTCGCCAAATCGATTAATTTGAATTTTTGAATCTCATTAATTTGAATTTTTTCCATCTTTATGAAATCCAAACTAAATGAAACGAAACTTTTACAAATTTAAAATAAATGAGTACCTATACATATCTAATTCAAATTTTAAAAAAATTTATAATAAAAAGAAGTTATGTGTGGCCCAGCAATTTTTTTTTTTTTTTGGAATGTGACCCTCAAACGGTCATAGTTTAGACACCCATGATATAGACATATGTCATGCCTCCAAAGGTGGGCATATTGAGCACCTTTAATTTGGTTTGTAAAAAAAACTTTATGATTGGCCATGTAATATAAAATTAATTTTAAGTTTCTATGTTCAATATTTTTCATAATATACTCATTTCAAATCGAGTGATTCTTTTTGAAACACCCTGAATATCCTTACCTGAATCAATCTCCTTACTTCAAAGCAATGCACTTTCAGAAATCCACAGTCAACTGAAACTCATTAAATAACAAACGAACTCGCAAAAGAGAAATTTAGGAACTAATTATAATCTTTTGTGTAAGTGACACATAAATTTTTTAGACTCTCTTAACTGAGACAGAGTTAGAAACTTTTAGACTTGTTGAGAAATTGAAAAACTGGCTAACCAAAATGCATCGTCTAACATAGCCTTCGTCAAAAGCCCCCCTTTTCGCTCTGAAATACAGTATAACAAATGTAAAATATCACTTCTCGAGGGATTAAGAAAAGTATTTGAAAAATTTGTGGCTGCATGTCAATTTTATGTCATCAGACTGGAAATACATATATTTCTGGATAGAGCAGGGTGTAAAAGAAGACTGTAAATACTTGGAAACGTCTTTTTACTTCCCCTTTTTTAGTATTTTACTGTAATTTTAGACACTTTAGTTTACTAATGTAACAATGAAATTTTGGTACTATCATGAAATACAGAAAACCAAAAATTCCAGTTCTGAAAAACAGATTTTTTTTTGCAACGCTAGTCAACCGTAGACATGATAACCAATAAAAAACTATTGCTGAATGACACTTTTCTAATATGTTTAGAACATTCTGATTTATGAACTGATGCATGCACTTAAGTTTTCTTTTCTGGAAATTGAGGGTTAAAATGTAGCCCTTTTCTTCCTTTCAAAAGTAGATTTAAGTTTTTTAGTTTTTAACCTCCTTACCTAACATACTCGTGTTTTCATGTATCTCTTGGATTAATAAAAATACCTAGTATTTTAGATCATTCCATAAATGACAGGTTCACATTTATTAACAAAGTGAAAATTGTCTGTTTCTTTATTTTTTGAATCATTATTTTTGACATAAAGATAAAATTTAAGCTCAAATTTTCACTCTTCGTCATATTTTCTAAATTTGTCCTTTTTATACCTATGTTAATTTTTTGAGTATTTTTAAGTTTCTGTTATTAAAAGTTCATTTCTTTCGGAGAAAATTAAAAGTTAAAGAAAACACTTTAAAAGGGGTCTGGGTTTTATTTTTTAAAAAATTAACACACAATTTAATGATTTTTTTCACCAATTGTATTTTTAAGTAATAATCACTGTATGCATAAAAAATACTAGAACAATTTGAAATTTTCTTTGAAAAATTTCAAATATAAAGTTTAAAGCTTGTTTTGATTTTGATATATCTGCATGGGGAACCACTAGCTCGATTTGCATAGTTTCATGCAATGGTAGGGGTTGTATTAATTTTTTGCCCTCAGGATTAAAAAAAAAATTTGTATATAAAATATTTACTCACTTTAAAATATTCACTATAAAATATTTAATCACTTTAAAGGAGAAAACGATTTTTTGGGGCAATTTCTGTCTCTCGGATGTATTTTCGGAGTTTTAATGTTCTTAATAAATAAGGAAAGACAGTTTCCTGAAAATAGAACAAAGAGACATTGTACCAAATTACAAGGAGATACCTTTCAAGGAAGCTTAAATATATCATTTTAAAGATGGCTAATCATGTGAAAAATTCCATTCCGAGATTAATAGACTTAAAATAAGGTAAGCATAGACATCGCAGCATAAAAATATTGTACTTTGAAATGCAATCATGAGATAAAGGCGGTTTGGGTTATTTGAATTTAAAACTTCTAATATGTTTTTTAAGTCAAGAATACAAACTGTGTCAAGAATACAAACTAAGTCAAGAATACAAACGTACTTTTTAAGTCAAGAATACAAACTTTTCTTTTTTTTTTGGGGGGGGGGAAGATATCCAAGGGTGAGGATAGCTTAAATGTTTGATTTTAAGCAATACAGTGGAATCTTGATCGATTGTTTCCCGAATCATCGTTTTCCCGTATGTGTCGTTCGTTTGATTCAGTCCCAACAGTCATATTGCTTTGTTATGTTCCCGTATCTATCGTTTTCCCGCATTTATCGTTCATTTCAGTCGGTCCCTTGAAAAACGATAGATTGAGATTCCACCGTAGTAACAAAAATTTAGCTTGCAGATGCAATCATTTTCCTCTATTCTAACTATGGAGCCTCAGGGGCTTTAAACACTCAAAATTTTCGATTTTTCGAAATTTTTGTATATTATTCTGCAATATTTTCTGCGCATTTTGCAACCATTTGTGTTTGGAAATTCCCACTGGAACGCGAGTAATTACAAAATTAAGAATGTATTCTTCGGCAATTACAAGGACGTTTTGGGGTTTTGGTGTACTACATTTGTTAGTATTATAAAGAGCGTCAGTGAAATATTTCGATTTAGAATTTAGGGATACCTTTTGTCCTTAAAATTATTATTGTGCGTATGCATACTTTTCAAGGTAAGTTCTTTAGTTTATAGCAAAAGAAATGAAAAATATTTGTTTATTTGAAAGTCACAGAGTAGTTTTTTCTTTACTAATTGACCTTTTCTCTCACTCTTAAATGTTGCTTTTGCGAGTTCTGTATTTCAGAAAGTATTTAAAATACTTTGATACATCTTGGCAGATATATTATATGTACTATATGAAACACGTATATAGGGAAATTTCTCTAGTGACCCCTATTCGACGGCCATCCCTGAAAACGGCCACTTTTTTTTTATCAGAACCATTACTGGCCGCCATAGAGAAATTGACCCCTGTTCAACGGCAACCCCTAAAAACGGCCATTTGTTTTGGAACCACGACTGGCCGTCGTACAGAAGTTTCACTATAACTGCAACTGAGTGATATTTTGAGAAACTGTATTTTGTGTAATAATTTACTTTGAAAAATAATAGCACCTTTTCAAAATATCAAAATTTAAGTGAATTTTTTTTTCAAATGTGTAAACTGCTAAAATATTTTTAAATTGTGGTATGATTACAAGATACAGTAGATCATCATCAATATCAGGTGAGTTTTTTCGTTCAAGAATCAAAAGTTTTGTTACAACGCAGTGCGGAGTGAATACTAGTGAAATTTTGATTTTCAAGTTTTCATTAAATGTCGAAAATTGTAGAACTCTTTGCCGTACACGAAGTTGCCCAGTGTACACTGCGTGGAGATTGATCTATATTGTACCCCCCAAAAAGACGGCCATCCCTGGGATCGAACCCGGGTCTAACCCATGGGAGATACTTTATCTACCGCTGTGCGTGTGTTGTTATTCATTATGTCAAGTTCTCTGCCTTTGGAAATAATGAAAAAAAAATTTCATTAAATTCATCAATTTCTTTAAATGACAAAATTTATTTTATGTATTTTACAAAAGTTATGATGTGTACAAAAATTTTGGCTCTAAGGCTGTTGTTGTGTACTAACCCTATTGGATTCGCTCTCCTCAATGTTAACCTATAGCGAAAATTTGTCTACTATTTACAGCTACATAAATGCTGATAATCCAATAAAAATGGTATTTTCAGATAGCCTGAACATTTCTGCACCTTGCAACAGGATTCATTTTATACATTTCGTCCACCAAAGGAATGTAAGAGCGTTTTAAACAAACTATATCGTAATTTTTCCTCGAATAATTTGAATTAAAAAATATTATTTGCCTTTTTTTAAAGCAAAAAATGCTCAAGGTGTAAAATTTATTTCTCTGTTACGAAGTACAATTGAAAAAACTTTAAACCCAAGTCGGCAATCCTTAAACACATTTTCTCCATAGATTAACATTCAGGTGAGCGAATGCAATAGGGTTAGTACACAGCAGCCTTAAGTGGCAAAAGTTTTATATTAATAGGAATTGTAGGTAAGGAGAAATAAAAGAATTTTTAGAATGAGAAAAGTATGACTTCTTAGATCCTTTAAAACATTATTATTATAATATTTTCAGAGGCACCGTTATTTTTAATGACACGTTTCAAAATTTTAACCTCCTTTAGTATTCTGTAAGCCGTGATCTCCAATACATGTCACACGATTTTAAAGAGATGTCATAAAGCAAAATTCAATCGATTTGCCAGCATTCGATTCAAGCACGATACTTAGAATTTCCTTTGCATGTTTTTATTTCCTGGAGCATTTTATTTTCTTAATTTAGAAAATACTTGCTATGTATCAATGTTTGTTAGATTTTAAGATTATTTTTACGATCTCTTGGGTGTTTTATAATGTAAATTTGTCCTTTGTCTTGTTTCTTCCGCGTTTTAACGGCACTGCCAGATTTAATCCCCAAGGATAGGGAATAAATCAGCATTATGTATAAATAACAAATGCTGAGAGTTGGTTAAACTTCTCTCGCGAAATGGGGAGGTTTAATTTAGAATTATTTTTGGAATAAAAGACATAAAAATTCAATGCTTTTAACGTGTGTTTGAAAGAGCAGTGGCGAAACTGTACTTTTTCTTTGATACTGTCGGCTAACTTAAATAGAGAAATATTTGAGAATTATCGTAATTTAAAAAGTTATTTAACAGACTTTCTACCTAATAGCTAAGCTGTAATATATTCCCCAAATTCCGTTAGTTAAAGATATCTTTTTCGAGGTAGAAATATTTCAATCTCGCGTGTATTGATAATTTATCATTTTATGCAAATTCAATACTCATGAAATTTCTATTTATTGCAATAATAAGGGTAATTATTGTTACCTGTTGTATTTATTTCACTGGTTACGATATAAGAAGGAAAAAAAAAGTTACTTTAATTATGTTTGTTTGAAAATTAACTTTATGGAGGATCTAGACGTTTCTAACCACCACAAAGTGAAGAGGCCAAAAATGTCTGTAAGAATCCAATTTTAATAGTTTTTATATTTGTTAAATTGTACATATATATATATATATATATATATATATACAGTGTCTCCCAAAAGTGTTCGTACACTTACGATTTTCAATGAAGTAGGGGTCTATCCATTAATTAAAATGAATATTTCAGATTGGGTATTTAATAATAAGATATATAATATATTCTTAACAAAACTACATGAAATATTTTGAAAACATAGTAAAACTTTATTTTGAAGAAACCAGTAATCAAAAAGTAACAAAAACTTTATCTCACAAAAGTCATTGTACACTGAAATATTTTCGGATAAATTCGTAATTAAAATTATCATCTGGTACTTTATTTTTATTTTTGAATTGTGGTGGCATTTAAAATATCGTTTGGCTTTAATTTTTGCTTGCCTACTCCGTAATATTCTATTTATTATTTAAAAATGGCTCGTAGTCGTAAAGAAACAACAAACACCATTCGAAAATTGATTATTTTTCATCATAGTAGTAGTAAATCAGTTCGGAATATTGCTAAATTACTTAATTTATCCCATTCTACTGTGCAGTATGTGATAAAACGCTTTAACGAAGAAAATCGGATCGAAAACAAGGTAAGAAAAGGTCGTCCGGCAAAGTTAACAAAACATAATTAGAGATTTATAATTAGAAAATTTGTGAAAAATCCACGTTTGAGTGCTGTAAAAGTTTCTGCAGAATTTAATAAAACATTTTTTTTACTTCAATTTCACCTGAAACTGTTCAAGGAGTTCTCAGAGCAGCTGGATTACATAGGCGTTCTGCCCATAGAAAATTTTTTGTGAGTGAGAAAAGCAGAAAGCTTATCCTTTCCTTCTCAATATCAATGATAAATAAGCCCCAAACGTATTGTAATAATGTCTTATTTGCCGATGAAAGCAAGTTGAACATTTTTGGATGCGATGGGCGTATAATTGTATGGAGAAGAACAAATGAGGAACTTTATCCCAAGAACTTTGTAGGAACAGTTAAGCATGGCGGTGGAGGTGTCCATGTGTGTGGGTGCACTAGGTAATTTGGTATTTATTGATGGCATAATGACTCATGCTGTTTATATAAATATTTTAAGAGACAATTTAAAATTATCAGCCCAAAATGTGGGTGTTGGAAACAACTTTGTTTTTTATCAAGATAACGATCCTAAGCACACGGCTCTCAACGTTCGCCTCTGGTGTCTCTAAAATTGTCCACATCTTTTGAATATACCACCCCAATCTCCAGATTTAAACCATATTTGGAGAGAACTAGAGATTCGAGTACGAAAACGTGACATTCACACGAAAAGCGAACTAAAATCAATTATGATGAAAGAATGGATGAACATTGATGAAATTACAAAAGAACTAGTGCAATATATTCCCAGACGTTTAAAAGCTGTTGTGGACGCTAAAGGATATCCTACTAAATATTAATTTAACGAAAAATTAGAATATTTACTAATATGTAGAGATTTTTTACAAGTGTATGATGACTTTTGTGAGATAAAGTTTTTGTTACTTTTGGATTATTGGTTTCTTAAAAATAAAGTTTTACTATGTTTTCAAAATTTTTCATGTAGTTTTGTTAAGAATAGATTATAGATCTTATTATTAAATACCCATTCTGAAATATTCATTTTAATTAATGGATAGATCCCTATTTCTTTGAAAATCGTAAGTGTACGAACACTTTTGGGAGTCACTGTATATATATATATATATATATATATATAAAGGTTCATAAAACATTACATTTTTATCAAGATTAACATCACAATATTTAAGCTTGTAGCCCTTTCTTTTTTTTCTGGAATAATTATTAGAAACAAGACTAAATATATCCTCTTGATTTTTAAAGTTTTCTTTTGTTTTACAGTAATAATTAATGAAAAATCAGCTTAATTAGAGTTTTTTGGGGTCTGAATTCAGAATTATTTTATTTTAGTGTATTTGATTGTTATAAGAATCATTAGTGGCAGCCAATATTAGTGCAAGCTTCATGCTCGATTTCTATACTCTAAGTAGATTTCTTTCTTAATTATAATATTCGTAAAATTATTGCTATGAAAATTAGAAGAAATACCAGTTAAATAATAGTAAGATATCAAGTCCTCTGTACGAAGTATGCATGTCCATGTGTTCTGTAAGTTCTTATTTCTATTAATATCAAGGTGCTGGAGCGTAAGGGGCAAAGTAATCAAAAGAATGCACTTAGTTTACTTTGTGAACAGAAAATAACGAGCTATGTTTCAGAATAATATGTACTTTCGCAGTCAGGCAGTTACTAATGACTCGGGAAAATATACTAATTTTTTTTCTAACCTATTTCCAGATTTCAGACCAATAAATAAACATAGTTTTTAATGTCATGAATTTTTATGGAAATGAAATAAAATAGAAGAAAATTGCAAGAGTAAAAACTCATACTTACTATTTAAAGTGCCGTTGAAAATCATTGAATGAATACTGAAAATATTAAAGTCTCCCGGGTAAATAAACCTTCTAAATATCTCAAATCATTTTAACCGAAATCAATGGATATTTTTAATCATAGCACTCTGAAAGAATTAAATTTAGTGGAAGTAAGTTGGTTTTAGTTTTTTTTTTCATTTTTCTCATAACTTTTTTTCCCAATTTATAATCGTGGTTTATATAACTAAATAAATTCGATATGAATGGTTATCTAGTGTTTAAATGTTCCTTTATAGACTCCCAGATTCTTTTGATCGTTTTAACGAGTATTGTAAACTTATTGCGTTTGATTTGCAAATTCTGAGACCACTTTTGTTATATGCTTAGACTACTTTAAAGACTTTCTTCTGGGTCGGAATCTAAGCAACTTGCTGACAGAATTGATACGCTTAGCTGATGCACCACCGGGTCTCACTCGCCGTTCCTCAGAAGTTTTGCACCTCCTGGTTAGTCTCGGAAAGGATTTCAAGTCCCCTGTATATGTTTAGCGTTGGGGGGGGGGGGGGTATTATTTGATTGGGCATAATTTATATGTTTTAAGTATTAAAAAATTAAAAAAGTGTTAAAGGTCGTTTGCTTACGTATAAGTGTCATATGTAGGTCTCTGCTTTTTCCACGTGGTATCGTGATTTTTTAAAAAAAAATTAATTTGACAACCGTTCCATAAAAACATAGAATCTTACAATTTCTGTTAGTTTTTTAGGAAATGAAGATATACACACTCGGCTGTAGCTAAAGCACACATATCTTTCTTCCTTCTGCTAATGCTTTAACCCAAATAAAGCCTCTAAATTTTATATGTCTTCTAAATATTATATGTAATTTTATATGTAACTTATTTTTTAAATATGAAAATCCTCATCAAGTTTCATTCATTTTTTTTTTCCTTTTTATGTGACTGGCATCATCTGCTTCTTTAGTACTCGCATGATGTTTCAGCTGTTGCCGGTCCATTTGTTTACAGCCAAAACTGTACGCAACGCGTTTTTCCCCTTCACCTGTTCATTCGAGTACGCTTTTCTCCCCTTGTTTCGGTTTCCCATTCCCGTTTTAACTCTTTGCCTTCTCTCTCATCGGACGATAATTCAAGTGCGTACACAAATATTTTTACGCAACATAATTCTGCCGCAACGTTTCTGATCTGGAGGTGTCTCAACCGGTGGAGAAACAACTCTTAATAATTCATTACTTTTCTTTTTCCAGTTATTTATTTGCATTTCGCCTAGAGGAGCGCATGCCTGCGCGTCGCTGCGAGCCGGCACCTCATTGGTCGCCGATTGATTGTGTCCGGGTTGCCCGCCACGGCGCCTTATCGCCAGTGTTTCTGTTTCGGAGTCGCTTGTTTTGGTTTTATTTTCTCGCACCGTTACACGTATTCGAAATTGTTGCCGAGAAAGGATCAAACAATAAGAGCATCATCGGAATATTTATGTTCTTAGCCTGAACGTATGTAAATTGTACGTTGTGCTCTTGAACACCGTACAATTGTTATTAAAACGTACTTATAAGCCAATTATGAAATTCCTTTAATTTTTTTTTTAGTCTCATGATAGTGCATGTAACAAGCACATAATCGACATCTTTATGATCTTTGCCTGAAAGTGTGCAAATTGTATGTTGTGTTCTTGAACAACGTACAATTCTTATTAAAACGTGCTTATAAGCTCCTTTATTTTTTTTTCTAGTCTCATGATAGTACATGTAACAAGCACATCGACATCTTTATGATCTTTGCCTGAAAGTGTGCAAATTGTATGTTGTGTTCTTGAACAACGTACAATTGCTATTAAAACGAACTTATAAGCCAATTATGAAATTCCTTTAATTTTTTTTTTAGTCTCATGATAGTGCATGTAACAAGCACATAATCGACATCTTTATGATCTTTGCCTGAAAGTGTGCAAATTGTATGTTGTGTTCTTGAACAACGTACAATTCTTATTAAAACGTGCTTATAAGCTCCTTTATTTTTTTTTCTAGTCTCATGATAGTACATGTAACAAGCACATCGACATCTTTATGATCTTTGCCTGAAAGTGTGCAAATTGTATGTTGTGTTCTTGAACAACGTACAATTGCTATTAAAACGAACTTATAAGCTAATTATGAAATTCCTTTAATTTTTCTTTTTTAGTCTCATGATAGTACATGTAACAAGCACATAATCGACATCTTTATGATCTTTGCCTGAATGTGCGCAAATTGTATGTTGTGTTCTTGAACAACGTACAATTGTTATTAAAACGTACTTATAAGCCAATTATGAAATTCCTTTAATTTTTTTTTAGTCTCCTGATACATATAACAAGCACATAGTCGACATCCATATGATATTTCCATGAATGCATGTAAATTGTATGTTGTATTCTTGAACAACGTACATATTATCCATTTATAAACTTTATTTTATTTAATTTTAGATACATATAATAGAGGTTGTCTGCATGTTTTGGATATGATTTACTTTTGAAAGTAAACTGCTAAGGTTTTTGTCACCGTCTAAAACAAAAAATTTTAGAGCTGTCTTCATTTTGACCAATGCAAATTTAAAATAATGTTGAAGTTATATCTTTTTATATTTAGCTATCGTTAGTAATAATGTGTAGATATTATAGGGTCATAATAATTGTGTCATCGAGTGTTTCAAAAACCCATTTTATGACCCATCACGAGTCACGGGAAAGACGCTTTTTAACCATTACTAGCATCCGGCGTTGCCCGGGTAGATATATAGATATAAAATATTTCATGCATTCCATCAAAAAAATACTGGGCTGCACTCCCGCTCTTCATGTTCATCTGGCCAGACAGAATGCGCTTAGCACGTTTCTACTGAAATGATATACAGACAATAAGAAAGAAAGAAACTTTGAGCCTGCGGACCTTCGTCTGATTTTAATGTCATTCCCAACCCTCTTTCTCCCGTGCATTGGAATTTGACGCCGCCCCCCCCTCCGTCATCCTCAAACCACCCCTCTTAACGCAGCTGGTCGAGGGGAATCCACAGGGGGTAGACGCACCTCTATCGGGCACAAAAAACATTAAACAATTAATTTAAAAAAAAACTAATTGAGCCCCAAATTTCGTTTTTCCTGATTTAAGTTTCTTGGGTCCAAAACATTAACTGTGCCGAATTTGGTCTCGGTGGGTGAAACAGTCTATGATTCTATATCGGACAAACAAACAGACAAACTCTTTTATATATATAGATTATTATATAACATGACAATATGCATTTGGAAACAGTTTTTCAGATTAAAAACAATTGTTAAGGCTGCTGTGTACTGACTATATTAGATGCACTCACCTCGATGTTAACCTATGGAGAAAATGTGTCCAAAGATTGGAGGCTTGTATTTAAAGATTTTTTAAAAAAATGTTCTTCGTAATAGAGAAAGAAATTTTACACCATGGGGCATTTTTCTTTTTTTTTTAAATGCAAGTAATATTTAAAATTTAAATTATTCTGGGAAAAATTCTGGTATTGCGTGTTATAAAGGCTCATAAATTCCTCTGGTGGATGATATTTATAAAATGAATCCTGTTGCAAGGTGCAGAAAAGTTCAGGCTATCTGAAAATACCATTTTTATTTGATCATCAGCATTTGTGTAGCTGTAAATAGTAGACACATTTTCTCCGTAGGTTTACATTGAGGTGAGCGAATCCAATAGGGTTATTACACAGCATCCTTAAGTATTAAAAAAATCAGGTAGTCTCTTCTAACGAAACCACCGCGGGTTATTAACGTAGGATTACTTATCGTTGCTTACCTCTTTTGTATGTGTATATGTATGTATGTGTTATGTCTATATGTTTCTATATATATGTACGTATGTATATATATACATATATGTATGTAAAATTTTAACGCATTTTGGTAGTTTTCTGTTTAACTGTTTACCGCTTGTCGAAGCGATGCAGACTGGGTTTGGCACGCTGCAAAATTATAACTCGCGAGGACGGATGGACGGAGCTTATGGTTTTAGTGTCTGACGTAGGACGGTTTTAGTGTCTGAAATTTTGCTTTCCGGAGGACCGTTATGGAGGAACGTAATCCTACATTAAAATCATCTTGAAGTGCATTAAATATTTTTCTCTTTTCATTTTAAGCTCACGTGCATAGCATCGGCGATTTAAGAGACTTAATCATAGTCTACATTACTCGAGGAAATAGACGAAACGGGAAATTTCTATAAAATCGGTTCAAGTATTCCTGCTTTTAACAGGAATAAAACTTTCTATTGTATACGATTAGTATTGATGAAGGATTATGATCATGACCCGTGCAAAGCGGCACTTCCCGCATCGTTCTCCGAATTCCACCGAGCTGGCTCTTATCAAGGCATAGAAGAGTTTGAACAAGAAGACAGTGTTAAATCAAGCAGTTAATGTTCATTTGCCTGCCCAAACGTGGCATGAAATGCTTGTAATTTATTCCAGTTACAAACTCTCAACGTATTGGACTGTAGCATTATGTCTACTACCTGTTGGCATTTTCAGACATACAGATGTACTAATTCCACGTAAATTCATTAATTATCCCTGCGTTGTGAAGGCACAAAATAATGGTTCGATGACAACAGGGAAAACCTGCATACCTATCGGCACACACGTGCAAACGATTGTAAAGTCAGTTTTTATTAAACGCGCGGCGTCTCACAGACGCCAATAACACTTTGTTTACATTTTGCGTATTGATGGATTACTCTTTATGCCCCAGCAGATGTCAGTACCTTCGAAGTGTTTATGTGTGAGTCACAGGAAACAAACAAAACTCCCGCAGTTGCTATCATTCATTCATAGAAAATTGGTTGGGGAACGCGCGGCCTCCGTGATCTTCTTGTGCGGCCTTAATAAAAGCTAGCACTTGTATTAATTAATATTTAATTTTATAGATTACTACAATGTGCAAATCAATGGAATTGAATAAAGAACGGCATGGATGTATGTACCCAGGCTTCGCGTTACGAAGCTTGATCCAAATATTCAATTACTTTAAAGCAAGAAACAAATGCAAATATCCTACTAGCTTAAATTTTCCATCGGATTTTAAAATTATTTTAGGAATTGTTTCTATGTCAGTTATTTATAATTTAATACTATTATTTTTCTATTGTATTTCTTTATAATGTTAAAATTATTTAAAAATACTTCTACTTTATTATTTTTATTTGAAGTGGTATTTAAATATGTAGTTGTTTATTAAAATTTTAAAATCTGGATATATATACGTGTTTACATAAATAAAAATACCAACAGTGAAATATAAAAAATTACAGTGGTACCTATGAATCTTATAATTTTATAAAAAAAAATAATTAATGATTAATGATATAACCCTTAAGTTTTTACCCTTATGTGAATACAAAAATATTTTATATTGTAACTTTTTAAGTCAAATAATAAATAAATAAGGACTTAATTTTTTGTTGTTATTGTAGGAGTTAATCACCTAGAAGCAATAGATGCATCCAAGGGTTGGAATACGCAAGGAATACAATGCATTGACCTTACACATACGTTTATTAGACAACCCAAATTTCAATTTACATGTCAGAACTATAGTATTACAATCAGTTTTATATTAATAATTTTGTCGTACAATACCCAGAAGCAGAGGCATACTATAGAGTCAAATATGATTTTTAGAATCTAACGGGGAGGCACTTACTATAACGGATGTATGCAACGATGATCGTAGCATCGGCGACCGGGACCCAGTATCATCTCCAGTGTATGAAAACGTTGGCAGTATATTGGCACTTCTCCACGGCTATATGGCAGACGAGAGCCTCCGACATCTAACTCTCAGGAACCCAATCTGAAGACCGTCTCCTTTTTTTTTTGATTCCTCTCGTCCTTAGCGAAGCTGTTGTCCGTTTACAGGGGGCCATTCTAGCACGCCCCTCACTTTCATTGGGCAGTGGGCTGTTTCTCCTTCAGTGGTTCCTATCCCTAATTGGTCCTTTATTATACCGCCTCTGCCGCCTCTGTCCATAGGCTATATAGTACCTCCCCCCACATACGTTTATTTTGTAAAACAACTTTGATTCTTCTCCTCTGACGTTTTTACTGTGGGCCATAAAATAACGACCATCCATCTTGTAAAATATAAACTTCAGATCGCTATCACTGGCCACACCGACAGCTATTCTTCTATTTTTTTATTGTTTTACAATCCTGTATTTGCCCCTGCCTCTGCATCCTTTATGATACATTCTTTATTGTCCACACACCGTGGGGAATTACACTATTTTCACTTCTACAGTTATTTTTCTATATAATGCACCAAATTGTTAAAACTATACCTAACTATAATAATTTCATAAAAGTCGCATTTATAGGTACATCAACTTATGCGGCCTCCTTTATTACTACCTAATTTACATGTGGCCTCTAATGGTAAAAATGTTCCCCGTTTCTGGTTGTCGGGATACACTGAAATTAGTTGATTTAATCCACTGACGTTAGAAAATGGTTCGGGGACACCTACCCGGTGTCTCTTGATATACCGATGGAAGATACTTGACACTGTCTTTTTTCCTGTTTTATTATATATCCTTTTCTATACATATAATACCTTTGAGACAATACGCAGGATTGCTCGATGTTCTCTCTCGGAGAATCACAGTTGTACTACTAAAAACAAAAACCATATACCGACGCGCATGCGTCATGACTTCTCCCAATCATCCTCTTCGAAAACATCTGAAGAGACGGGGAGGTTTCTCCCTCTATTGGGCAGAATGTGTATGAAAACTGACATCCTCCCACCTGAATTTACCTTTGGTAAATTCACCTAGACACAAAATTTACTTACTTTTGGCATATACAATTCTAAATATCAATACTCTTTCTCACGACTGAAAAAATAGTACCTAAAATTAAAAGACATAAAAAATATTTACAATAACTATATACATATGTACAACATGAATTACAATAATTAGAAAAAAAAGAAAAATTGTCTTTTGAATCAAAGTTTTTTGAATGTCAATAAACGAGTCTTTTGGGAGCGACTACGGGCCGCCCACTACGGGTATGGACGATTGGTTCGAAAGGAGAGTCAATGTTCACCTCTAAATTGTAAAGTCTTTGAACCGGTCGGATGAACTCTCCTTGCTGCGTTTTTACTCTAGCCACTCGTGAATGACCGTCTTTTCCTGGAAATAGTTCCACTATTCGGGCTAAAGTCCACTGTGCCCGTTTTTGGTCGTTTTCAATGATGACCACATCGTTCACTGACAATGGTTTAACATCTCGGCCAGATGTTTGTTGCTTTAGTTGTCCCAAGTATTCACTCCGGAATCTCTTCCGGAGATGATCCCGGATCCCTTGTACATGTTTTATTCGATTGTTTAACCCCTGACGGTCCACCAAATCGATGTCTTCAACATCGGACAAGCTCAGTGTCTGGAGAAACATAGCCGGAGTTAAAGGAGACGGGTCCTCCGGACTCTCTGACACATAAGTGAGAGGTCGTGTATTTATTACCTGCTCACAGTCGCAGATGACGGTCAGGAGTTCTTCATAAGAAAGGACAGCCCTTCCTAAAACCTTTCTCAGAATCCGTTTTACTAACTGGATCAAGCGTTCCCACCAACCGCCCCACCAGGCGGCGGAAGGAGGATTGAACTTCCAACGGATTTTCTGCAATGTCGACGCTGCCGTAACAAGTTCCCAATCGATGGAAGAAAAAGCTGAATTAGCACCGACAAAGTTCTTTCCGTTGTCACTATACACTGTGACAGGCCTACCTCTCCTGGCAATGAATCGCCGGAAAGATTGCAGAAACGATTCGGTTGAAAGCGACGTCACCAGCTCCAAATGTACCGCCCTGTATACTGCACAGGTGTACAAAACGATCCAAGATTTCTTAGCTCCTTTAAGGAATAAGGGGCCGGCAAGATCTACACCCGTCACTTGGAAGGCTGCAAAGTCTTGCACTCTGTCAGCTGGTAACGAAATCGGTATGGACTCTGTCTTAGTTGCATTAAACCTTTTGCACCGTACGCAACGGTGTATAACAGCTCTGATTGTTCTTCTAGCCTTGATGATCCAAAACCGCTCGCGTAAATTAGACATCAACAGGGTGACCCCAGCATGTAACAGTCTCTGGTGTTCCCATAAAATCAGGAGATGTACTACCCGATGATCGGAAGGTAAAAGTACCGGGTACTTGAAATCATCTGTATCATGTCTGTACATCACTTGAGTTTTTACTCTGATAATGCCCTGTTCGTCAACCAGTGTTCGAAGGTTCTTAAAACACTGTTTTTCATTTTTCGAAAATGATTCTTTCTGTATCAGAATGAAAATTGTTTCTTCAGCTTTCTTAAGTTCCGAGATCGACAGTTCAATTTCTTTGCATATGTCTGTTTTTCTAACGTTGTTCAAAAAACGTAATATCCACGCAACTAATCTCAAAATTCTCGGGAATGAAGAGAAATAACGATAAAACCAATCATTCGGCACGAAAATCCCTTCAGTGGCGGCAAGCACCGATTTTCTCTTTTCGGAGTTCACTACTTCTTCGTCAGGTTTCTCAACCTCGGAGGGCCACGACTCCTCAGGTCCTTTCAGCCAGTTGGGTCCCTCCCACCATTTTGATCGAAGAAAGTGCTCTACTGAACAGCCTCTCGAAGGCAGATCTGCTGAATTTAGTTCAGTCGGAACATAACGCCACTCTTCTACTTTTGTCAACGTACGGATTTCCTGTACTCGATTCCAAACGAAAGTGCCCCACTGAACATCTCTCCGGATCCAAGTCAGTGCTGTTGTGGAATCACACCAAAAGAATCGTTTTATTCCAGCAATTCTTAAATCTGAAGTTACTGTGTTTCCCAGTCTGGCTCCTATAGTACAGCCCAGCAACTCTAACCTTGGAATAGTTACGTTCTTAAGTGGGGAAACTCGTGTGCGTGATTGCACTAAATTAACACTAACATGTTCATTTGTTTTTATCCTTATAAAAATAGCAGTAGCATATGCTTGCCTACTCGCGTCACAAAAAACATGCAGGCTGATATCTTCGGGTATCGAACCCCGAACCTCCATCCATCTCGGAATCTTAATTTCTTTTAGTAATGTCATCTTCGTTAGCCACGTAGAAAACTGCTTTTCTAACGGTTCTGGGAGTTTCTCGTCCCAACTCAATTTTTGTTTCCAGCATTCTTGTAAGGCCAATTTTGGGAAAAGAGTAACGGGAGAAGTGAAGCCCATGGGATCGAACAATTTATTCGTGCATGAAAGTAGGGACCTTTTACTAGCGGCCATGTTCCCTTCCGTCTTCGTTTCTATTTTACATGACAACGTGTCATCTTTTAGATTCCAATCTAGCCCTAAAACACAAACATTTTCCTCTAACCCCGCCTGAGAAATTACCTCACTTTCTCCGTTCGTCCTCCATCCCCTTAAATTAAACTTTGCGGCCGAAAGCAGCGTCCGCGAAAGCATCACAAATTTGTCTAGTTCTTCAACTGTCTTGAAACTCACAAGACAATTGTCTACATAAAATGACTCCTTTAAAGTTTTTGCAGTGTCTAAAAAACACTCCGTAGCATTATCTAAGTGCCAATTTAGAGTAGCCGCCAACAAAAAAGGACTGCACGTAAGCCCGAAAACCACCCGTCGGTGGCGATAAACCTTAATATCCTTCTCATTCACACCTTTCCACAAAACCCGTAAAAAATCCCTATCCTCTTCTCTAATACTTATTTGTAGAAAGGCCTTCTCTATGTCCGAAACTACTCCTACCGGAAACTTCCGGAAGCGATTTATCAACGAGGGTATGATTTCGAGGAGGTTCGGACCCGTTTCTAGACATTCGTTTAACGAGACAGTTCCTTTACTATGTGCTGACGCGTCGAAAACCGGCCTAACTTTCGTAGTACCAGCTTCCTTAAAAATTGGAAGGTGGGGAAGATAATGTTCATTAGGTACATCATTACGTACCTCCTCAATAATATTTTCTTCCAACCAGTTATCAAATACCTCCTGATAGGCCCCAATTTTGTTCGAGTGCATTAGTTTCTTCCGAGTAGTCTCTAGGCGTTTTTCCGCCAATTCTCGGTTGCTAGGTAACCTAGAACGATCTAAAACCCATGGTAGTGCAACCTCATATCTACCTTCGGAATCTACTCCCAACCTTTTCTCAAAATATAGCATACTCTCTTTTTGCAACTCTAGTTTTGTTTTCGCTTCGACCGGGTCAGTTATTCCTATAGTATCTAATTTCCAAAAATTTTCTGCTGATCTCTCGTTCAACAGTAACGAAACACATGTAGGGGTATCCTTCTCGTTAAAATTTGGTACTTTTCCCATGATGACCCATCCCAATTTTGTTTCAATAGCTACGGGACCACTCTTTAAACATCTTAATTTTCCAGTAAATAATTTTCCCGCGACGTCAGAACCGATAAGCATTTTAATTTCATCTCCCACTTCCGGAAAACAACCCTGCATATCATTCACATAAATACCATAAGTTTTTAATTCCTCTGACAACGACCCGTTTGAGGATATCCTTTTTACATCTGAACAGATAATTGCTTTGTTTAAACATAACATCTCACAACTAAAATCATTATCAAGACTATTTACACAAATGTTATACATGCGATGTAACTCTTCACCTGTCTGTACGCCACCGAAAAGTTGATGAATTAATCTCTTTTCCCCCACGCTCTCACATTGTAAATACTCAATGACGTCATTACAAATGAACGACTGCACAGCTCCGCTGTCAATTATGACCCTTATGTTTTTTTGCCTGCTCCCGTTGGATATTCCAACCACTAATGTCTGCAATAAAACTCCCTCATCTTGTAAACAACTCGACGAAAGTATTTGATCATTGCCAACCGTTTTAGATTCCTCCCCTCTAGGCTCAGCGCTTGCAAATGTCTGTTTACTCTTGTCTGGCGCCGTTGGGCAAAGGATAGACAAATGACCTACTTTCTGGCATATGCTGCATCTGACCTTCAATTTTAACCGACAGTTGCGGGAAATATGATTTCCCCCCTTTTTCAAACATACATAACAAACTCCTTTTTTATATAACAAATCTCTCTTTTCCTGATAGGAAAGCGCTTCTGCTTTAAAGCATTTTTCTGTCGGGTGAGGCTTCTCACAGAAAAAACATAATTCTATTTTTATCTTATTAGGCGTCGACTTTTTCTCTCCTACCCACAATTCGTGACAAGTAGGGATATCTGATTCCATTAGATCTTTATTTTTTGAACTCCTCTTGGGTTTATTCAAACCGAAATCATCGTGCGCTAATAGCATGCGTTCTTCAGTTAATACTTCAGTTTTTAAAAACTCAAGAAGAGAATCTAAATCTGTCTTACCTCTAATTTCTGTGGACTTTTCCCGTTCTCGTTCCCAAATTCGTAATATATCCGTGGGCAAACAGGATTCAACTAGAGGGAATATTATGCTGGCATATTTATCCTTAGTGACACCAAGCGATTCCAACGCTCGTAATTTAGTCTCTAATTTGTCGTAAAGCGATGATAACGAAAATTTTTGATTTGACGTATAATTGGCCAGAACTAACTGTAATAAATCTCGAACATAAATTTGTATAAGAATCTGGGTATTTCCAAATCTAGTGCGCAAGTGCTCTATCACTTTTGAATAATTATCAGCTGTGCAGGGGTAACTGTTCACAATCTCCCGTGCTTTGGAATTCGGGATCGTTGACTGTATTAAATACACAAATTTCGAATGGTCGTCAACGTATCGTCTTCATGAATTTTTATGAAGGTATTCCAGAAGTTAGCCACTTTCGGGGGGTCTCCATCAAATTGAATTAAATTAATTTTCGGCAGCCTGATTTGAACTTGCGAAATTCTAGCTTCGGTTTCGTTTTCACTATTTTCTTCCACTTGACTTTTTTGACCTCTTGACGAACAAATTTGCTTTGCTTCTGTCTTTATTTGTACGAATTTTTCCACATATACTTCACAAGCTTCGAATTCTTGAGCGTATTCTTTCTCTTTTGCTCCTGAAGTTAATAAGGCATCTAGCAGTTCTTGATCCATTTCTCGGAGCCGGTTTGACTTATCCGTCAACTGTTCCAGACTTATTTCGATGTCTGTCATTCTTGGTTCTTTTTCTGCTAATTTTTCCTTAAGGAGATTATAAACTTTTGTAAACGCTGTACGGAGCGGTGCTCTTTTAATCTTCAGTAGCTCCATTTTTCAATCAATAATTAATCTTCCATCAATAATCAATCCTGCCGTGCTGCGCCACTAATGTCGGGATACACTGAAATTAGTTGATTTAATCCACTGACGTTAGAAAATGGTTCGGGGACACCTACCCGGTGTCTCTTGATATACCGATGGAAGATACTTGACACTGTCTTTTTTCCTGTTTTATTATATATCCTTTTCTATACATATAATACCTTTGAGACAATACGCAGGATTGCTCGATGTTCTCTCTCGGAGAATCACAGTTGTACTACTAAAAACAAAAACCATATACCGACGCGCATGCGTCATGACTTCTCCCAATCATCCTCTTCGAAAACATCTGAAGAGACGGGGAGGTTTCTCCCTCTATTGGGCAGAATGTGTATGAAAACTGACACTGGTATATACCAAAACACCCGATTGGCGTTTCACCAAATTTATAAAAATTGCTAATAGAAATACATTGTTTAACTTGCTTTATTTATCCCATTGTAAAAATTGCTTATAAAATTTTTTCCCCGTTTGGTTGGTTTTCATTTGCAAAAATTGCTTAAAAAAATACATTTTTTTCATTTGCTTTAATTTATTTTATTGTTAAAAGCGTATACAGGGTTCCCACCTATATCCGTTACACCCCCTTAACTTCTAAACGGTGACAGCTTAGGCCATAACGTTGGTGTCTAGGTATAGTAAAAAGGCTATGCGCTACTCGGTGAGACAACTTATGCCATCTATCGGCAAATTTTGAAATTAGAGTTTTTATCTCAAAAACGGTACGAGATACGAGAAAAAAGTCAATTACAAAGTTGTTCATCATTATCGATTTGGTAAGAAAAGACACCTTGCGCACATTAATACTCAAAACAGAATGTAAAAAATGAGTATTTGTTCGATGCTTGTTGAACATTAGTGATGCTTGTACCTCCGTAACACCTACCATGTTGTACAATGTGCAGCGAGAAATCCGTCCAGAGTGCAAATATGTATAATGGCTAATGGAGAGCATTTTCAGCAACATAAATAAATGATCCTGAAGATAGGGAAGTGTCTCAGTTTCTTTCTTCCACTCTTTATGACATGACAATTTTCGAAATCGTGACCAAACAAATATTCATTTTCTACATTCTGTTTTAAGCATTAATGTGTGCAAGGTGACTTTTCTTACTAAATCGATGATTCTGAACAACTTTGTAATTGACTTTTTTCCCGTATCTCGTACCATTTTTGAGATAAAAACGCTAATTCCAAAATTTGCCGATAGATGGCGGAGTAAGTTGTCTCATCGAGTAGCGCATAGCCTTTTTTCTATACCTAGACACCAACTTTATGGCCTAAGCTGTCACCGCTTAGAAGTTAAGGGGGGTGTAACGGATGTAGGTGGGAACCCTGTATAACATTACATTAAAAAAAAATTTATTGGTTTTCATTTAAATCCATCATGTCTTTAACTTACTGTATTAATATATATTTATTTTTACAAATAGAATAACTAAAACTTATGCCTGAAATTTTTAATTACGCGACCAGTGCAGGGTTAAATTCGTAATTCAGTCACCGTTTCCCGGCACCAGATCTTTGTAAAATTGTTTGCGCACCGCCTTCTGTCAGACGCGAGCTAAAGAAGACATAGGTACTCTAGGGACTATGTTTGAGACAAACCACCGAACCACTTAATAGTGATGGAAGCAGTGAGTCGAAAGAGTGGATTCAACGGTGCGAGCAACAGATAGATTCGACTCGATGAAGGTGTTCTGATCTAAAATGTATCAAATTATCGGTCAAACTATTAGATTCGGCGTAGAAGCAAGATTAAGTGCAAGATTAAGTTAGCCTTGCCAAGTAACTTTAGAGGTACGTGGTTAAAAAGTAGTTAGGGAAACGTAAAATTAGAAAAACCTATGATATTCATTATAAATAACTGTTGTAATTACTCGGATGGTTCGTTGAATGTTTCATAGAATGTTTCATAGAATGGTTCATAACTTAATTAGAGATTGAAGAAAACAACTTACTTACTCATTATTTTATTGTAATGTAATTCATCTCAGTAACCGACGCTGAACAACACTGAACATAGCAATACAGAACGTAAACATACAGTGACGTCAGTAACGGTTAGAGAATGAAAACACGAAAAACGCTCGCAGCGCCAATCGACAAAACAGACTGTATGAAAATACTGAACAACTGTAAATTAAGCCAGATGCAATGAATGGGATAATTAGCCCCCCACTCACACCACACACCTTTATACTTTGCCTTGTATCCTCGGGTCCTTCCTATTTTAATTTTATTTTAATTTCTAAATGGTTTATTTTCCTCTCTGCTTCAAATGATGACCATTCTACGTTTTATATATATCCGATTTTGCGGAATGAGCACTGGGCGCCACTTTGCCTATCTTTGCTCATCGTGTAGGCTTTCTCTTGCTCTGCGCCTGAGAAATGCTGAATTTTCTTTCAAAATTAGAATTGAATGTAATTTGGATTCATTTACTGTGAATTTTTCAAGGTCTTCTTAAAAAAAAAAGACTTGTGTTACTCATTTGGGTGTTACAGAAGGTCGTTCCCACTTTCTAGAAACGATTTTGTAATTTATTTTTGGCGTTTGCATTTTGAGATAAAAATTTGGCAACTTCAGAATAATCGTCTGCTACTATTTTGCTGTCATTGGAATGTAAAATAAAAGATTTATTTTGAAAATGGATCCTAAAATTGATAAATGACTCGAAGGTTACATAACTGCGCTTTCCGAGGAGAAATATTCGTATAAACAAACTATAAAGTGATGTAAAAATCACGGTTATGGCATTTCAAAAAAAAGGTATTTATAATATATTAAATTTGAAAGGTAAAAAACGTCTAACTGGAAGTAAAAATGAAAACATGACTGCAAAACCTCCATTCTAAGACTGTTCGAACGCAGGTAAATATCAAGAAAGTGAAGTCTCTGATTCTGAAAGAAAATCCGCCGACTCGAAAAAGTTCCATTGAATTGAAACTAGGAATGTCTTCTGACACTGTAAGTAAAATCATTCCTAAAGATTTGAAGTTAAAAAGATGTTTAAACTTAAAGTTCATCTGTTTTTCTAAAGCATATTGCTGAAAGGAAAACAAATTGTCGAAAATTATATGAAAAACACCTAGCTGCTGAAAAATGGAAATTTTTGGTAACACTCGATGAGGCATGGGTATATTTAAGTGACTGTAATGAAAAACGATCAATTTTCTATTGCTCAACTGACGAAAATGACCGTACAAAATGGCTTCGTCAGTATACAGAAAAGTTCCCAAAGGGTTTCATGATAGCTGCAGGATTTTGTTATAACGGCAAATTTAAAATTAAAAAAGTCTCAAGTAAAGCCAAAATTAATTCACTCTACTATCAGCAGAATATTTTAGAACCAATTTTTAAAGAAAAAATTCCAGACTTATACGGAAAGGACATTGATGAAGTTGAGCTTCATATGGACAAAGCCTCTAGTCACACGTCTAAATCAACTGCCGCTTATTTAGCAAAGACAGAACAGAAACAATTTTGTAATTGGAGATATTAATCCGTTTCTAACCGCAAAATCTTTGGTAATCATCCAGCTAGTTAGGTTAGAATTTTAGGTTTATTTTCACATAAGCGTGAGAAACATAATTTACACGTTTGTTACTAGGGAACAAATGTTTAGCTGGCTGGTGACTGATTTTCATTTATTTCCTTTCTAATTCTTTTTATTTTATCTTACTAGTATTTAGTACTACTTTGCATGTTGTGATATATTAATCATTATGTGGTCCAGCATTTTATTTATTTTTTAACTTTTGAATATACACGCGGGATTCCTCCGGAGCAGGTTGACATTAGTATAAGAGTGGAATTTTATGTAGTTCTCCCATCGAGAGGAAAACAATTTGGCACATCGCCATGAAAGATTGCATCACCTCTCAGAGGGAAAAAAGTAAACTCTCTGGAAATTTGATTGCGCACTACATGTGATGTTTAACATGCATAACGTAGTGTTCCTCCCTACTTTTAAAGAATCGCCCATTTTCAGTTTAAAATGGAACATTACGTAATATTTAGTCAATGAAGGCACTCTACTATGAGCCTCTGTGCTTGGTCATTTGATGCAATGGCTCAAATAAAACTTTTTCTGTATCTTCAAAAGTCAGTTGACTTGATGTGTCTTTTCTGATCAACCCCAGAGTCCTGCCATTTTATGTACTATTGGTACATATTTTCTCGATTTCGTTTGTTAGCAAAATATTATTCACTATCTGTAAAATGGAGTTTCGACGTATCAGGTATAGTCTGGTAAAATATACATTTTGAATACCAGTATGCATACATATATGTAATTGACAACATTTAAGGCTGTTGTGTACTAACCCTATTGGATTCGCTCACCTCAATGTTAACATATGGATAAAATTTGTCTAATATTACAGCCACATAAATGCTGATAATCCAGTAAAAATGGTATTTTCAGATAGCCTGAACTTCTGTGCACCTCCCAACGGGATTCATTTTATAAATTGCATCCGCCAAAGGAATTTATGAGCGCTTAAAACACACTATACCAGACCCCCCCCCCGGAATAAATTAAATTTTAAAATGTTATTTGCATTTTTTTAAAACGAAAAATGCCTCGATATGCAAAATTTCTTTCTCCTTTACTATTTGAGTACGATATTTTTAAAAAAAATCTTTAAATCCAAATCAGCAATATTTGGACAAATTTTCTCCATGGGTTAACATAGAAGTGAGCGAATCCAATAGGGCTAGTACGCAGCAGCCTTAAATGTTGTCAATTACATATTTGTATGTATACTGGCATTCAAAATGTCTATTTTACCAGACAATACCTGATGCGGCGAAACTCCATTTCCACAGCAGCCTTAAATGTTAGCATGGAAGTAGCACGGGTTTCTGAAGAACTCCAAAATGTGCTATCTGTCAATTTCAAGATTTTTATTAAATTACTAGTGGCCTGTCCCGACTTTGTTCGGGTTGAACAATTATTTGTATGTTTTATATGTATAATTATTTGTAAGTCTAATATATTTGTATGTTTGACCTAGGGATTTATTGATGGTAATGGCAAAAGAAATTTTTATTGGAAATTGCAATGTCAAGCACTGAATTTTGTCCGAGGCCATCCGCATGCCGATTTTGATACGATTCGGCCCCATAACCTATCCACTACAGAGTCCACACACAAAAAAAAACACGAAAAAAGTACCAAAAATGACACAAAAAATTTAATAACTTTTTAAAAAATTCAAAATTTAAAAATCTGGCTACGTCAGGCACTGAATCGTGTCCGGGGCCACCCGCGTGCCGATTTTGGTACGATTCGCCCCCATAGTCTCACTATCAGCGAGAACAGCCGCGGAAGCTGTCGAAATAAGCAACTTTTAGGGGCAAAATCATTAAAACATTAATTAAAAAAACTCCGGTGCTCGATTTTTAAAAAATAATAAGCCTATGTTTTAATCTGAACAATCAACTATATCTATACAAAATTTCAGCTCAATTGAAGCAACACCTTTTCACTTAAAAAGGAACAAACATAGGCCTATTCGAAATAATCAATAAATTTCACAGTTTCAAAGTTCAACACACAGTTCAAAGTTTCACAGTTTCAAGTTTTCAATTTCACATTGATTTTTGAAAAAAGTTAAATAATTCAAGTTCGATTTACGCAAATTGTTCATAAAACTGTACATAAATTCAAAAACAAAGTTTGTAAGTTAAATAGAGTTCTGAAATATCATACCAATAAATTTCAGTTGATAGACAATAAATTGTAAATCTTTTTTTACCTTAAATGTCCAATAAAAAGCGTAGTTCCAAATGAAATTTTCTTCAATAAACCCTTAAACGCTGCCAATTTCAAATATCCTTTTTGTATTTATCAATACCTCCTCCACTTGAATCTTTAAAATATTAAATGTTTTACTGATAATAAATAAAAATGTAGTTTGATGTGTTGCTATGGTTACTTGACTATGGTTGACAAAGGAAAAGTTGTAAAGGTGAATCATCAGCTCAACATTTAGGCCCCTAACTTTCTTTCTACTGATCAGATAT